>JAVJIF010000210.1:0-72083 GCA_038442645.1 Agave tequilana | reverse complement strand
TAACACATGCAGAAGCTATATTTTACAGTGTGAAAGCACTTGCAAAAAGATCAATTAGTATTGCATCACAAATGTCGGGAAACACGGCTTTTGCCGCGCGTTGCGCGGCATAATTGTGGGCTCTAATGCTCTGCTTTCTTGGGCAGAGGTACAAAGTAACAATATGTCAACTACAGCTATTCGATTCCTGAATTCAGCCTTGGCACACAAAAACAAAAAAGAAAAGGTTAAATTGTTTAAGTAAATTAAAAAAGAAATGAAAACTTATCGTCCCTCCCCGGTAACGCCGCAAAATTTGATTGAGGTCTAACCTTCATACAAAAATACAAAATTTCAGAAATATAAAATAGAAGTGCAAGTTCTCAATACTACCGGGCGATAGCAAGTGGCTATACGAGTCGTGATCCATAAGGAGGGACTAGCGATGGAAGCTTTTAAGTAAGCTTGTTTATTTTTGAGTTTATAAAAACATGTTAGAAATTTCTTCTCAGTTTTAGAAAAAGAAAACAAAAGGTTAAGTTAAAAGATGTGAAGAAGATGGTAAAAGAAAAGATGATGATGTTGTTGTTTCATTTACAAAGAGAAGGAAAACTAAATAAAGAGGAGAATGTTGGTTTTAGAGTAGAATTCTAAACTAAAAATAAAGAAAACTAAAATTCTTACTTAGCTCTTTTCGTGCTCATATACCTTGGATCTGTCGCTACGACTTACCTAGTTTTTGAAGGCGATCAAACATGGCATGTGGGATCTTTTCCGTTCCCGATTTACACTATGAATAAAAGGGCAAGCTAACTAACAAATGAATGGTTGTTCATTACCATAGGCCATCAAGGGTACTTGCAATGGAGAAGCAGTCTCGAGGCTATTGGATTCACTTGGATTATAGACACATCAGAGGAAAGCAAATAAAAACGAGAATAATGAATAAAAGTAACTTTCGATTCGCTTAAATAACAATGAAAGAAAAGATGAATACTTACACCATTGTCACTCTCAGTACAAGTACCTTTCTCATTCCTCCATGAAATTCTTCTCTCCTCTCAGTTACATAAAGAAAATAAAAAATTACATTAAAAAGAGAGAAAAATCTAGGTTAAACCTATACAGGAATCTGTTCTACTCTCTGCTTCATCATTCTCCTTTGCCTTCAGGAATTGTAGTATTTATAGGATAAAAGGAGTGCTAAAGGGTGGTGAAGAGGCTCAAATCGCTGGCCGAACAACTAATATCCTAATCCTTGTTATCCCTTTGTATACTGATAAATTCATTTCTGGACTTCTGGATCTGAGCTTATCTTCATTGATTTCTCAAGTAAGGATAATAAATCTAAATAAAATTCAATTTAGTTGAAATAGATTTGATAATATCCTCTCTCTGTTATCCCATATTTTCTGATAAGATTTGCCTATAAACTTCTTAATTTGGGATTATCTTAGTTGATATTCCAGTTAACCAAATGGATCTTCAAAAATTCAGTTTTAACTGATTTTATCTGGTGTTATCTTCTCTGATTTGCTTCAGTTTTTGATAGAATTGCTTCTAAACATCTAAATTTGAGTAGATCTTCATTGATTTGCTTGAGCTTTTAAAGCTCCAGATTTAATTGGATAAACTTGTCCATTTCTCCTATTTCTCCATAAATTACTCTGCATACCATTAAACATTAAAATGAATTAAATAGCAGAGTTTTATTATAAAATAAATATGACAATGTGACATATGTAACACTAAATATGCAATGCACGTGTACAATCAACTATGAGATGATCTTGGTCGTTGGATGCTTGAAAAACTTGATCAATATTATTAGAAGTTGATCTCCTTGATCTAAAAGAACCCTAGACCTTTTAATTTTTAGAAACAAACCTTCATTGAATAGGAAATGAATCCTATTCGTACCCCACCAGATAAGAAAACTTGCGCCTGGAAAGGAAACTGATTCTGCTTCAGGAAATGCCTCGATTAGTCCACTTATCTCAAGGATTAATCGACTAATTCTTGTCATTAGTCGATTTATAAACTATATAGTTGACTTATAAACTATATAGTCAACTACTGTATAATACTTCCTCCTTGTTTCTGCCTTTCTACCCGCTCTAGTCGACTACTAGTCGACTGGTCTTGTGCGTTAGTCAACTTATAAAGTTATAAGTCGATTAATCTGCATCTTCTTAGTTTGCTTATTCTTACTTCAAGTCATCATCTTCTTCAACTCGATTTGGATCTTCTTGGACCAACATCTGCTCTTGAAAACAAGGCAAAATCCTAACAATCTTCATCTTAACTTGCTTTTCACGCGTTTAGTAAAACACCTTGAGATTTTGAATTACTACCTTGATTCTTTCCTTGGTTGTAACCGTACTATGAAGCCTTTAATTCTTGCCGCCTCTCTCCAGGGCCTTTGGCTGATTTACCGCTATGGCTTGAGTTATCTCGGGCCTTGTCCGAATGCACTCTTTCTCCTTCCCCTAACACTTTAACCTGGTTCACGTCCCGTGGCAGTCTTCCTTAAAGCTCTACCTCGCGATGATCTTCCTTCCAAGCTTATCCCTGAATCTCCACATTGAACTGAGTTTTCTTCCTTCAGCTTGTATAACTTTTCACACTTCTCTCCTTTCAGGATCACCCTGTCTCCTTGGCTAACTGTGACGATGCCTTGTTGCACTTGGATCCGACATCATTTTTCGTGGAGCACCCCTATGGATATTAGATTATACGTGCCTCTGGGACATATCGACCGCCTCCAGAGCACACATCGTCTCATCTCTTTCTGTAATCTTGATTGTCCCAGTGTCGATAGCCTCGCAACTCGATTCATCCACCATCGTGACAATCCTTTCCTTCTTTGCAACCAAGGAGTTGAACAGCTCTTTTTAGGAACATACATGAACCGTATTACCCGAATCAAATATCGAACCTTTTGCCTTGAGAAGTGTTGTCTTCAACATAAGAAGCCATTAAAATTTTGGTGTCTAATACACTGCTTGCTACGTCTGCCTCTACAGCTTGCCCCATCTTCTTCATCCACTCTTGCTGATGCTTGCAGTCATTCCTCCAATAACTTTCCCTGTCGAAAAAGTGATATAACTTCGATGAGCCCGAACCTTCCTTTCCTTCTCCTCTTCCTTTCCTTCTCGTGACCACCAAACCCAATCCTTCTTGCTCCTCTTGATTTGACAATTTTCTAATTTCATTAAATAAGAGAGTTGACGTAACCTCTAAGATGAGAGTTTCCTTAACATAGAGCATGGTGACGACGATGTGATTATATGATTGTGGAAGTGAATTGAGAAGTATCCACGCCTTGTCCTTCTCGTCGATCATAACATCAACAGCTAGAAGCTCGCGATGACCTTGTTGAAGAAGTTTAAATGCTTCAACACCGTTGTTCTTTCGTTCTTGCGTAGCCCATATAGTTATTTCTTGAGATACAGCTTGTTAGAGAGGCTTTTCATCATATACAATGTTTCTAACCTTAACCACACTCTCGTAATCGTTTCTTCATCCACCATGTTGTATATCATCTCGTTTGCAAGACATAGTTGGATCGTGCTTCCCGCCTTTAGATCCATCTCCTCCCAATCCTCATCTGACGTACCTGCAGGTTTTGATGACTTACCCTGTAAGGTCTTGTGAAGACCCTGTTGCATTAGCAACGGCTTCACTCTCTTTTGTCATAAACCGAAGTTTCCTTTGCTATTGAACTCGACCTTCGAACTTTGTCTTAGAACTTTCTATCTTTGACATGTCGTCCTTCGTCAACATATGGCTTTGACACTAATTATTGTAAAAATTAGACGGTCTATGACACCATTTGTTACTCCTGGGATTGACATTTGCGAAACTTGACAATATGATGATACTTGCAAAAGAAAAATTATTGTAAAGCAAACTAGCAATACCTAGATAAAAGAGTAATAAGAAATAACACGATTTAACGTGGTTCGACCCCAACTTGGCCTCCATCCACGAGGAGAGAAACTTGAGAGAATTTTTATTAATAAACTTGATACAAAGAGATCTAACCTTCCTCTTGATAAACTCAGGGATTCAATTGATGAGCCAGTTATTGAAAGGGGAGGAACTGTAAAAATGGAGAGTTTGTTGCATATGGAGGAGAGACTCTATTGTGAATAAGATTAACATATTTAAGTCATTGGTTCAAGATGTTCAAATAGAGATCAAGGAAAAGGCAGCAATCATTGAGTTTGCTGCTGTAGAATGCTCTTCCTCCACAGAGTTAAGATCATTGTATCGACGGGGTCTTTTGCCACAAGTCACAGGGTCGACATGATTGGATCAGATCCCGGGCGTGAGAGGTTTGGTTCTGAGTGACAACTGTGGCTATTGAGAGAGAGAGAGAGAGAGGGGGAGAGAGAGAGAGAGAGAGAGCATGCCATGATTCTGGGTCATTTAGGGTTCTTCGCAGCAAGTGTGTAGGTGTGTTTGCTCAATGCGTGAGAGGAGTGCTCTTTTATTGGATAGGGAGTGTTTGTTATATGATATGAGTGTGTTGAAATGAGGAAAGAGGGGTGTGTAAGAGGATTTTATCAACCCTCTCTTCTTATTTTCCTCATTATTTATTTTTTAATAAATTAACCGGGCTAAGGCCCCACCATTCTCTGAAAAATCTATATATAAACTCACGTAATTAGATTAATTCATTTTATTTTAAATAATAAGGGCAATTTTATCCATTATTAACCAAAAATAGGTCACGTGTGCTCACGTGATAACTGGAACTTAACTTTAGAAATCGCTCTCCGCCGAATTATTGGTGCTTTCAAGGCCGTATATGTCCCCGGGCTTCACCCGGTGTCAACGGTCACCCGAAACCCTAAACCCCGACCCATCGGCAGCGACTCTTCTCCCTCCTCTCTCCTCTTCGCGCCGCCGGCTGCACCAAAATCAGCGCAAAAATAAAATAAAAAAACAATGCAGGGGACGGCGTCCGCTCACCGCCTCCACCTCCCGTCTCCGTTCACTGCCCCCTTCCGCCGCTCCCCGTCCACCCTAACATGCCGCGGTAACCGCACCGCCGTCCGCATGTCACTCCGAGAGGACGGCCCCACCGTCGCCGTCGTTGGGGTGACCGGCGCAGTCGGTCAAGAGTTCCTTCACGTCCTCTCCGACAGGGACTTCCCATACCGCTCCATCAAGATGCTCGCCAGCCGCCGGTCGGCCGGCAAAAAGCTCACCTTTGAGGACCGGGAGTACACGGTCGAAGAGCTCAGGCCCGAGAGCTTCGATGGCGTCGACGTCGCCCTGTTCAGCGCCGGCGGGTCTATCAGCAAGGAGATGGGACCCATTGCGGCCGAGAAGGGCGCGATCGTGGTTGACAACAGCTCGGCGTTTCGGATGGATCCCAAGTGCCTCTGGTGATACCCGAGGTGAATGCCAACGCGATGGCGCATATCAAGTTGAAAGGGAGAGCGGGGAAGGGGGCGCTGATTGCGAACCCTAATTGTTCGACGATAATTTGTTTGATGGCTGCTACTCCTCTCCATCGGCAGGCTAAGGTAATTTGATTTTGTTGTGGAAAGATTTGATCCTCGTTCTGAGTTCAGTCTGCTAGTTGTTCTGTTATCTGTAAAAGTCGGATCTTTCAACCTTTCAATGAATAGAATTAGTAGCAGGACTGACTTATTATTTGCTGGTTTTTATGTGAGGGTAAATCCATGGCGGTACTTTGATTATTTTTAGATCCTTAGAATGAATGGGAGAAATTTGATTGAAAACACAGATTCTTTTGGGAAATTTCAGTTTCTTTTTAAGCATTGGGATTATTAACTCAAAAGTTTGTACAGTGAAGGAAAATTTGTGAAAATTGCTTAGGCTGGAGTTTCTCTGACTGTTTTGTATGGCCTTAGTGAAGTTTTAGTTGAAAGCTAATATTTGCAAAAGAAGTTTGAGTTGAAAGTCAGTTTTTGCTGAATTTCTGCTCTAATTTGACTATTTCAGAAACATTTCCTTCAAAGTCAAATTTTTGTGAAATTTTGGTTTCTTCTGGCAAACGGATATTCAGGATTAACAAGTATTATTTTCTGAACTGCCTCTCTTATATGTTCTTAGCGAATGCATAATTCATTATTTGGTTTTATGGAATCGAAATAATTTACTGCTCCTGAAGATTTTCTGAAATGCCTCTGATATTGACAACTCTTATATATGGTTATATGTTTCGAGCAAATGCATAGTTCAGTATTCGGTTTTAGTATAGTGAAATAAAACACTGCTCCTGAAAGTTATGTTACTGTTTATCGTCCTTTCCCAATAGGCTCGAAATCCCAGTTATTTAATTCTGTGATTCCTTTTATATGTTGTTTGAAACTTAGACTGCAGTTTGCTTTTCTTTTTTCCATTGTGAAGGTTGTACGCATGGTTGTTAGTACCTATCAGGCAGCTAGCGGCGCAGGGGCTGCGGCCATGGAAGAGCTAGAATTGCAGACTCGTGAGGTGTCCCCTTTATATAGTCTTCTTTCTACATCTGTGTACCTTGAGAATAGCTTACCTTGCTGAATTAATATTTCTCTTTGGCTTCTAGGTATTGGATGGCAAAGAACCCACTTGTAATATCTTTAAACAACAGGTGCTTTTCTATCAGTCAATATGCTTTACTGAAAAATATCATGTATAAAGTAGTCTTGACACTAAGTTGACTTGCTAATCCTTGTTCTGCAGTATGCATTTAATTTATTCTCGCATAATGCACCAGTTCTCTCAAATGGATACAATGAGAGGAAATGAAATTAGTGAAGGAGACTAGAAAAATTTGGGTAATTGCTTTTGGATGTTCTTGTACATCCTTTTTCTTTGTGCTTCTTTTCAATCATGACAGTTTAATCAATCTGATCTGTAATTAATACACTTTGTTGTAGAATGACAATGATGTTAAAGTGACTGCTACTTGCATAAGGGTTCCTGTGATGCGTGCACATGCTGAAAGTGTCAATCTACAGTTCGAAAAGCCACTTGATGAGGTAGGCCGAAATGGGTGGATTATATTTTGTAAAGTTATAATCCAGGTTTCAAATGAAATAGTTGCATTGCTCATTTTAACTCTGTTACTTATTCATATTATCATATATTATTTTAAATGCTTTAAAATGGTGAAAGTGTCTTGTTAAATCAAATGCTTAGTGGTAATATATATGACATATGAAATTTTAACATTATATTTTTTCTTCCTAAATCTTTTTTATTGCAATGATCAGTGGATGGTGTTTTTATCTTAGTCTTCTTTTGCACATTCTCTTCACTAATTTGCTAGTTCTTTCCGTTTGGTAGCACATCAGACATATTTATGAGGCTTACATATTTCTTAGTAATTCTCTTAGTATATTTTACAAAGAAGTTGCATAACTTCTCTCACTTTTGCAACCTTACATCATTTCTTTGTTTGTGATTGGTTTATGGAATTTCTTACTTTGTGAGCATCATCATCGTTTTGCCGATTGAAGAACGAGTCATGAACATAAAGTTTTCAGCATGTTGGCATTTCCAGAATTGCTCTTCGTAACCTCGTTGGTGTGATTTTAATTGCATGATGTTAGGTTCTTAAACAGAAATTGTTTGCAACATATGCGAATTTGCATGTGCAAATTACAATTCACACTATAAATTTGCTGAGCTACCCTGTTTGCCCTGTGTGTGTGTGTGTGTGTGTGTGTGTGTGTGTGTGTTTTCATATTATCATATATTATTTTAAATGCTTTAAAGAGGTGAAAGTGGTCTTGTTAAATGAAATGCTTAGCGGAAAGATATATGACATATGAAATTTTAAATTATTTTTTTTTTCTTCCTAAATCTTTTGTATTGCAATGATTAGTGGATGGTGTTTTTATCCTAGTCTTCTTTTGCCCATTTCTCTTCACTAATTTGTTAGTTCTTTTTGTTTGGTAGCACATCAGACATTTATGTGGCTTACATATTTCCCTAGTAATTCTGTAGTATATTTTACAAAGAAGTTGCATAACTTCTCTCACTTTTACACGACCTTACATCATTTCTTTGTTTGTGATTGGTTTTTATGGAAATTTCTTACTTTGTGAGCATCATCCGAACTAGTCATGAACATAAAGTTTTCAGCATGTTGGCATTTCCAGAAATGCTCTTCGTAACCTCGTTGGTGTGATTTTAATTGCATGATGTTAGGTTCTTGGAACATTTAAGAAATTGTTTGCAACATATACGAATTTGCATGTGCAAGTTACAATTCACACTATAAATTTGCTGAGCTATCCTGTTGCCTTTGTGTGTGTGTGTGTGTGTGTGTGGTGGTGGTGGTGGTGTGGTGGTTGTTGGGGGGGGGGGTTCATCACATAATTACGGTATGCATACACAGCTCCTGAGTCCTAGCTCAGGTAGTAAAGTGTTGGGAGAGGGTTCTGAGATGTCCTAGTTTCAAGTCCTAGCTACGGCCTTTGTTCCGAAAAAAAGAACAAAGAAAATGCACAAGTCATTCTTCAAAATGTGTTATCTTATGGTTGTGGTGAGCTACATTGACTGCAATATACAAATTTCTTCAAAGATATTAGATTGTTTTCTCTGGATACCAATGACACTAGGGTTCTGCATTTGAAAACTATACGTTTATCTTCACTTGAAATGGCATGAAATCCAAGCGCTGATCTGCTTACAACTATGTAGAGCTTATTGGAGGATTGGGGCTGTCAGATTTCTACTTGAATTCCCCCCTTACAAGTTACAACATGATGAATCTGATCTGAATAGGCATTGACTGCAATATACAAATTTCTTCAAAGATATTAGATTGTTTTCTGGAGACCAATGACACTAGAGTTCCGCATTTGAAAACTATACTTTTATCTTCACTTGAAATGGCATGAAATCCAAGCGCTGATCTGTTTATAACTATGTAGAGCTTATTGGAGGATTGGGGCTGTCAGATTTCTACTTGAATTCCCCAGTATCGAGAACAGGCCCGCAAGGGCATGTCATAGCAGGAGTGGGGGTAGTACTGGTCTCCTCACAGAACTACGTGATCCCTCGTGCATTCTCATTAACCGAGCCATGCTCCAATAATGTAGCGGAATACAATGCCCTCTTGATTGGAATGAAAATTGCCGATGAGATTGACATTAAAAATCTCGAAGCATAGGTGACTCTAAACTCATCGTTAACCAAGACCATGATGAATCTGATCTGAATAGGCATAATGTCCTGTTTATAGTCCGTTTTAATTAGATTTTATCATAAGCAATGTGTTTCATCTGGAGATTAATAAATGTCTGATAGCCCATATAGCATATGAAGTATATACGCAAAAGATTCTAGCATTATCTAAAAAGCTAAGGTAGTTTCCCAAGAGATCGGGTTGAGTTAGGCCTGTTGTACACTTGAATTGTGGGAGATTTAAGCATTAATGGAAGTTGTGGGGGAAAGACACCAGAAACCCTACAATATTGACCTGACCTCTTGGGAGCATAGGCAAAAGCATCCCAATAGATGTCCTGAGATATGGTAATAGCTCTGGTTTTTCCTTGGTTCATCCAGCATCACTGGGCACTAAATTTGTTGCATCCATCATCACAAGGCACCAGTATTTGCTGCATGTCCAATATCACTAGGCATTATATGCACTAGCTTGATTCTTTTTACCACTTTACATTAACTCAGTTTATAAATGACTGATATTATTGTACTGTACCATCTCCTTGCATACCTATTTATTGGACTATTGAGATAGTATTGATAAAGTTAGCAAATTGAATAGTAGTGAGCTAAACATTTATTTTCAATTTATGATCAGTTTATCGTAGTTAAATGGTTAAATTTCCAGCAAGTTGTCATTGATACATGTACACAACAACAACCCCCCCCCCCCCCCCCCCCCCCCCCCCCCCCCCCCCCCCCCCCCCACCCCACGCCCACCGAAACAGAAACTCACTTTATAAATATTATTACTACTGACATAAATATTTGCTCGTTTGGTTGTCTAAGCATGATCACTTGAGCAGCATTAACAAATATAATCGTATGTTCATAACCATAACTGACAATCGTTTAGGTCAGTGGTCATTATATTGTTATCTTTTTCCATCTATATATGTATCAATGCCCTTCAATTTAACTTTTAAGAAGCTGATGTCATGGATTTTGCTTTGGACATTCACCTGGTGGGTGCTGCTGCTCCCGGGTCTTCACAAACTTTTAGTTTGAGATCATTACCTCCTTAGTCTTCACAGATAAAGCACACCAGCTATATAGAGGTATTCCACGTTCATCCAAATTTTCATTATAGTCATCTTTATCTTGATGTACACCTAAAAGAACTTTAGGACTACTGGTAATTTTAGAACCTTCTGTTCTCATTTTCTATTCATCTTTGTTGATGCGAGTATACACACTTAATGGTATTTGTATTATCATATGCTGTTTGCAAGTATTAAACTTCTGTGAGTGCCTACTCCCCTGCTCACAACCTGCATTATGTGTTGCCTGGTATCCTAATTATTCAATTACCATCTGAAAATCCCATGAAAAAGAATGCGGCTCTAGATGTTTAGAGGGTTGATGTTTGGTCGACAACCGGTCTTAACTTGTTAAATACTTCCTTGCTCCATAGCTGACCCCATCTAAGTGGGAAAAGGCTTTAGATTATGACAATGATGATAATCTGGATGTGTATTACTAGTCTGTTTATCCTTTTTAAGTGTTACTCTACTACTAGGTTCTTCTATGACTCAAATCTGTACAACTGAGCATTTAAAAGTGTCAAAGAGATTAATTAGAATTAGAAAATTGTTAGAATCTAAGCATACTAATTATTCAACTTTTTGTTAACCATTGAACATGGAAATAGGGAGCACACAACATTCAATGATGGTGAAATTGATAGAAATTACAAAGTAAACCTACCAATTTCCAAATCATACTATTAATATGTCAGACTATTTACTTATAATTGAAGTGAGAAATGATATAATACCTAATCTTTGTAAGGGGGGGGGGGGGGTGGTGTAAACACTATTTACTTATAACTGAAGTGAGGAATGATATAATACGCTATCTAGGGGGCTGCAAACAGAGAGGATACAGTGCAGGTATCCTGATAACCGAGTCCGAATCCGAATCCGAAAAATATTTATCTGCCATCGAGGAAACTGTTCTGATATCCAACGGGTATATAAAAATAATTTCCAAATTGGAATCCGATGGATATTAAATGAATTCGAAGAATATTTGAATCTGCCAAAATATATGTATAATACTATTTTTTTTAAAGAAAAGCAATAAGTTCTATATAACCTCATAACATTGCTACTTCCAATACCAAATTTAGTAAGTTTACAAATAAAAAGCACTTATATGTGGATTGTATATTATATTTATTACATATAAATAACAGCAGTGAAATATATAAATAATATGTATTAATCATAAGCAGAGCGATTATTAAATAGATGAGACTATATCTGTATCCCCTCCATTCCGTTCGATTTATAAGCGGATACTGAACAAAGCGAAGTATCACTACTATCCATTTTTTCTTAAAACAAATGTGGTTACAGAACGGATTCAGATATTAGGAACATCATTTCCATTTGCTCCCCTAACCTAATCTTTCTACAGTTATATTGGGTGAGTTCGGAGTTGTCATCACCTCTTTCTAAATGTGTTACTAGTTCACCAAGCCTAAATATTAGTTGGTTTGTCTGATAACACTTCGTTTGTTTCAAATTCAAGACTGCAATTAGTGCCAGTCTGCCAGACGAGTAATCTGAGCATACTTGGTAGTGACCAAAATATTTCATGGAAACAACTTCTCATTCTCAAGTCTGAATGAAAGTAGGTTTTACCAATTATGGATTATCTAGCTAATGCTTCTATGATTTCAAAGGCCATTTAGCTCTTAGTCCATAAGGTTCGCAGTCAGTTATTTTGAGGTATTTATTGTTATGGTCGTTTGATTTCATTCTTCTTGGTTGTGTTTGTTAACAAGATTGGCCATCTTGGAAATTTTTAGTTATAAAATATTGATTCTGACTTTTCTTGTGATAAGACAGCATTTCTTCTCATTCCTCCGAAAACCTTTCTTCATTAATGGTTTAGTGGAAATGGATGTTCATTTGTTAGCTCAAATAATTTTTTAATTCAATTTGTATGCTTCTTTCCTGAATTCAGATAAACCCAAGATAAATTTATGCATGACAACAGTTTGTGTGTTTGTTGTATAGGATGCTGCAAGACAAATCCTTGGGAAAGCTGCTGGGGTAGTTGTTATTGATGACCGGGCATCCAATCTCTTCCCTACTCCATTGGAGGTTACCATCTTTCTTTGATCCAAAAGAAAATATAGATGATAATGAGAACTATAAATCTCCTTGAATTGTTGTAGTACTGCCCAACTTTAACCAACATTCCATCAACTACAGGTATCAAACAAAGATGATGTTGCAGTGGGTCGAATCCGTCAGGATTTATCTCAAGATGGCAACCATGGGTAAGATGAGATCATATCACTATAAAGCTTTATTATGTTACCTCTTCATCTAGACATTTTCCTGGACTCGGGAAATTTTGAGGCCTGCACCTTTGTTGCATGAGCTTAAACTGCATGACCAAGAAGGTAGGTGTTCCTACCCACTAACTGAGCATAAAAGTTTGTGGCACGGGCTCTTGCTTATTGTTCGATTCCCTGGAATTTGCCACCCAGCTTAAGGGTTTTGACATCTAGTTGACTGCCACTCGTGAAAAAATGGTCAATTCTTTTATGAATCATTCTCAAATTTCAGCTGTACTTCATAGCCAATCTCAGTTCGATGGGAATTTTTTTTTTTGGTTGTACTCCATAGCTATTCTCGGTTTTATGGGAAAAGTCTTAGATAAGAATGACACTGATGATTTGTCTATGAGGAAACATGAGAATGCGAGAAAATAATTTGCTGTTGAAAAGTAGCACTTTCTGTCTAAAAGCAGTGGAAATAGAAAAGTTAAATATTGTCAGCATGACAAAGTATGCTGCCTTATTAGTCTGGGCGTATTTCACTAAACTACTTGTAGTGGTCAGATTTTGATCCTCATCAAGATCGTGACATGTGTCTCATCGCATCAGAAGTGTCTCAAACGAACAACAAATTCGACATACCAGTTGGACCATTGCGGGTCCAAGGAGAAGCCTCTGGCCTTGCCCCGAGTCCACACTCGACCCGAGGTCCCTCTCTGACATCCGCAACTGTTAGGTCCTACTCTGAGTCTATACTCGACCCGAGATCTCTGACATCCACAACTGTCAGGTCCCTTTTCCTACATCTATCCGGGATCATTTACTTGGATATTACAGCTGAGGCGGAACCGTTCCACTAGTCGGAGGCTCGACCCCCACAACAAAGGCCCTCCGCGATGACTCTCGCCTTCACGCTGGATGCAGCTCAGTGACAGAATTTCCTGAATCACGGAGTCAGTTACGCTGTTGGATTATCCTTACGTTCTAAATATTTCAGCACTCTTATTTCAGTGGGATCAGTTATGAATAGTGACGGATATCTCTACATATCAATCCTAACAATCATGCGCTGTTATCTGAGCAATTATGAGAAAATTGTAACGTGCAAATCATGCGATTATGGAGATCCAAAATATCCTTGCCATCAATTATAACGCCACAGGGTATTTATGCACTTGGGTGTCCATCGAAAAAGGGGATCACATCTGAAAAGTTGTAAACACTATAGAATTTTGCATAATTCATTGTAACCTTTGGACTATAGTGAATTCTCTCCCTTGTCCACGTGGTTTTTCCCAATTCGGGTTTTCACATAAAATTTTTGTCTCCGTTTATTTACTGTACTGAAATCTTCAATTATCACACGATAATCGAGATATCTTTTCGCTTGTGGTGTGAGGTTGACTGTCTGATCAATCGTGTCAGAAAATCTCCATCACACTACTATATCTTGGGCAATTTCGCATGCTTATGTTTGACAACTGTCAGTAGATCCCTTCTTGTTTCTGAAATTGACACATTCACATTTCACACAAACCCTTGAGTGGGAAGGCCTCATAACATCATATATAACCCTTTCTTGAATCCTGAGCTAAATGTCACGTAGATGTTATGAAAGAAATTTAGTCCATGAAAAGGGTTACATAATGTTTGGTAATATTCCAACTTAATGTGACATATGGACTTGTAATCTCAAGGAAACATTTGATGTCTTTGATGGGTTTTGAAAAATAGGGTTGTTATATGAGAATGCCCTCAAACTTAATGTTAACCATTTAACTTTCGAAAATAAATTTCTTGTGACAAGAAAATGGAAAAAACCTTTTCCTTGTAGAAATATGTTATTCTTTCCTTACAACAAAGAAGCTTGATGTCAATATTTTCCTATAGGTTGGACATATTTGTTTGCGGAGATCAGATACGCAAAGGGGCGGCACTGAATGCAGTACAGATCGCAGAGAAGTTGCTACAGGATTTGTAGATCATTCTGTAGGCTGTTGGATTTTTTTACTTGATTTTGATGTTGTTATCTAGATGGATGAGAGGATGTGGTTTCCGATTATGATTATTATGTATCAATGCATTTCTTGCTGTAGTATAGGAAATTTTTCTATAAATTGTTAGGATATTTGTGCCGAACATATTATTAATAAAATAGGATATCTGTTCCAAGTGCATATTGATGGGCTTCTGTCTTTTTGTGCTATGCTTTTGTTTAGCATCACTAGTAATATTCATGGAGCACTCTATGAAAATGATCATTTGTGCATCCTGATTATATTGGTGACCGAACAAATACTCGTGATTTTTTTAGTGTAGAAAAAGGAAGTGATATTACTCATTGCAATTCTTGTGTTTAGTTGGAGATATCAGAATTTTACTGTAAGAAGCTCCGACCTTTTAACTTTTTCGTCAACATCTGACATTATTTCAATTTATAACCTGCTTTTTAACCCATCAGATTACATATATGCTCTCACTGCAATTATCCTCAACTAATCTTTATTTTTCTAAATGCATTGACTAGGAAAATCTATATGTTTATTGTTTTCCTTATCATGAATTATCTAATTTAATGGGGCTACTTTGGTGTATTGTGTTACTATTGTATGATGCTAACATGTTCAAACATAGGGCTGCAAGTGGGTTGGCTATAGACCTGAATCTGAGTATTGCCCACCCAAATTCGACCCAAGGTGTTATTGGGGTAGGTATGGATCCAACACGACCCCTTGTCGGGTTTGGCTCTTAGTCATTTAGAAACCAACTGGACTCAGTCCTAGCAAGCTCATTTTTGTGTCTCACTTTTAACCTGTCCCATTACGAACTTGATCCAATATCTGATAATATATACTCAATTGATCATAATGTATAACACTTAATGCTTTATGTTCATCCTTCTATTGGTTGTCTACTTTCCCAAATCAGAGATGGAAATGTTTCTCTCCGTCTCTACTCTTTAGTCAATATGAAAGGCTGAAGATCTGGGATGATTTGGGATTATTCTTAAATGTCCTTTAAACTGACTTTATCCTTTTCAAAGGAAATTTGATTGAAATTTCAAAGTGGTTATAATACATGGACGGATAAGAAGGTGTTTTAAAACCAAATCACCCTGAATCTCAAATCAACCTCTAATATCATAGGAATTTGATTGTGGCTGTCTGAGGGGAAAATTTTTTCCTAAGGCTTCGTTTGACAAAGGGTTAGTGAAAAAGGATTAAGATGGTGGGTTAAATTAAACTGTATAATAAGAGATGAAAGAAAGGGTTAAATTAATTAGCCTGCTATGAAAAAATTAATATAATCTTGTGCATATTTGAGTGTAGACAAATTCTTATACCAATAGAAGGGTTATCTTTTAATCTCTCAAAAGAGGTGGATTTGTTAACCCTTCATTTTGAGGGGTTAGATTCTCTTAACCCTCTAGTATGGGTTATCTTTATCCCTTTTTATTTATTTATTTTAAATTTATGTTTGGCGGGCTAAGAAAGGATTAAGTTTTTTAATCCATATTTCAATTTTTTGTGTTTGGTAGGTTAAGGAAGGGATAAACTCTCTTAACCTGTCATTTAACCCTTTGCCAAACGGCACCTTAAATGCTTTGTGCATCTTACATATCATAACAATGCTTATCTAACAAATTGTAAGAATGCAAGTGAGAATAATTAAGGTGACCTGTATTTTACCTTGTATTGCTAATTTGCTATCTATCTACTTTCTCTCATTTGATTAAGCGTAACCTCTAACAAGACCAGGACTCAACCCTCATCTAGACAGAACCCGAGTTATGCACCTTGGGTTTGGATCTGTATGTTTGATACCTGACCCAATAGACTCGATATTGTTTGAAAAATTTATGGTAGGCTCGACCTGACCCGACAAGAGGGTAAATATCGTGTCTGATTCTACTACCTGATCTGGATGATCATGATTTATGAGTCTATGACAATCCTGGACTCCCATCCAAACCACTTGCGGTCGTGCAGAGACACGCTGCAATCATGAGGGAATTCAATTCACAGTTGTTGAGTCCGTCTTGGCTGCAACTGACCATCATCAAAATGACAATTGAGATAAAGAACTTTCAAGCATATAAGAACCTCATTAGTGAAATTTGGTTTGGTATTTTTCCAAGACAGAAGAATGGAAATAATCCTAAATCTTGAGGAACTATAGGAAGACAAATTTATGCTAGCAACTGGAGACGACTGGCCCTAGTTGTCTCTTTATCGTCGTTATTTGGAAACAGATGTTTTTGACCCATAGTTTTTCCACCCACCATCAGCTGTTTCCAGGCTGGTTTATTTCTATTGATTCACATCAACACCAGGCTGAATCGAATATGTTCAAGCACATCCACCATTGAGTGGCCCATAGAGTGCTAAAATATGGTAAACTCCAGGCTGGATGGTCCTGCCTAAATCCTGAGTCTCCCATCATGTATGATTTCCACACATCTTTATCATCGGATACCCACAGGACTTTATTCACTTTATGAGATGTGGAGCTGAGTTAGTGGTTCATGTCTTGGCTGAGAGCAACAACAGCTTTTACATAGGATACCAAAGTTGCCAACTACCTTGTTACTTTTATCAATATCATGTTTGTTGGGTTGCTTTGAGGACCTCATTTGATTCCTATCAATTTGTTATGTAGGTCTCTGTTTTTCCATACAGACCTGCCTTTTTTCTTTTCACGAGCAATGGTGAAAGGTGAAGCTCAAGCTATGATCCCTCGGAGGTCTGTGTTTTTATCAAGATTTCAAACGAGAGAAGGAAGCTTCGTGCGAACACAGGTATCTTCTACCACGGAAAAATACAAACAAAAATGTCGCTAGCCAGCTGGGATTGTGAATGTTCTAGTTCTGTCTCTTTTATACGAAGTCCCTAGTTCTTTTCGCTTACTTAGTTGATAGTGTTCTCGACTCAGTGCCTGATTCAAGGTTTTAAGTTATATATTTAGCTACCAAATCAGTAATGAGGAATCAGCCATGAATTGGACTTCAGACTCCGATTTTACCAGTCAACTCTGGTGTTAAACTCGGGCGAAGTTAGATGTTTAGATCAAGTTTCATGCTTATTTTGAGGTTTTCTCTGATTCTGGTCCAAGTGCAGTTTAACATTTATGTCACTTTTTACTTCACAGTTCTCTCTTCTTGCAAGCAAAGCCTCTTATCTTGTCACTGAGAACATAAACATCGTAATCTTTACAATATACTTCTTGATCATATTACTTTATTTAATTCACTCAAATCACACTCCCATCTTTCCACACAAAATGCAGCTACAAACTCATCTTCTTCATTCATATTCAGTGCATAAACTGGCAGTTTATGTCTCATTTACTACATATATATCTATAAGGATAAAAAGCTCGCATATAACTAAAGGAAAAGAGATGGCACTGGTCTCAACCATGAATTTAGGGGCACTTCGGCCGCCGCCTCTTGCCGACACCGGTCATCTTGTCCCTGTAACAGGGGCACTCGTCCTTGTTGCCGTAAGTCCCAGATGGAACGCAATGACATTCTTCGCAGCACAGCCCGCAGTACTTGAGGCAGTTGTCCCTGACGCTCGCCTTTGAGCACCTCACGGTGCACTTGCCATCGCAGAAAGCTGAACGCATCGGCAACCAAAGTATAGTCTGGAGACCAAACATTATATGCAAAGTGAATTTAGTCTTCGGTTTGGAGTTTGTTACCTGAGCCAGCCATGGCAACTTGGAGGTAGGAAGAAGTGAAGAGGAGGAAGAGAAATGCCAAGGCCAGAGAGAACCCCTTCTTCATCTTTGGAACTAAGTCTTGGTAGGCTTAGAGTTAAACTATGTGAGAGAAGTTTGGTGCTTTTAGACCGTATTTATGAGAGAGAGAGAGAGAGAGAGAGAGAGCAGTGTGTCGGTGGGGAATAGTGATGAGCTTGCAGTGAGCTGGCATCATGGAGGAGATGCGCATGGGGGCCAGAGATGAAAGCAGCACTGCGAGCGGTGCGGAGCTCCTTTTTTCTTATTAATAGAGTAGTAATATAATCTAATATAAAAAAAAATAGGACAAATAGCATTGCTCTTTCCTTCTTATTTTTTATCTCTGAAAATTTTACAGCTGGTGTCTCAGAGAGAGAGAGAGAGAGAGAGAGAGAGAGCAGTTAACTCGAGTGAATGCCTCGGTCAAGGCTTTCAGTGAACCCAAGATTAGCATTTGGAAGGAAAAAAAAAAAAAAAAAAAAAATCTCTGTTCGCGCATGTGTGCGGACCTCAATGGCGTGCAGTGTGCACGGGCAGTAGGGCTGCGGGTGGGTGTCGATGAGCCTGTTGCGAAAGATGCCATTGCCGTGTGTTGGCCGACACGTTCCCTGTCCCTCCATGTGGAAGCCAAACGGGCATCTGTATCTTCCATTGGCAATGGCATTGCCCTTGCCCTTGAGAGAGAATCATCTACAATTATATATTCATTTGGGTCGGAGCAAGAGAAGAAAGTGTTTACTGTTGTAGTGCTTTTTTTACCGGCTTCATTTTCTACCATGATTCAAAGTCGCGGTTTTGGCCGAGACGGATCAGTCTCGGTGACTCGGACAATACGCGCAAAACGCTACATGAAAAACTTAAAAAATTATGAAAAAAACATGACAAATCGTAAAAAAATGTAGACATTAAAATTTATATATCACATGTCCAAAACAAATTTGTTTTGAGGAGGTAATTGGAAAAATATGATGATTTGAGAGTAAATTCAGAAATATAAAAGATTTGAGACGGTAAATATAGAAAACTCAAAAATTAAAAAAAAAAAAAAAAAAAAAGAAAAGGATAAAGGAGAGAGAGAGATCGGATGAGATCACCCGATCTCTCCCTCCCTCCCTCTGACTCTATCTCCCCCTCCCTTCTCTCTCTCTCTCTCCCCCTCTCCCTCCCTCCCTCCCTCTCTCTCTCTCTCGTCCCTCTCCCTCGTCCGTCTCTCTCTCCCTCCCTCTCCCGTCTCCCCTCTCCTTCTCTCTGTCTCGCTCTCCCTCTCTCTCATGGCGGCGACGGGTAGGAGTAGGTGGCGAAGGCGGGGGAGATATCGGGCAGAGCAGGTGGCGACGGCAAGCGGGCAGGCGGCGAAGGCGGGGGAGCCCTAAATCCCAAGTAAGTTTGGGTTTTTTTTTTTAATCGAATCGGCCTTGAATCGGAGCTGACTCAGCCGACGACCTAGTCAGTCCGAGTCGTTTCGTGACTCGGCCGACCGATTCAGTCGTTTCTGAGTGGATCCTTCGAATCGGGTCTCAGACTCGTCTCGACGGGTGTCGAGACGGATACCACTCGGCCGAGTCTTCGAACCGTATTTTCTACTCTCCCTTGAACCCTGCTGCTCAATGAACTAAACCATATTTGAACCTGAATAAAAACTTAGTTCTGGATCCGTTTGATGATCAAGCATCGAGTTCTTCGAAACTTTGAGACGGAGAAGAAAGATCCCCAATCAAGTATCTCTACTTCCAGCAGGAAGAGATGAGGCACAAGCAACAAGATGGATTGATTTTTTTTTTTTCTCTCTCCCAAGAACCATGAGCAGCTCTTGCAGATAGTTGGGACTCTATTCTCCAATATCATCAACCTTAAAAGCCAAACAATAATATGATTGATTTCTTTAAACTGTATGCGTTCTTAATTTTATAATTACAAACGCAGTGTAAATATTTCAACAAGTGAATGGATAGTGCAGAGTGGATGTAGGAGTTAATAAATTTTCTTCTGGCAGATAGCTAACTCCTTGTCATCGCGAGATGAGAATTAATTTGGACTGAAGAGTAAACAATAGTGTTTGCAGCTTGTGTGATGAGAGAAATAAATAAGTTGTTCTGGGTTCGGTCAGAAAAAAGGAAAAGAGAAGAGAAATGCAGTTAACATAGTTATAACTCTGGCTCACCTGTCAACAGCTAGGCCCTTGCATTCAATTAGGATCAGATTGGACGTTGCATTTTCAATTAGTATCAGAAATCTGAATCCTTTTCCAACTTCAAAACTGACTCATTAAGACACAAGAAAACGGGTCCCGGGTTTTAAATTCTACACCGGGACCCAAATTTTCTGGAGTTACAGCCACAGGACAAGTTGAGGTGGGCCTACTGTTGGTCAACTGTCAGACTCTGGTCCATTTTCCAGGATTTGTTGGTGTTTGACCACAATGAGGAAAAATACTAGAAGTGAGAGCCCTGAGAAACGTTCAGGTCCTTCACATGCTCCAAACTCGGCTGGTTCCCAAAGCAATGCATCCGTTATCATTTGGCCTGTTTCTGCTGCTCACTGCCCCAAAATCTAAATGAAAACAAACACAGCAAACACACAGAGAGAGATCGAGAGAGAGAGTCTCTAAGTCACGTAGAGAGATCTCTCAGATCTCAGAGAGATCTCTCTACGTGACTTAGAGACTCTCTCTCTCCCCCTCCCCCCCCTCTCTCTCTCTCTCTCTCTCTCTCTCTCTCACACACACTCACGCGCGCGCACACTAAAAGAGAGTGTTTGCACATGCTAAAGAGGCAGGTTCTACTCGCAAGTTGGGACCTAGCTACATCTCTGTATCCATGTGCTCTACTTCTCTTTTCACTTTCCTACCACTCTCTGTGACCCTAACTTACACATCTTAGCATTATAAAAAGTAACCACACAGAGAGAGAGAGAGAGAGAGAGAGAGAGAGTAATCTCATCTTCATCCTCATGTGAAACAAAGCAAAAATGTTTAGAAGCATCCTAAGCTATAGCCAGCCAGCCAGCATACACTGACACAGTAGTAGCAGCTATACATCCATGGCATGCATGCATGTGCCCTGTGCATAAAAGGTGCACACTCATTTGCTACATTTAACAAAGCATGCGTCCCAAAAGTGTGATAAAAGGGTACTGCCCCGTGAGACTGAGAGAGAGTGGAATCCCAAGAATGAGATGGTCCTGGATTGGGTCTGGACCCGACCAAAAGTGAGCTCGGTCACCTGATTAGGGTCTGGTCGGGATCAGAGTCTGATTGTGGGGTGGGGTTCAACTAGGAAGTGAGAAGGTTGCAACTTGTGATCAATGGACACCGTCTCTAATACATCAATTTTGACCACCTAATATTTTTTTGTATTACTGAGTATAATTGACACTATGCCATCCTTGAATCATATGCTTATTTTTACCTTCAAACCTAAGTTTTCTCCCCATCTCTTTCATTTTCTCCTGTTTATATTTTGTTTTTTTTTCAAACTGTCTACTTAATATCCTATGCAGTTGAAATTGTCTATTTATACCTTAAAATTGTCTACTTTATGCTATTCTTTTGGTTTAAATATGTCTATTCTTGTCAATTTCGTGCTTGGTATCCCCCTCTTTTAACCAAGAAGACTCGATTCTCAACAATTAATTTCGTTGGCCCCAAAAAGAAGGTAGAATGCATGAATATTTTTTTTTAAAAAAAAATTACTAATTACATTGTTCTTACTTCTTAGTACATATAACCTATCATTATCCACTTGCTCCTTAGTGATTCTAAGTGTTTGGCAAGAGTTAGAACACATGACGCAAAATATGGCGAAAATAGTTTTCAACTTATTCAAGTGATAGGGAGAAAATCTAGACCACTAATCAAGAGAGAGTAAATTCAGATAGTATTTCTTCTCTTCCGAAAGCAAAAATATAAGTACTATATTTATGAGCAACACAAGTATTTGTTATCCTAAATTGTACAAGCCCTTGATGTGAAAGTTAGAGAGCTCTACATGACAAAATTCGAATCATTTGCATATTAAGTAAATAATTGTATGAGCCCTTGATGAAAGAAGAAACTTTTTTCAGATCACTTGAATCAATTTAATATAATATTTAATCAACTATTATCAATAATCAATAGAGGTGGTGATTGATAAGAAGATAAGTCTTTAATTTTATTATTAGCGGACGTTTGATCGTCTGTGGCAGTCGACCCGACCTAGTGTAGATTCTGCACCTGCGGATGATCGATCGACCGTGGTGGCTGACTCGATTGAGCGCTGCTCAATTCCAAAGTTTACAATGTTAATTCGGTCGACTGTTAAGTTCTACCGGTTGATCCACATATCCCAGAAAACAGTTTTGAAATAGTGAAGAATTTGTATTAAAATGATCATAACTTGAGTTACAAACTTTTGATTGATATGAAGTAAAATTCATTAAAAAGTAGACTTCAAGATCTTTCTATTGATATATAAAATGATAGGGTTGGAAAGAAATAATAAGCATAATTTAAAGTTATAAAGTAAGAGTAAGGAAAGCTCAAAAAAATCATATTAGTAAACTGCCTTTGAAAAGAATATGAGAAATTTGTATAAATTCAAATAAATATATAATCAAAGTATTTACCTCAAAATGATATTTTGAACATAATTTGAAAGCTTTTGGGTGATTTAATAAAATTTTGAATAGAATACACTTATAATCAAAATTAAACATATATACACAAGTGTGAAAATGCAATCTAGTATTGATGCAACAACCTCAAACTCGTAAAACATGATTTAAATGCTTCTAAAAAATATGAAATAATTTGTGTAAATCCCAATAGGCATAAATCCAAAGTTGATTAAACCAATCAATATTTTAAATACAATTGCAAAACTTTTGGACATATCACTAAAGCTTGAAAGAAATCATACTTGATTTTAAATCTAAATGAATATGCACAAGTATGAAAATGGATTCTAGATTCTTGCCTTAGCTCTTCTTACCTCTCATATGAAGTCTTAATGAATATTTGACATTGTAAGCTCCGTGACTTCTTCAATCTTTAATCTTCATGCAAAGTCCTTTTGAACATACAACGTGAAAGTTTTATGACTCCTTGAATCTTTAAGTCTTTAATTATCACCTTGAATACCTAATAGATATTTAAAAGTTTAACTTCACGGCTTCTTAAATCTTCAAGTGATTAGCTCCAAATTGACATGGACATTAAGTTGTTTTTAGGAGCTCTATTCCACCACATCCAATTTGAATTTTGCATTGTAAGCTCATTCCATCCAACCTCTTTTGTAGTTCTATGATTCATTTGCTATAGAATAACCTTAGAATATTAGTAACTAAGATGGATTGTTAATAATACAACTTAAGGTATTATTAGGCTGTATTTGAATCCGCTCCTGGTTATAGATATGTGAAGAAACTTGTGAAGGCTCGACAACTGGAAGACATCCTATTAGTGATCGAAATCCAAGAAGATACAATCATAAACTTGGATTCTTCACATTAAGCATTGAACGAGGAATGTGAGCCAAGATGGAGATTGTTGAAAAATTGGGTCTCGAATTCACCTTCAAATTCTATTAGGAAAAGCCATCACATTAGAGTGCAAGTTTAAATTATTTAGGATTTGACTTTGAATATTACCTTATTTTGATGGCTATTGTGTATTAGAATTCTTAACTGAATTATATTTTTATTGTCGAATCAAGTACAGTTAAGAATTTGAAATTAGAATACTTTTGAGCCTATAACATAGGAGTTTGGAGAGTCTTTGTATCAATCATCCAGTAATTTTTTTACTTAGATATTTCTTTAAATTTTGGGAGAGACCTTATTTGTAAAAGGCATTTCGCCTTGTGAGGTCTTTTAGGTTTTCATTGATATACTCCTCTTTTTATAGTGGAATCTCTCTAGTCGCACACCAATGAAAGTAACTTTTTTTTTAGTGAACTATCTAAAAGATTATGCATTGTTCTTCTGTCTCTCTTTCATTTTCTAGTTATATTTGTTAGTCCTATTGTGTCTTAGTTTGATGACGATCACTTATTAAGCTACTTTTGCACTAATACCTTCTTTTCTAGTCTTCTTGTGTTTTGATTTAGGTCAAAACACTTGGATGGAGATTGGAGGGCTCAGAGCTCATAATAAAAAATCAAAAAAGATGTAGTAGCAAATATCTAGCTCAAGCTACTTAATTTATCAAGTTAACTTAATTGGAGTTAGAGTCATGAGCCAAATTTTTTATATCTATTTAAGATTATTATGTGAGATAAGAAGAACTAAGGCAATAATTTAATTTGGCACTAGATTCCATATTCATACTTGTACTTGTGCATATATATTTCAATTTGATTTCAAGTATAATTTCCTTCAAAGTTTTATTGATTTGCCTAAAAGCTTTTAATTGTATTTAAAATATTTATTTGGGCATATACATATTGAATTTATGCCTGTTGGAATTTATACAAATTATTTCATATTTTTTCAAAAGAATTTAAATCATATTTTGTGAGTATGAGGTTTTTGGATCGACCGCTAGAACATGCTGGTCGATTCATTGGTATAATCGGTATAATGGCATTAGGGCAAGTGATAATGGATCAGTCTCCAAGTTTTAGCAGTCAACCCGAAGCTAGCTAAGATCCAACAGATCGATCGCCACTTCGCTCGTTGATGTCAGAGTTGTACCCTAACTCTCGGGTAGGTCTCAGAGCCCAACCCAAAAATCTGGTTTAGGACTTTTCTGGGATCGACCACCAGATTAATCCAAATTTTCATAGTTTTTGCAAAAGTAAGAGAACTTTTGAAAATACTTTTCTATTTTTTATTTGGTATCAAGTACAAATCAAACCAACGGTATAAATTTTTTTGATTGTTGAGATTTTTACTTTGCAATGAATCGACTCCCAGATCGACCGCCAGTTTCTACTTTTGAAATTAGCTGTTGTACTTTGTGACAAAGAATCGACTCAAGCCTTTTGGTGGTTGACTGGTTGTGTATTGTTTCAAACTGTGAGAAGATTTGAACCTCGTTTTTTAAGCTGGACTTTTTTTTTTACCTAGCATTATCTTCTCCTACCTATAAATACTAGTTTGCTCTATTGTCTTACTAACTTTTCTAAACTTTTACATTCAAAGAAATCACTCAAAGATATTCTGAGCAAATTATTTTTAAGAGTTTATTTTTTCTATTCTACTCAAAAATTCAAAAGAGTGATATTCTTCTGCTTTCAAGTTCTTTTGATTGAAAAAATGTTTTGTACTCTATATACTTCTCTCTCAATCAATTTTAAAGTTCTCAAGATCTTAGATCTAAAATTTTCATCTTGATTGTTCATTTAGCTATATCTATAGGCCAAGTTAAACTTGATCTTGATTCTTCTTGCTATTAAAGTCTCAAATATGTAATCTTTCTTTGATATTTGTGCTATATTGATTCTCATCTTGTTAGAGAATAAATCCATATTGTGAAATCTTGTTGTAAGAAAATTCAACAACTTAGAAAGTGAGTTTATGCAAGGTCTAGGCTTCTACCCGTAAAGAAAGTTAGTAAAGTTTGGACTTCTATCAATAAATGTAGTAAGTGTAAAGGTTTAGGCTTCTACCCAAACATAAAGTGGGTTGTAAAGGTCTATGCTTCTACACGAAAAGAAAGTAATCAATTGAAAATTGAAATAAAATCCTAGAGAAGAGGCATCTAGGTTATGGAGTAGGTTGCTTAAGATGTTCTCCATGAAATCTAATGAGATTATTGATGAATTTTTCAATAGGGTCAAGGGAATAACAAATGAGTTTCAAGCACTTGGGAAGGACGTGATGGACGCTGAGATAAACTACAAAGTCTTAAGGTCACTCCCCAAACAATGGAATTCTATCATCCATCCTCTTGAGATGGTGCAGGATATTGACACTTTAAAATTCTTAGAGTTTATGGGAATTTTGAAAAATGTCAAAATCAAGTTTAAAGCTCAACAACAAAATGAAGAGGTTGAAATCTCAAATGTGAAAAGAAAAAACATTTCCCTCAAAGGCACTATTAAGCATCTTCATCCGAAGAATACTCTCCAGATGATGAGGAGGATGTCGATCTTGTTGCGAGGTGATCATTCAAGATGGGGAGAAAGAAATTATTCAAGAAGAAATCTCATCAGAAGCCCCAATATGAAAAGAAGGAAGTCTCTTCTTCAACTTGCTTTGAATGCAACAAACCCGAAAACGTGCGAAAGGATTGCCTATTGCTTAAAGAGGAGTTCAAGAAAATGAAAAAAGAAGGCTCCTTATGTTGGTTTGGAGGAATCCGAACCAAGCGACGCCGATGAAGAGCAAAATGAAATGTCCAATCTCGAAATGGTGAACAACAACATATGCTTCATGGCTCATGAAAATGAGGTAGTTTTCGATTAGGAAAATCCTTTTACTTTAGATAAACTTGAAGATGCTTATATTGAATCGAAAAAAGATTTCAAGAAATTAAGCAAGAGATATCCTAGCCTCAAGAAAGAGTATACATGTTATAACTTTAAAATTGATGAGCTGCTCGAGCTCAAAGATGAGTAAATTGTTAAGCTTGACTCTCAAAAGAGTGCTCTGGAGAAACTAGAAAAAGATAATAGTTCACTCAAAGTGAAAATGAATGAATTGCATGCTGAATTAGCTACACTACATGCATCTACATCTCATTCGCATGTGAAATCTCATAGTTCATCTAATCATATTAGAAATTATGCTAAGAAGTATCATAGTCATGGATACACACTTTAGAAAGCATGCTAGATATGGTAGTTGCAACAATAGATATAGATCCAATATCATTTACACATATTGTATGCAATATAGGCATGTTAGCACTTTTTGTGATATTAGAAATCATATCTATAGTTATCCTCGTTTAATGTGGGCTCCAAAACGTGCTACAAGCTCCAAGGAACCAAAAAAGTATGGGTACCAAAAGTCATACTGATTTCTTGTGATGCAGGTATGCGCTCTCTCAAGACGTAGAGAGATGATACTTTGATAGCGGTTTCTCACAGCGCAAGTTAAGAAATTCACATTTTGTTGTATCGTTATCAAGGATGTAATGTGAAAAACACCTAGAGGGGGGGGGGAGGGTGAATAGGTGTAAGTGCTAATCTAGAACTAAATGCAAAACTAAGTGCGCTAAATGCGGAAGCTAATGCAAATTTTGCACAAACTTAATACAACACAACAAGTGTAGCCGAATTCCCCGTGAAGGGCTCTGGACTAACTCCTCTTGATTCCCCTTGAATGGGTTGAGGTGCTATGTGAAGCTCTTGTTGGTTAAGTATAAGTTAGGCACACACACAAGCAAGCCAAGCAAATACAAGATATAGCAATATGAAATATGCAAGGCAATACACAAGCAATATGGCAATATGAATTATGCTCAACACAAGCAAATATGATATGATGATATGAATGATGCTTTGCACAATTAAATGAGAGAGAGTTTAGAGACAAGTGGATCAAACGCAAAGGCCAAGATATGTTTCGAGGTTCGAGCACCTTGCTCTACATCCCCGCCTACACCACCGTGTAGGATTTCCAATCCACTATACCGTCCACCGAAGACTCCCACCGAGAGAACCTTCACCGAGAAGGATTTTTACAACAAGGGAGTACCGAACTCCTCTCTCAAACAACCACCTCACAACCGAGGGGTAGGCCCGTAGCCAAACAACAACAACAACCAACACCTCTACCGAAGAGGGTTTACAACCAAACTCCACCTCTCACTAGAGGGAGCAAACCAATCACCCGATCACCTCTACCGAAGAGGGATATAACAAGAATAAGGGTGTTTACAACAAGTGGTTCCAAAGACCACAAACTCAAACTCTCTTTCTTTTCTCTTTTTCCACAAGACAAAGATCCTAATAGAATAGGATAGGTGATAGCTCAAGTGTGGAAACAAGGTGTTTTTGGAAACAAGCAACAAAGAAAAACTAATTGGGAAGTCTCTTGTAAAAGATAGAAAATGAAAGATCAAATCAAAATCCCAAAACCTAGTTTTCTTTGATTTTTCAAAAACCCAAAACAATACAAAGATGAATCTTTTTGGCACAAAACTCTTTTTAAAACTTTTTAAAACAGTAGAGAAAGTCTGAAAATTTTGTCTCTAAAAACCTTAACCAAAAACCCAAAGAGATAGGGTTTATATAGGCCAAACCAGAAACTAGTCGTTAGGCTGATGTGGCAGCCTGACAGGCTGACGGTCGACCGGCCTGGTCGACCGCCAACGGTCAGAAATGTGACCGTTGGGCAACCACGGTCGACCGGCCCGGTCGACCCAAACAAACAGAGAGCACTGCTCTCAGCCCGTTCGACCGTCCCGGTCGACCGTCCCAAAGCTGCCAAACGTGCACAGATTTGTGCACGTCGGTCGACCGTCCTGGTCGACCGACTTCAGCCTAGTCGACTTGGTCAGTTGACTTAGTCGACTGGTTGAAGCCTGGAACAGAATTCTGGGTCAGAAAACCAGTTTTAAAATATTTTGAAAAATCTTTTTACACTTCTAAAAATCCACAAAACTTGTTTTAACATTTTGTATTGAAACACAAACATGTGATAAAAATTTCAAGACATATATCAATCATATCAATTCATTTTTGAGTCTTGCAAATTTTATCAAAAACAAAACTCGTATTTTTATCGAACTTGATTTTTCCAAAACATGAATAGGATAGTCAAAATAAGTTTGTTTAAGAAGTTTAAGCATGCATGTATAAATAGAAACCATCTACTATACATATAAACAAATTAAACTTGTTTTGATCTATTATTCATGAAAACCAAATCTAAAACATAAATCGTGTGTGTATTGTGCACTTGAGCATATCAACTATACTAAGCTTTACAAATGGATCTAAAACACACTATCTAAACTATGGATACCTAAGTCTTCTTGATGATCTTCATCTTCAAGTTGACTTGCTCTAAAACTCCATCCATGGGCTAGGCAATGGTATGATCTTGATGCTTTGGCCCTGGAATCACTATGAAAAGCTTCTAAACTCCTTGTTGAAGCTAATCACCAACTAATATCTTGGTTAAAGATCTGAAACTTAAACAACACAAGATTATTAGTAAACATAACTACATGAGTTAATCATCATCAAAACTAGGGTGGAAGGCCTTTGGGCCAACAATCTCCCCCTTTTTGATGATGATAAAACTCATGGAGTATATATATGCATGGATTAAAGTTAAGCTTCAAAGAAGCTCCCCTTAACTCATGCATAAAACAAATAAATAATATATGACAATGAAGCTCAAAAATATGTATGCAAATGTATGGAGATAAAACATATCAAATTCTTCAAATTCTTTTTCTCCTATTTGCAAAACAAAACATATATGCATATCTATTGTTTATTTGTTAAGCATTGAGAAAACTAAACACAAGTATACATATAAACATGTATGCGTCAACATGCATAAAACATATTCTAGAAGCTCTAGATACCAATTAAATTAATAAAACATTAACAAAACACTAGATGCTCTAGATACCAATAAAACTTAATATATGCAAAAACATAAGTATGCATATATAAACCACAAATTATTCTCCCCCTTTTTGTCAATCATCAACAAAGGGGTAAACAATCAAAAACAATAAAATGAGGGGTAAAAATCTTTCTTCCCCTTTTTGTCAATCAAAACAATAAAACAATGTTCTTCCCCTTTTTGTCTAAAACAAAAACAAGGTCAATAAGGGGTGACTATAAACAACATAATATCAATAGATAAATATGTCAATGAAGCATCTTGATATCAAAAGATGGTAATTTTCTTTTTAAGTCATATAAACAATTGAAATGACTATTTTCTATCATAAAGCAAGGGAGTGAAAAACTAAATACCAATTGAAATATGAAAATCGAAATTTCTCCCCCTTTATGAAATACCAACAAAAATTATGCGTAGGCTTGTACTAAGATACCAATTGAAAACTAAATCAATTGAAATGAAGTTGAAACTCAAGCTGTAGCATAAACAAAATTTGTGTGAAAAATTTATATCTTAAGCACAAATAAAACAAGTATATGTGTATGAAATAGAATGAGTACCAATCACCAATAGATGATACCAAATGAAAGCATACATACACAAACACATATGAGTATTCAAAAGAATCAAATTGATACCAATTGAAAGAGTTCAATGATACCAATTGACATAACAATAAATGCTTGGTATAACTCATATAACTATACCTCCCATCTCATGCACAAGTTTAAAATGATTTTCAATATAAACATACAAGGCATGGACTCCCATCCAACCTCCCATGAGGGGTAGGGGTTTTCAAAAATAGGTTTGAAAATAGAGTACGTTTGAAAAACTCTACCAAAGTAAAGAATACGAACTAGTTAAAATGAAAATTTTTGTTAACTAGTATGAAATCCTTCAAGTAAGGAATAAAACAAAATAGTTTTCATGAAATAAGAAATCCACATAAAAATCAACACTCTAATCCAATTAAGCATAGTTTTGACTCATGAAAACAAAATATGAGCAAGCAATAAAAGTGAGTGTACAAATACAATGTGAATATCATAATCATGAAAATTTTCATTAAGCTCAATTATTCCTTTAAACATGAAAACATGAAAACATGAAAATATGAAAATCATCTAAACTATTTAATCTTCAAGGCATATGTATGTCTAATACAAACTAAAGTATACATACATATCCAAAACATAAAGAGTCCACAAATGTATATGCATGAAGGCACGTGGCTCAAAAGGATAATCATGTATATCTAATAGTTTGGACAAGATAGACATATACATGAAGTTAAACAATTAAACACAAAATCAAGAAAAACTAAATCTTCATCAAAACAAATTTCATTTCATGGTATATGTATGAATTATCAACACAATAAGTATACATACATATCCCTAAACACAATTGAGTCCATATATAGATTTGCATGAAAGGCAAATGACTCAAGAGGTATACATGTATATCTTAAAGTTTGGCAATACAAACATATACATGAAGTGAAAACTCATAAATCAAATCCAAAAATGGAATACAAGTTTGAAATGTATGAATCATCAAAACTAGACTATACTAGCACATCTAATGGGTTCAAATAAGTATTCAAGCTCAAACATATATAGATTTATTTGTGGCCCACTATATGTACAAGTATAAGTCCTAGTCTTAATGAAAACTAACATCTAAACAAGTAATCTTAACATAAAGCATCAAAACACAATATAAAAATCATCATGATAAAACTAAAACATGATTACTATATAAATTCACATGTATTAGATTCATGATGTACATTATAGCTTAAACAAAAGTGAGAACACTAAGAATGGGTTCATATAAGCATGTGTGTCTCAAATACTATACATGTATGTCAAGGATCTAATAATCATGGTATTTACATACTAATCCATAGACAATGAAACATGCTATAAAACATCATAACATGCTAAAAATTTTAATTATGAAAGCATGTAAATAATAAATGGGATTAAAGGATTGTTACCAAAACCGAAGAAGCAACTCTCCTTGTCTCCAAAACATGGTGGTCCTCTCCACCAAATCTTCCCTTGAAAGTGATGCATCCAATTGATTTCCTTTAAGTACGGAACGCATCCACTCCATGGTACGGCTACTCTCACGTCATGTGAGAGCCCACACCTACATCAAAAACTTTAGGGGTGGTCTTTGGTACCCATATCATATTGGGTCCAAGGGGGTTAGTACCTTCTCTAACCCAAACAAAGTTCTTTGCTAAATTTGAAGTATGTAATCTATCAAAGCAAAATTTAGTAAGGTGGCCCTTACGTCCACAATGTGTACAAGTGTACACATGAGCATACATGGTGTGATGGTGTCCGTGAGGAGCATGTGTATGCCGTGGAGGGTGTGCATGAATAATAGATGGAACTTGTTTCTTTCGAAATAAAGATTCCAAACGTGTATGGTTCATGGCACATTGGCTCATAGTGGAGCCCAAACAATCAACCTTCTTCTTAAGCAAACAAATATCATCATTAATCTTAGAAGAAGAAGTGTGGCATGCAATAGGTGAAGTGTGTGATGCTACCCTAGCATGGCAACATGAGCATCAATCTTATTTTGCAAAACAATGTTTTTCTTTAAACAAACATTTAAATCATTTGAAATAGAAATAATTTTGTTTTTCAAATCAACATTCTCTTTTAAAACAAAATCAATTTTAGAAGACAAGTTTTCATTCTTCTTTAAAATAGCATGGCAATCATTTTTAGATTTTAAAAAATCATTTTCTTTTAGTGCAAGTTCTAATTGAGATCTCAATGAATCCCTTTCATTATAGACCTCAATCTTCTCTTGCAAAACATTGTTAAGTCTAGAATGCAAACTCTTATTTTCATTTTCAAGTCCTAGACTTTTCTTTTTCAAAATTTTATATTTTTCTATTAATTTTTCACACACAATGGAAAGTTCTTCATTCAAAGCATGGTGTAACACCCCGCTCCCAGAATACGTACTTAGTTGCGTATTCAGATTTTTCGTTCGTATTTTTCGATTTACTTCCTGTATTTGTTTTGTATTGTGAATTCTTTATATGATCGTTTTGTCTTGGATCCGGATTCACGGACTCGGAGTCAGCCCTAATCTGAACCGAGGACCCGATCCTAGTGTATTACTCGATTTGGTCTTTTCGCTAATTAGATTTGACCGATTTCAGTTTTAAACATCATTTTCCAATATTTTAGATTTTCTATGATTTTCTGAAATTTTCCTGAATTAAATTGAGAATCTTCAAAACCGGTGTCGACCAGTGCCGCTGACCGATTCCAGGATTTTTTAATTTACAAACGGATTGGAATTACTAGAAGTGCCTTTTTATATTATTTCTTAAAATCACATTTCCTACCTAAATACTTTTCTGAGGATTTTATGAATTTATGAAAATTCCACCGGATTGGGTGTCGGCCAGTATCGCTAGTTGATTCCAGGATTTTAGTTTACAATCAGAATTGAATTTCTAAATTCCGCTTTCACTTTACTTCTTAAAATCATATTTTATTCTTTAATACATTTTCTGAGATTTTTCAGAATTTATCAAAATCTGGCCGACCCGGTGTAGACCGGTATCGGCGGTTGACTTCCGGATTTTTAATTTGAAAACGGGATTTTATTTCTGAAAACCGATTTCATATTATTCCTTAGGATGACGTTTTCTACCTCCGGGTATTTTTTGGGATTTTTCCGGAACAGTCGATTTTTCGCGACCATATTATAATATTATTATTTTTATCTTTTCTTTCTTTCTTTCTTTCTTTCCTTTTCTTTTCCCTCAACCGACTTCACCAACGCCACCTCACCCCCTCATTTAATTCCCTCTCCCATCCATCCCATCTCCATCACTCCCTTTTCCTTTTTCTTTTTCCTTTCTTTTTCTTTCTTTTCTTCTTCCCTTCTCCTCATTTCTTTTCTTCCTCTTCTTCTCCAAGAGACGACCAGCACTGCGCCCAACTCCGGCCACCACCGCCGGCACCTCTGGCCACCACGACGCCGGCGAGAGACCCCCCGAACTCCGGCCATCTCCTCCTCCTTTCTCTTTTTCTTTTCCTTCCTTTCTTTTCCTTTTCTTTTCCTTTTCTTTCTCTTCCTTCCCCAGATCCGGCCACGGTCTCTCCGTCGCCGAGCTCGTCCCTCCTCCGGCACCCCCGGCGGGGGCTGACCGCCGCCGGCGTGACGCCGGCGGCCTGGGCGCGGCCAGGGGGCCTCCTGGGCCCCCTGTGCGCAGAGTGGAGGGGGCAGCAGCCCCCTCCCTTCACCTCCTTTGGGGTGGCCGCAGGCCACCCCTGGCCTGCGCCGGCGGCAAGGGCCGGCGCAGACTCTCTCCCCTCCGCCCTCTGGCCGCCCTGCGGCGGCCAGAGCTCGGCCCGGCCAGGGCAACAGGCCCTGGCCGGGGCTCTGTTGGAGGGAGGGGGCTGCCCCCCTCCTGTTTCTCTCCTGGGGTGGACACCGGCCACCCCAGCTCCGGCGCCGCCGGCGATCCGCCGGCGGCCGGCAGCTGTGCCGGCCAGGGGGCTAGAAGCCCCCTGTGCGTGAGCTAAGGGGGGTGCTGCCCCCCTTTCTTCTCTCTCTCTCTCTCTCACTTCCTGTACCTCTCTTTCTCTCTCCTGAATTCACTCTCTCTCATCTCTCTCTCTCACCTGCTCTCTCTCTCTCTCCATATTTTCTCTCTCCTGATTCTATCCCTTTCTCTCTTGATTCAATCTCCCTCTCTCTCTCCTGAACTTTCTCTCTCCTCTCTCTCTCCAGATTATCTCTCTCTAGGTCTCCCTCCTTTCTGTAAGTTGCTGACGAGGATCTCACCCCGCGTCCAGGCAATCCCTCAACGCGGCCGTCGCATTCTGGTATCGACATGACGCGGAGCTAATACCCGCGTCTGTGATCTCCTCGTGCTAACGCGATGCGGAACCCACGACCGCGTCCGCGTTCTCCTCGCGTCCTGATTTGAACGCGGGTCTCGAACCCCGCGTTTGTGGCATCTTCACGACGCGACTCCCGCGTCTGTGATTACCGCGTCTGCTATTCCCGCGACGCGACTCCCGCGTCTGCAACCCCACGTCTCACTCTCATAAACCCGCGTCTTCCTGTGCACTCTCTTTCCATATATTTCTCTCTCTAGGTTTCTCTCACTTTCTCTCTCTAACTTTTTCTCTCTCCTCTTCACTTTCTCTCTCTACATAATTATAAATTATTATATTTTATGGCGCGTGCGCGAGTTCCATGGATTTCGGACTTTTCGGCATTTTCGGTGATTTAGGCGAGTGTCCTCGCTCTCGCCTCCATTTGGGTTTCCCCGCTTTGTCGGGTCGACATGTATTTTATTCCATGTTTTCATGTATTATGTATTTGGGCTGAGTCTCTGTATCTGTGTATGGCCGAGTGCCAATGACTGGACATGTATTGCTCTGTGACGAATGCTTGTATAGAGTAGTTTCATTCTTGTACATATACCATGCTTGTGATGTATTGTACTGCTTTATACCATGCGTGGTCGACCCTTCGTGGTCGTTGGACTCTGGGTTTCTGCCCACTCCTGGGATGGCTAGTAGTCACCGAGAGTGCGCTTAAACCCCGAGCGTACTTGGTTCCCGGACCCTTCAGCCTCCGGTTCCTCACTATCTCGAAAGAGGCGTGATTGGGATCTTCAGGTTTCTCATTCAGCCTCCGATCCCTCACTATCTCGAAAGAGGCGTGATTGGGATCGTCGGGTTTCTCATTCAGCCTCCGGTCTCTCACTATCTCGAAAGAGGCGTGATTGGGATCGTTAGGTTTCTCATTCAGCCTCCGGTCTCTCACTATCTCGAAAGGGAAGTGATTGGGACCGTCAGGTCTCTCAGCTCCGCCTGGTTATCATGATCAGCGTACAGCGCTTTACCACTAGATTCGTCTAGGCGAGATGCTGCCGGAATTCCTACTCACACCTTAAGCCGAGTTGTCCCGGTAACCTTGCCAGACGCTCCAGTGTTAAATACTGTTTGCTGTCTGTACACTCCAGCTTGCTCAGCTCCGCTTGATTGTGCTCAGCTACTATTCTATCACATGCCATGTATTTACCTGATAAGTTAACACTTGACATGCCATGTCATTACTTCACACCTGTCTTTTACATGCTACTATTTAACACCTGTTTGTACCACCTGACAACTGATGTGTTAGCACCTAACACCAGACCTGCTACGACTTGGCAAGACCTCTTGTTATGGCATGACTTGCCATCGGACTAATATCAATCTCTTGACATGACTTGCCACCGGACTAATATCAATCTCTTGATATGACTGGTTACCTGCCTAATATCATCCTCCTGTCATGCTATCACTTAACACCCGGCATGACATACTTGACTCTCATGATTATCACGATAACGGGAATGATGACCTGACATCTTGATAGTACAAACTATACTCCTGTTACACATGTGATACCTTATAGTACAAACCGTACTCCTGATATACCTGTATTCCTGATAATCCTGACTTGCTCTTGCTCATTCCCGAAATCTGATAATCATCTAATAAATCATAAAAAGGAACAACTTGCATCGGGTCAGGGGAAACTCGCGGCTATCAATATATGTTCGTGTTTACAGTGGTATTAGGCATGTTGTGCAACTAAAACTTCCGGTCTGACCTGTGGGCCTCCAGGGGACCGAGGGGAGAGCTGGCTCCCTCCTTCCTGGTACCATCTTGATAAGGGCATCCATAAGACCCTCCTGAATCGCCTTGCGGTAGGTTCCGTCACCAAGCAACGGAACATCCTGGGCCGTGGTCCCGGGTATGCACGGGACCCACTGTAAACATTGTTCGTTGATACCCCCGCTGGTTTCCAATAACAACCTTGCTTTACTCAGATGTGGATATATGTGTGCTGGGATGCTAGTCCACATATCTAGACATCAGGGTAAGACGAGTAATAATAATAATAATAAAAGATGCCAGCCATGGATCCGTTGTATGCTTTGCCGAGTTGCTTCTATCGGGTTTTACATTGGATTTCTGGTTTTATGATTATTATTATATTTGCTGCTCATACCCTGCTTCACCACCCGTATTCCATTCCTCCAGTCTCCTGTTCTTATCTTATCATACCATGAGTACTTCCTGTTTGATATCACTTGTTCTATGTCTACTAGCTCCTGCATGTTTATGCTCACGACACGGTTTTCAATGCATGATTATGATTCAGTTTTATCGATACACTTGTACTTATCTCAGCACGCCATCTGGCTTTAGTATCACCACTCGCCTGGGGAGTTCTATCTGACTCCCCTGGATCCTCATGTCCAGGTCATGGAGTTTGGAGCGTGTGGATTCTCCCAGTTGCTGATCTGAGTGGCGCAGCAGTAGCGTGGATCTCCAGCAGACCGCCCAGAGCTCTATTCTTCCAGGCCTCCTGTGCGCCTCTCGAGTTTTCCTTTTGTAAACTCGTGAGGGCCTGTGTACTGTTCATACTTGTACATCTCTTTGTAATCTCGCAATTGCGCATATCAGTGATGTAATATTATTGTAATATTTGTCACCTCTGGTGATAACTTTGTAATTGTACTCATGTGTTGGAATGTATAATGCACCATTTGCTTCCGTACTCTGATTCTTTCCTGTACTGATGCTTAGCGTATATACGTAAGGGTATTTCTGACCTGCGTATATATGTTGCAGTAACGTCTCCGTACCCGCCGGGATCGGGGCGTTACACATGGGCATCATAATTATCATTTGAAGAACTAGCACAATCATCATTATCTAAGTGGGGTTCCGAATGTACCTCAAGGGAGTCATTCCTTGGATCATTAAGCATTGAGACTCGGATTCTCCACTAGACTCCTCTGGTTGAATTTGTTCTTGAAGCTTGGAGGTGATGGTTGTTGTCAATTTGTTCCACACTGCAAAGGCGGAATCAATGTTAGAAACACACATAAGATAATCTTTAGGTAATGTGCTTCTAATGGCCTCTAGGGCTTGTGCAGTGGCCCCTATATGATTGCTATCACTAAGGAAGAATTCCTTGGTAATGGCAAGGTAAACTTTATGACCTAGGGTTTGTAAATAAACAGTCATCCTAATCTTCCAAACATGAATGTTGGAAGGGTCAAACATAGGTGGGGTCATGAAAGCCATGGTAAACTATATGTGTGCAAACAAGCAAATGTAAACAATAGATTAGCAAGCAAATGGATCTCACTCCTAGGATGTTAAGCCTAATATCAGGAGTACTAGCTCTGATACCAATTGAAAAACACCTAGGGGGGGTGAATAGGTGTAAGTGCTAATCTAGAACTAAATGCAAAACTAAGTGCGCTAAATGCGGAAGCTAATGCAAATTTTGCACAAACTTAATACAACACAACAAGTGTAGCTGAATTCCCCGTGAAGGGCTCTGGACTAACTCCTCTTGATTCCCCTTGAATGGGTTGAGGTGCTATGTGAAGCTCTTGTTGGTTAAGTATAAGTTAGGCACACACACAAGCAAGCCAAGCAAATACAAGATATAGCAATATGAAATATGCAAGGCAATACACAAGCAATATGGCAATATGAATTATGCTCAACACAAGCAAATATGATATGATGATATGAATGATGCTTTGCACAATTAAATGAGAGAGAGTTTAGAGACAAGTGGATCAAACGCAAAGGCCAAGATATGTTTCGAGGTTCGAGCACCTTGCTCTACATCCCCGCCTACACCACCGTGTAGGATTTCCAATCCACTATACCGTCCACCGAAGACTCCCACCGAGGGAACCTTCACCGAGAAGGATTTTTACAACAAGGGAGTACCGAACTCCTCTCTCAAACAACCACCTCACAACCGAGGGGTAGGCCCATAGCCAAACAACAACAACACACAACCAACACCTCTACCGAAGAGGGTTTACAACCAAACTCCACATCTCACTAGAGGGAGCAAACCAATCACCCGATCACCTCTACCGAAGAGGGATACAACAAGAATAATGGTGTTTACAACAAGTGGTTCCAAAGACCACAAACTCAAACTCTCTTTCTTTTCTCTTTTTCCACAAGACAAATATCCTAATAGAATAGGATAGGTGATAGCTCAAGTGTGGAAACAAGGTGTTTTTGGAAACAAGCAACAAAGAAAAACTAATTGGGAGGTCTCTTGTAAAAGATAGAAAATGAAAGATCAAATCAAAATCCCAAAACCTAGTTTTCTTTGATTTCCCAAAATCCAAAACAATACGAAGATGAATCTTATTGGCACAAAACTCTTTTTAAAACTTTTTAAAACAGTAGAGAAAGTCTGAAAATTTTGTCTCTAAAAACCTTAACCAAAAACCCAAAGAGATGGGGTTTATATAGGCCAAACCAGAAACTAGCCGTTAGGCTGATGTGGCAGCCTGACAGGCTGACGGTCAACCGGCCCGGTCGACCGCCAATGGTCAGAAATGTGACCGTTGGGCAACCACGGTCGACCGACCCGGTCGACCCAAACAAACAGAGAGCACTGCTCTCAGCCCGGTCGACCGTCCCAAAGCTGCCAAACGTGCACAGATTTGTACACGTCGGTCGACCGTCCCGGTCGACCGACTTCAGCCTAGTCGACTTGGTCAGTTGACTTAGTCGACTGGTTGAAGCCTGGAACAGAATTCTGGGTCAGAAAATCAGTTTTAAAATATTTTGAAAAATCTTTTAACACTTCTAAAAATTCACAAAACTTGTTTTAACATTTTGTATTGAAACACAAACATGTGATAAAAATTTCAAGACATATATCAATCATATCAATTCATTTTTGAGTCTTGCAAATTTTATCAAAAACAAAACTCGTATTTTTATCAAACTTGATTTCTCCAAAACATGAATAGGATAGTCAAAATAAGTTTGTTTAAGAAGTTTAAGCATGCATGTATAAATAGAAACCATCTACTATACATATAAACAAATTAAACTTGTTTTGATCTATTATTCATGAAAACCAAATCCAAAACATAAATCGTGTGTGTATTGTGCACTTGAGCATATCAACTATACTAAGCTTTACAAATGGATCTAAAACACACTATCTAAACTATGGATACCTAAGTCTTCTTGATGATCTTCATCTTCAAGTTGACTTGCTCCAAAACTCCATCCATGGGCTAGGCAATGGTATGATCTTGATGCTTTGGCCCTGGAATCACTATGAAAAGCTTCTAAACTCTTTGTTGAAGCTAATCACCAACTAATATCTTGGTTAAAGATCTGAAACTTAAACAACACAAGATTATTAGTAAACATAACTATATGAGTTAATCATCATCAAAACTAGGGTGGAAGGCCTTTGGGCCAACATAATGTGGGACAGTCATCTTGGAGATGATGGAGTTGATAAGATTGCCGGTATCGACAATATTGGTAAATCTCCATCTGCGGTCTTAGAAGATGTTTTACTTATTGATGATTTGAAAGCTAGCATTATTATTAGTCAACTATGTGACAAGGGTTGAATGTCACTTTCTGACCCAATAAATGTTTGATTATTGATAGTAATTATAAGCTAGTCTTCGAGGCTAGTAGAGATAGAATGTTTACACTTAAGAGCTTAATGATCTCTAAATCATAATGTTGAGTGTTTAGCTGTTCTAGATCAAGAAACATGGCTTTAGCATAATAGACTCGGGCATGCAAACTTGGAACCTATTGGGAAGCTCAACAAGAAGTCTTTGATAAGAGGGCTATCCAAATTTAGAATCTCGAAGTACTTGACTTATGAAAATTGTAAGAGAAATAAGCGAGTCAAGTGCTCATTTTACCACAAGAAGATAATAACTATTTATAAACCCTTACAATTACTCCACATGGATTTATTTAATCCTATGAGGACAACTAGTTTAGGTGGCAAAAGATTTGTTTTCGTAATTATCGATTATTTCTCTTAATTTACTTGGCTTTTATTTTTGACATACAAAAGTGATGCATTTAATTTGTTTTCAAGTTTTTACAAACGTGTTCAAAGAGAATGTGTTCACTCAATCGTAAAGATTAGAAGTGATCGTGGTGGTAATTTGAAAATAAAAAAATTTGAAATATTTTGTGATGAGCATGATATGAAGCACACGTTCTCCGCACCAAGAACATCATAACAAAATGTTGTTGAACAGAAGAATCATAATACAAGAGATGACACGCACTTTGTTGAATTCATATGATTTGTCAAAATATTTTTAGGGTGAAGCTGTCAATGCGATATGTTATGTTTTAAATCTTATTTTCAATAAGTGTGTACAATGGTTGTTGAAGAATTTATTCATATTTTTTTTTTCAAAGAGACTAATCTTTTGGATCCAAAAAAAGATGAAGATGAGATAGGTACAAAGCAAGAAGCATAGAAAAAGATAAATCTTGATGATTCTAATTAAGAAAGGGTGACTCTTAACTCTCTAAAGAGCAAGAATTGATAAATGCTTCTCATGATTTGCCGATGTCTTGGAGATTCATCAAAGACCATTCAAAGGAGAAAATTATTCATGACACATCAACAGGAGTCAAGACTAGAGCTTAAACTCAAAGCGAGTGCGGTAACCTACCTTTCTGATCTTAAGTACAATCCAAAAATATATTTGATTCTCTTGATGATGAGTTTTGGTTTTTAGCTTTGCAAGTTTCAAAAATGATTTCGTATTTTCAAATGAATGTTAAAAGTGCTTTTTAAATGTTATATTGAGGAGGAAATTTCTGTTGAATAACCTTTCGATTTTGAAAATCACGAACTTTCGAATCATATTTTTAATTTAAAAAAAAAGCTCTTTATAGTTTGAAATGAGCACCTCGCGCTTGGTGTGAAAGACTTTCAAATTTTCTCTGTGAAAATGACTTTTTAAGGTGGAATTGATTGTACCTTATTTGTGAAGGTCAAAGATAATGATATACTACTTGTGCAAATTTATGTTGATGACATTATCTTTGGTGTTACTAATGAATCTCTTTATGAAAAAAATTTCAAATTGTATGCAAAAGTGTTTGAAGTGAGCATGACGAGTGAACTTAAATTCTTCCTTGGCCTATAAATCAAGCAAACCAAGGAGGGTATCGTCATAAACCAAGAGAAGTATGCAAAAAAACTTGTGAAAAAGTCCAAATTGTAAGATGCGAAGACGATCAGTACACCAATTGGCACCTCAACAAAGCTTGATAAGATGAGAAAGGTAAAAGTATAGACGTGAACATCTATAGAGGTCTATGACCTTCCAGCATTTAGCTCGAGGAGTTGTTCAATTGAGTCGTAGTGCAATCGATGCCCCCGAGCTTGGGCTCGAAATGTTTCCTTCGAGCTCAAGGCTCTTCTTGGTCACAACTTTGGGTTGTTGGCCCAAGATTCTTTTTTCGTTTGGGGCATAGCTCAGTCATTGTCCCGAGTTTGAGCTCAAGGTGACCTTCAAGTTTCACTATCCAAGGTTCGTTCTACCTTCATGCTTGTCAGCTCAGGGTTATCTTCAGGTTTCACCATGCGAGGTTCGCTTTACCTCCGAGCTTATTGGCTCCGGGTGACCTTTAGGTTTTGCCACCTAAGGTTTGTCTTACCTCCAAGCTTTTTAGCCCGAGGTGACCTGCAGGTTTCAGTACCAAGGTTAGTTTTACTTCTAAGCTTTTTAGCCCGAGGTGACCTGCAGGTTTCAGTACCAAGGTTAGTTTTACTTCTAAGCTTTTTAGCCCGAGGTGACCTTTAGGTTTCACCATTCGAGGTTCATTTTACGTACAAGCTTTTTAGCTAGGGGTGACCTACAGGTTTCAGTACCAGAGATTCATTTTATCTCCAAGCCTTTTATCCTAAGGCGACCTTCAGGATTCTCCAACCCGAGATTCATTTTACCTCTAAACTTTTTAGCTCGAGGTGACCTTCAGGTTTCTCCACAAGAGGTTCATTTTACTAGCTCGAGGTGACCTATAGGTTTCAGTTGTTGGGATTTGGGTCGAACAAATAGTCCCACATCGGCTAGACGTGAGGATGGTCTTGGTTTTATAAGGATTTGGGCAACTCCACCTAACAGACTAGTCTTTTGGGATGGTGCCCCGAGTCCTTCAAGTGGTATCAGAGCCATGCACCGAACTTAGTTGTGTGTGTGGGTGATGTTCGACGATGTAGATCCCCCAATGGCGCAATGGGTTGGGCTCTCGAGAAATTTGACAGTGGTGCTCCTTTACAATGGGCGTGCTGCCTTACTTTCACATAAGGAAGATTTGTGCAACTCCATCTAACAGACTAGTCTTTTGGAAATTCGTTGGCTGTTTGGATGTCCGGAAGTGAGGAAGCGGGATTCTTTTCCTTTCGAAAATGAGAATTTGAGTTTCTTTTTCTGTGTTTGGATGATAGTTGGGAAGTGTAATTGGACAAGTGTAATGTCTTTTCCGTGTTTGGTTGGTAATGTGAAAGTGGAAGTGGAAGTGAACAGGTTGACCACAAAGTTAACCGTAAAATAATATTAAAATAAAAAATAATTATGAAAAAAATTTGAACTGTAATTAGAATGCAAATAAGATTTATATGACAATAAAATTAACTGTTTTGAACTATACTTATTACAAATGAGATTTATATGACCACAAAATTAACTGTAGCACCTTGAAGTGAGAAAATAGTTGCGTAAAAGGAAAAGGGGGTTTTTCCATTTTCCTTTTCCGTTGTTTGGATGAACAGTGGAAGTTGAATCCAAACAACACTGTTTAAGTCATAGCTCAGTTGATGCCTCCAAGGTTGAGCTCGAGGTGTTTCATTTGAGCTTTGCTCTTTGTAGTCATGATTTTTGGTCTTTTAGCCTGAGGTCTCGCTTTATTTTAGTTGTAGCTCAGTCAATGCTTTCGAGCAACAACTTGATTTTTGACCTTCAAACTCATGCACGAGGTTCTTTCTTTGAGCTGTAAATCTGTCTATGCCTTCGAGCAAGAAACTTGATTTTTGACCTTCGAGCTCACGCACGAAGTTCTTTCTTTGAGATGTAGCTCAGTCGTCGCCTTCGTGCAAAACCTCGATTTTTGACCTTCGAGCTTATGTACAAGGTTCTTTCTTTGAGCCATAGCTGAATCTATGCCTTCGAGCAAGTACTCAGTTTTTGACCTTTGATCTCATGCACGAAGTTCTTTCTTTGAGCCACAACTCACTCCCTGCCCTCCAGTTAAGCCCTAGGGGTTGACCTTCGAGCTAGATCCTGAGGTTGTTATTGGGGGATCAGTCCCTCTTGGTTGTTCTTGATGTTCAGTTGGGAGTTGGTCTTCGCTGCCTCATTGGCGGGTTGAAGGACTAGAACCTCCTCCGTGAGCAGTGGGGTCGGCGTGTTCACGCCGATTCCCACAAACGACATCAATGTTTCTGGAAACACCGATAGGTTGTTTGTGGATCGTGTTAACAAGTTGACTGTTGGTCGATACCTGAAAGCATAGAGAACAACGTCAGGGAGATCGGGGCTTGGGCCCAATTGAACCCCCTGGTGCCTTAGTTAGACTCGTACTGAGATCATTAGTATGGTAGTAAATCTAGGGTTTGCACAGTGTACCTTTCACCTGATGTCTAGGAGACTATTTATAGAATTTGTATCGAGGGGTATTACCCTTTGACCAAGTTATCACAACTGTCATTCTTTCATGGAGTAGACTTCTTGGGAAACAAGGATTCTGAGACATTCTCGCTGAGATAGGACTCTTTGAGATGAACTGGACTCACGGGCGCCAGGCTTGACTTAGGGTCCGACATGGTTGGGCCGAGGTAGTTGGGCATGTTGTGATTGGGTCACGATGGGGTTTTAAGGCCCACATAATTATCACACAGTCGACAGCCTTTCAGTGGTTTGCAGTCAAATCCGAGCTAATCACGTGCTTCACGTGTTGGGCATGGCCCACACAGAGGTTACTTGGCTTATGCTGGTTTTCCTTTCTGTATTTCAATAGTTATATTTCCTTTTTCTTTTCTTTGTGTAACTAAACAAAAAAAAGAGGGGAAAAAAGCTTCTTACAAGTAATCAAAGAGCAGTCTATCACTTCTGAGCTCTGATTGTCTTAAAAAAGAAAAGAAAAGGGAAAAAAAAAAAATGAAACTGAACATTTGAACAAAGAACAGCTAGTCAGCCCATGGAGGCACCACTTGCAAGTTCCAACCATATTAATCAAAGAGCACGTCAACTGAGCATATCTCAAGCAACTCTGAGGCCTCATCTCCCTCCAAACTTTCTTCCTCCTCCTATAGGCAACATTTTCACTACCAGTCAATGGCTACGAACTTTGATGATGAGACTTTCTTCTCCTCTCTATTGAAGAAATGAAAATCCCCAGCTTCTACATCCACCTGTAATAAGGCCATGAAGAAAGCTCGCCACAATGCTTCAAAAATCGACAAAGGCACAGATGAAATACTCATAATTCAAGCACTCCTTGAAGACGACATCACACCAGAGGAGATCGAGAGGCATTTCGGCCCCAAACGAGACCATAACGCCGTCGCTCTCCATTGAATCTCTCTGCTTTTCTTTTGTATTTTTCTTTGTTTTTATTTCTTTTTTACTGTCTGTAAAGACTCTTAGCAAAAAAAATAAAAAATAAAAAATAAAAAAATTGAGCATATCTCAAGCGACAATGCATTTTCTTCTCATTTGAAAGTTGTGGGTTCAAATGTCCTCATCCGCAAGAGGGTGTTTTTCAAACTAAATCTGCAAGGTGCACTACGAGGTAGTTTACACACTGACTCGATTTCTTGACGTACTGTGCTTGACTAAAAGTTTGTGGAAGCTCATTCGCTGATGTATGTTACATGGGCTACACATGAAGATTACTAGTAATTTTATAAAACTTACATTATTATGATTTATATGTGTGCACTACGTAGTATATTATTTCTGATGAGAGTTTCTTTCCCCGTGACAGCAAGGGTTCCTCTCCCCCACTATGAGATTATGATGTAAGCCTACAAGTTTTCTCAAAAACATAAAATAAAATAATAATAATAATCAAAGAGCATGAACTTGAATGTAAATTTGCAGTTCCATGATTTGCAACTTGTTGAACTCCATCATCAACCATACTCAGGCCCTAAAATAAGGAGGGCAACCAAGGGAGGGGAGGAACCTCACCCTTCTCAAAGGCCTCAAGTTCTGCAACATGTCGAAGACCAGAAACCCTCCTCTTCTTCCTTCGCTGAAGACCGTTACAAACAAGTTGCTTCTTGGGTGAAGGGAGATGGAGCAGAGCGCGGGTGCTCCTTCCTTGGTTTTTGGTTCCCCACAACAAAGCAAATTCCAATCAAATCAAATCAATTAACAAAATGTTGTCCTTAACCCCATTGTTCAATACACCACAGAGATGAATGATGTGGAAGCTTCCAAGTAGGGATGCTACCGGATGCGGATTATTCACGGATATCCGTATCCGAATCCGCCTCCAACCTGGATACGGATATCATTTTTGCACATCCACCAATATTCATATCAGTATCCGTATCCGAAAGTTACGTGAGGATACGGATATGGTAAAAGCAATATCCTAGCCGTATCCGATCCGATATCCAAAGGTTGGGTGCTTGACAATAATATTCATATGAAAGAGACTATTCTTCAATGGAATGAGGCAATAAATTTTGATATTTTGAATTGGTGAAAAAATAATAGCGGAAAGTATCCGATTCTTGTAAGAGTAACACGAGATACTTTGAGTATTTCGACATCAATCATGCCATCTGAATCGACATTTAGCACCGGGCTCGTGTAATCTATTGCTATAGAAGTCAAATGACAATGATTACGGTGGAAGCATTAATATGTCCACAATAATATCATAATATGTATCACATTTAATATTATTGTAAATGAGATAAAAATAATATAAGTATATCTATTTAGTTGTTCCTTAACCGTATCCATTTTTACATATCCGATTAGTATCCACATTCGATCCGTTAATATCGGATCAATATCCGATATCTGATTTTGACAGATACGAATATCATTTTTTCACATCCGCGAATATCCGTATCCGTATATGTATCCGAAGGTTGGATACGGATATAGATATGGTAAAGACAATATCCGATCTGTATCCGATCCGATGGCACCCTTACTTCCAAGTGCTAGTAATAACAAGCCCCCGGACGGAGCTCCAACAATGGGATAGAGAGATGATAATGGCTAGCAAAAAGTAGGCAGAAATATCTAAAAACTTTTGAGGAGGAGGAAGCACAAGAAATGAATGCAAATTGAGAGAGAACCACATGGGAAGGGGATGTGGCCTTGTAATCTTTAGCTGCCTGCAATGATGCTTCCACACTCAAACACACACAGTGCTCAAAGAAAATGGCCCCATTGTGTAAAATTAAAAGAGGCCTCCGCGCCCCTAATTGCTTCCAGTTCAAACTGAAGCAGCAGTGCTTAAAGGTTAGCTGTGGCCCCTCTCAATGAAGCACAAAATTGACATACTGTCATCCAACAAGAAGAAAAAGAGAGAAAAGCAACTGAAGATGCCTGTAGACAGAAAGAAACTAGAACATATATGTGAGCTTCAATAGCATTTCCATTTGCGCCATTAGGAAATATGTACAGTAGTAGTAACATCATATTCAGTTATAGCCGCAGCTAAGAGAAAATGTCAACAAGCTCTGAACGAACTTACATCAATCCAAAGTTTTATCATCTCTTGCCTACCTACAGCCACATTTGCTGACTCCAATCAACAACCAAAAAGCACAAAACACACACAAACATGATAAGAACTCAAAGGGCTGAAAAGACAATCAAATGAGTAGTCACACAAGCTGGGGCAGCTGACTCTTTCTTTCGTTGCCACCCGCAGGAGAAATAGCATTAGCGAACCAAAGCAATGGCGCTGCGATCCTCTCTCTTTGGGCATGGAAGGCAGCACCCTGTAAAAAAAATTGAAGAAGAAATCCCCACTCCATCCCATCGAAGAAGTAATGAATCAAATCTCAATCCACCTATCAAACTTTTCCGCATTGAGAGTACAAGGATTCACCGAGGTCTGAGAGAAAGACAGACCCCCTTCTGAAAAATTATGCTCTTATGTACAGAGGACAACCCGGTTGATGAACTCCGAATCCCCTCGGGGTTCAATTTCTGCCTAAATCAACATGTCATGATGAGTTAGAGAGCTAAGTAAAAAAAAAAAAAAAAAAGAACTAGGAGTATGGACAATTGAATTCACTTCTATCTTATATAACCCTAGAGAATCAAACTTCCACCCTCCACAAAATATCATCATCGAGCCGACCATCTGGCTTCTCCAGAGCCGCAACCTTAGCCCTATGACTAACCGTCATTGTTGCTTTGCCCCTCTCAGCTTGGGGCAGCTCACAGGTTTCACTTACTGAGCCACATTTGATATCAGCCGGAGGGATGAAGCAATCCAATGAAAGGCCAGGAACATTGAATGCCACCTCCTCAATAGTCCAGGTTTCCTCCATCCTGGTCTTTGTGTGGCTCATAGCCACCTCGCCAAATCTGAAAAGGGTCACAACAGAGCGTCCAGAGTGGGCGATCATCACACCCTCAACCGGGCGGTAGTCATCAAGGAAGGAATTGATGGTGGTCTCCCAATACACTGCATCACCACCAGTATTTGATTGGATCCGAGTCAGGTGGGAGTCTTCCATATGGATGAGAAGCCCAGTTCTCTGGCTGAAATAGCCAAAGAGGACATGCCTTATGATCTCAGCAGGGCCTTCACTCCTCGCCTTCAGGGTCTGTGGATCAGCGCAAAGCTTCAGAATGAAGCAATCCTCCCCATTAACCTTCTTCTCTCCAATGCACCGTGCATTTGCAAACATAGTTGCCGTGGTCAATGGATCGAGACCCTGGGACAGAAAATTAATAGCCCAAGCTTTAGCAAGAAATTCATATATTCGACTAGTAATGAAGGAAGTAAAAAGCTTTGCACAAATAAAAAGCAGTTCCTCAGTATGATCCTTGAAGAAGAAAGCTACACAAGGTTGACTCCGATTAGGATCTATTTTTACTATTTATTTATTTAGAGCATTTGATCCTGTTTTAAGACTCAATTTTGAATCGTGAGCAATTATATTCCTAAGACTGCGTGAAACTGAAAGGAAGGGAGCATGGTTAAATCTTACCCTAGGTCCTTAGGAACTGGATGAATTCATAAAAACTCTCACAAAAATAGTTAGGACTAAGGCATCATTGTCATTGTCACAATCATAATCGAAACAGCTAAAAGCATCAAGAAAAAAGAACTTTTTTTTGTTCTTGAGTCAGTTTAATACCTGAAGTGCTCTCCGGAGAGGCCTGACAGGGCCTTTTGCAGCGTGGGCACCGAGCCAGGGGGTGTGTCGCCAAACAAGCTTGCCATTGCAGCCAGCATGGACCTTGCTGCCACCAACAGCAAGCTCAACATACCACATCTCGGGGGCCATCTGCCAGAGGACGAATCCACCAGACTCAGTAGTTCGTGAAGCATGGCGGTTCTTCACCACCTTGGCTGCCGTCTCAATCTCCGAAGCAACCATCTTGACCTTTCCCATTGCATAGGAGTTCCTGATCGAGTTCTGGAGATTCAGTCCTCCAGATGCTGCTGTGTACTGCTGAAGAATGTACTGAGCAGATGAAGTTTCCTGCAATGTGAAATTAAAAGAGAAACTGTCAGATAGTAGATAACATATTCCACAAAGTCTTAGGGAAAATGAATGATGGCTATTTTAAGTCTAATTGTGTAATATAATGACTTTAAAATACAAATTTAAACTGCAAGTATGGAAACAAGATAGAAATTATATAGAAATTATATATAAAAGACAGCCCACCTTCCCTAAATCTTTATGATGTGGCACCAAGGGATCAAGTTATGTAATACCAAATCCAATTATAAAAGATATCCATTATTCACAAGAATCAAAATATTATGGAGAACCCTTGAGGATATGATTTGCAAATAGAAAACAGCCAGAGGATTTTTTATTTTTTAATGCATAAATAAACACTTAAATCATGAGGAAATGAAGAAAAAAAATTCTAGCTCCACTATATATGTTTTTTATTTTTTATTTTTTAATGCATAAATTACACACACACACACTGGCCAAAAATATAAACCTGCAAAAAACAAACAAAACAGAAATTATATTAAAGAGACAACCCATCTTCCCTAAATCCTCAAGGCTGCAGGAAATCTATCATGTAAATTAAAAAAAAAAAAAACCACTAACAAAAACACAGGAAACCATTTCTCACTCGAATAAAATTTACTTTTTTCTAGATGAACAAAATACTCATGTGAACTATAAGAGAACTTCAAAGTATTCAAAATTTTAAGAAATACAAAGCAAATTACTGCACCTATCACATCAAATCAGTTGAAAACAATGAAACGCAAGAAACACATCAAGCATTAAAACTTAAAGAATCTATACAAACAAACCTACCACTTCAATAATAAAAGGCACTGAAGACCCAAACCGTTTTAATGCTTAATTAAACTCATTCAGGCATTTACCCAAACAGTAACGAGCAAACTTTCTAACAAAAAAGAAGCCAAGAAACCAGTAAGAGAGAAAGAGCTCTCACAATGGGAGTATCCTTAATGCTGAGATGCGGCAGCGGCTCCCCGAAGCTGACGTGTATGGGGGCCAGCGGCGCCCCCATCACCCCAAGCAGAAGCCTCAAGTCCGACTGGCGGTAACCCGATCCAGACACCGACGGCGCCCTCGACAGCAGGAACCAGTTGCGCTCCCTTCTCGGATCCCCGCCATCTCCTCCCTCGCCCGGATCCGGCCCCTCCATCAGTGGGGCCAAGCTACCGGATCTTGGAGCCGGAGGATCCAATAACCCGTTAGTAAGTTGCCGGGTCTGGCTCCGGTACCCCTTCCAACGCCGCGGGAAGAGCCCCGTCATTGGCGACGGGCTCCGCACTGGGCTCTGCGACCGCGACCTCGACCACGCCGGCGAGAGACCCCTGGCGACCGCCGAGAAAAACCCTGGCTTTTTCTCCATTATGGACTCGTTTGTAATTTCTTTTTGACAGGATTGCAATTTATGGAAAGAGAAGGGGAGGGGGGAGATAGAAAAAGGAAGTGAGGGGCGCAAGTGAGAGTGAGGGAGTGGGGACAGAGAGTGAGAGCGGGTTTGTTGAGGAAAGGAGGAGACGCGGTGTGGTCACCGCTAGTAAGCGTACTTTATGGGGGAATAAACGGGGAATGTACGGCGCCGTTATGGAAGGTTCGAAGGGCTGGGCTCAGTTAACGGCTCCACGGAGTACAATTATTTAAACTCAAAAAAATGATAATTATACTCGTTAGTTTGGAAACTCAGTAGATTAATAAATAGATAATTCAAATTATCTTAAATATTCTTATATTCTACAAACTCAATTTAAGTATAAGAACTCAATTATATCCCTCAATTTGAAATTAATTTCTGGCCTCTCGTTTTTTTCATTTCAAAACTTAGTTTCACCCTCTCTCCTCACTCCCTCTCGTCGATCTCTCACCTCCTGCTTATTGTGCTCACATTGTTATTGTTATTATCTCATTGTATATGATCTTTATTGTACTCACATTGTTATTTGTGCTCACGTTGTTACTGAACCCTTCTCCCTTCTTTTCCTCCTTACAAAAGCTCCGAAACCAACGGTCCATACACCATTACATCCCGCTTCAACCCATCGTTCCCCAACTTCCACTGTCCATCCAGAAAATAGGCAAAATAACACAACCATTTTACTCATCCATCACTCCACTCTATCAAAAAAAAAAAAAAAAAAATACTTGATGGCCTGACTTAATGACCTCATACCCTTTCCTCTTTCCCTATGTGGGGAGAGGGGAAAAAAAAGATTGAGGATGAAATTTTTTTTAATAAAGTATGGAAGAAAGGAGTAAAGCTATTGACAATCCTCTTGAGTTGTCGACAGCATAGACACTGCTACGTGTCTGCAGGCAACTTGCGCTGTCGACAGCAGGCAACTTGCACTGTCGACAGCGTTTTATAATAAGTTGAGATTTATTAGAGTTTGGGTTCGCTATCGACAAACTCCTTATGTAACGGTCCCAGTCTTAATATTTTTTATTATCACCATTGTCACTGTTTATTCTGAATCTAATAATGAGATCCTCAATATATATTCGACAGCATTTCTTTTAAATATGGGGCCCGTCAAAATTCAATGCTTCAATTTCGGCTAGTATCAGTCTACTTAGGAGTTTACAACATTCCACGCAATATGTATGTATGTATGTATATATATATATATATATATATATATATATATATATATATATATATATATATATATATATATATATATATATTATATATATATATATATATATATATATATATATTATATATATATAATCTCAGCATGGTTTCTTCTACGTCAAGTTTCCAATATTTATTTCAACCAAACCTAGTATGAAAATTCATAAATCTACACATTTCTACTCCATTATATCTATAACCTCTATTTCATGAACATGATTCAAAGTCAAGTACTCATTAACACAAGCATTTCATACATTACAATGCATTACAAAAGTTTATAGTAAGCATCATCATAGAAAGTTTAACATAGGGTTTCTTAAACGATATACATAGAAGAAGGAACATACCAAAAGTGAAAATGATCTCCAGTTGCCACCTATCTCGTAAATTGGCTTTAGGCGGGTCCTTTGCCTTTATCCATACCTGAAGGTGATTAATATAATAGGGTGAGGTTAACAACTCAGTGAGTAAAACAATATATATATGTATAACAATTATTTATATATATTGGAATTTATCTTGATGATAACAAATGTAATTTGTACTATTTTGTGTATTTTTAGATATTTGTTAAAAGTCTTGATCACACACACTAATAATCTTATTAGTTGACTTGGCACTTCCTATAGTCGACTAATACAGTTGCAACTCGGCTTATCATAAGTCTATAGTCGACTAAGTCCTATCGAGAAAAGATATCCACTCTCTGTTTGTTGACTGTAATCAATATTAATCGACTACACTATTTTATAAGTCGACTAATATTAGTTTTCAGAGACTTGCATATCTGTATCATGCATCTGTAGTCGACTTAACCCCTTGATTAGTCGACTAACTCAGTCAAAATTGTCTATACTAGTTGACTTATAATAGTTTCTGATTGTTAAAGAATCTCCTATAGCATTAGCATGCATTTTTCCATCTTAGCCATATAAAGAATAAAACAAGTTCAGTTTTATCATTAACACACTTGTTAAAACATGACAGTTAAACTCCCATCACCTCCGGTTAAACCCGGTCCCTTTCTTCATTATCGGTATTCTAACATAATATACTCCCCTTCGGTCATCTCCGATTCAACCGGTCCCTTCCTCCATATACGTTATTCAACGTAATATTCTCCCCTTTGCTCATCTCCGGTTCAACCCGATCTCTTCCTCCAATACGTAAGAAATATAACTTTCATGCAATAACAACATGCAAGGATTCATAAGAAAATATCAACATAAATGATTGTCATAATTTGCAACCTCATATTATGCTAATATTATAGAAGTCATTAACGTGTATAACTAACAACTTGCTAAATTAACAACACGCAAACCTTTTCAAAGTAATTAACACATTGTATCATTTTAATTTATGTGTAACCTTATATATGCATAAAATTAGGTATTTTGTTTATTCATAAAATTATTTCTTTGAAAGGCATGTGTTTGACTATCGTGTGTACACACACAAAAGTTTATTAATCATGCGTAACGGTAAGCATATATGAGATTACCAATTACCTACATCATGTGAATGGATAAACATGTGTGGGATTTATTATAACGTACACACATAGGTTAGCCTATTGTATACAAGAATATGTATAAATGAGACTAGCTAATATTTACACCCATGGGATTATCTACTATGTATAAAGGTATGCATACATGAAAATAGTTACAACATATTAACCAAAGGATTATCTATTATGTACACTTAAAGTCTAAAAATCATGTACATATATTATCATTCATATTCACATATACTTATTGTAATCACCTAGAGGGGAGGGGGGTGAATAGGTGATGGCTAATCTAATGGTCAATAATACGGAATTAAAACTTATTTAATGCAAACTAAAACTTCTTAAACTTAACACCACGTATAACACAAGAGTGCAGCCGGATTCCCCGTGAAGGGCTCTGGACTAACTCCTCAAGATTCCTCTAAATAGAGTTGAGGTGCCGCGTTGGCTCTCTTGATTGAATACAAGTGTTAGCAAACAACCCAAAGCATATAACAATTAAGCTCACAATATATCAAGCATATAAAGATAAAGACAATATTAGTATGCAAGATATAAAGACAAGTAAGAAATAGAGAGAGAGAGAGAGAGAGAGTAATCACAAACATGGGAGATTTATTTCGAGGTTCGAGCACATTTGCTCTACGTCCCCGCCTTCAACACTTGAAGGATTTCCACTATAAAGCGATCCCACCGGATCACTCGGTGTCGCAACACCTACAAGGCGAGTTCACACTTGAACTCTTTGGACTCTCTAGTCCCTTCACTCGTTCCCGCAAGAACACACCGCAAGCCCACTAGCTCGCCGAGGCCGCACCTCAAACACAGAGTTCACACGCGAACTCGAAACACCGCGAACCCGTAAGTCTGTCTCCTCAAATACAAAGATGGAACTTTGGTGATCACAACACTTTGATCACCTAAAATCCTCTCACAACAAGGATCCCTATAGGTAGATATAGCAATGAATAGCTCAAGTGCTTGTGAGAAAATAAGGATTGAAATTGTGGTGAAAAACACAAGAAAATCACTTTTCAAAACACTCTTGATAAACACTCTTTTGGTTTGGAAATGTAGCTCTAAAACATGTGGATAAAACCACTAAAATGGGTGTGCAAGACTAGCCCAAAACTCTTCTCAAAATCTTATATGAAACAGCCCCCAAAGCCCCATTTTATAGGGCTAGAAAAACTAGCCGTTGGGGCAATTTTTCAGCCCTGACGGCTGTCGGTCGACCGGCCCGGTCGACCGCCAACGGTCAGATTTCTGACCGTTGGAGCCTCGGTCGACCGGCCCGGTCGACCGCGGCCTGGAACAGAGAGTAGAGCTCTCTGCTAGTCGACCGGCCCGGTCGACCGGGGCTTTCCAGAGAGCAGAAGCTCTCTGGCGGTCGACCAGCCCTCTAGCCAAACTAGCGTGCACATTTTGTGCACGTCGATCGATCGACTCCTAACTCGGTCGACCGGTCCGGTCGACCGGCAGAAGCCAGGTCAGGTCTCTTATAGGGATTAAACGTTGACTTTTTATCTAAAATAAAATCCCATAAATTCACGAAAAATCTACAAAAATAGGTTCAATATTATACTTTGATAATCAAACATGTTTGAGTAAAATCAAGACATGTTACAAACAATTTGAACTATTTTTGTAACTTAGAAATTTTGGCTAAAAACAAAAACTGTATTTTTCCAAAATAGATTTTTCAAAACTTCTTTTTCTAAAACTTCTCCAAATACAAAAATAAGATATTTTAAACTCTTTTAAAGCATAGAGTGTATGGATATGATCCACTACACATACATGGTGAAATATCTATGTTTTTGACAATAAGCACTAAACATGGTTTTGGTTAAAACATATATACTTTGAATTCCAAAAACCAAACCGGTATTTTTCAAAAAGAAAACTCTTTTGAATTTTTCCAAATAAAAATTCTTTTATGAAAACTCATCTAACTCAAGAGTGTGTGTGTGTATGGAATACTTGAGCAATCCACCAACTATTCTATCCTTTACATTTTAATCTAAAAACAAAATCTTATAAAATAAATCTAGACACAAGTCTTGATCATGAAGGTCTTCACTTGAAGTCTTCACGTCTTCTTGACTTGGTCCAAACATGATCTAACGAGCTAGACTCCTCTTGAGTATTTGATGTGGTCTTGATGCACAGGCTCTTGAATCAAATTGTGCTAGCTCCAAAACTTGACTTTAAATCCTTTATTGAAGCTAAACACCAACTAAGATCTTGATCATAAATCTGAGACTAATTAAACACAAGATCATTAGTACTATAATTACATGAGTTAATCATCATCAAAAATAGAGTGATGGGCCTTTGGGCTAACACTTATAACTTAACAAATTCTACTTTACTTCAAACTTGACAACTACCTACTGTTATTTTGGAGTTTGGATGTTCTACTCATCGTTGAAGAGATCACCCCCGATTAACAAGCTTGTTTTACAGGCTATATTAGAGTCTACAAGATCATAACAACATCATCAATAGTCTATAAATGAAAAAGAGTAAGAATGGTGTAGTAGGCCTAAAGATTGTTTACCTTATTCAACCAAAAATCACCCTCCTATCTTGCTAACCTAGGTCAACATTATCTTCAAGAAATTAATCCCTCTAAGGTGATGCTAGATCACCACTTTTTCATGCTCTACTGAGTTTTTAGAGAGGATAATATAGGCTTAGGAAGGCTTTTTTAGCAATTAGGAAAGAAGAAGAAGAAGAGTGAGTGAATTAGTGAGAGAGAGTGAGCGAGTGAGTGAATGAAGGAGGGAAGAGGGGACTGTTGGCTGTCCCGTTGGCCGGCAGCATTTAAAGGGAGGGGAGATTTTGGAGAGGGAGAAATGGGGAGAGAGAGAGAGAGAGAGAGAGAGAGAGAGAGAGAGTGTGTGTGTGTGTGTGTCTGTGAGTTGCCAATGAAGATTTTTTTCATTTTTAATCTTATATACATCAACTTCCTACAAGGTGATCATGCCAAGTGCCCCTTAAAATTATTACTCCTCCTCTCCCCCTTACTCCTATAGGTAAGGTTCCATGCCCCCTTCATTATGCATTTGTACCCCACAAGTATGGTAGGAAGTATGGTAGGAAGAAAGTCAAAGATACATGTGTATTTATACACTTATACACAACTTTATACTCATATGTATAGGTATAAGGTTTTAGTGTGGATACCATTCATGAATTCTTGTCTCCATATCATACCCCTAAGGTGATATAGAGTCTCAAGTGTATTACCCGATAACCAAGCATCTCTGGTCATTAACACTGCTTAAGATCAAAACTGACGTTCTAGTTTTTAATATTGACAAAAATAATTATGCATCACATTATCAATAAAATCACCTAATTTAACCAATGTTATCTTATAAGATATTAACTGGTGATTAATTAAGGTAAGTGTTACATCTTATACTGTCGATATCATTTTACTTTTGGGCAAATCTGAGATGATTTTTGATCCAAATTCAGAATTTTTGGTTTTCTTTTCTTAAGGAACTTCATGCCTATATAAATAGGTGTATTCATCCTGCTATTTTATCACCTTGTATCTCGATTGATTTAATAAGATCTCTCTCTCCTTTTGTCTTGAAGACGTAGGCAATTGTTGAATCTCGTTAAATTCGTGTGTTCTCTCTTTGTTTCTTTTATTTGCTTGTTCATGAAATTGATAACTATTTCCTGGTGTTGCTGTTCTCTGTCGTCGAGATTCCAACAAGTAGTATCAGAGCTTTCCGGGTTCGACGGGGAGTTTTTGTTTGGGTGGAGCAAATAGCTTTAGATACTGTCTATAGTTTCAGTTAGAGGTAAAGATCTGATCTTTCTTATTTGGATTTGATTTCACAAATCGTTTTCCGCATTACTTTGAGGAATCTATTGACGAGATGGCCTGAAGTAGTCAATCATCGCTGAAATATGTTAGTCATCTTCTAACGAAGACTGATGTCGTGAAGTTTGACTACACGAACAATTTTGAGATGTGGAGATGTGAGGTGATGGATACTCTGACGGCATCAAATCTCAAAAACTCTCTGCGTCTGGAAGAAAAGCCAGAGGAGACATCTGAGAAGGACTGGGACGAGATGAATCGGAGGGCGTGTGGTATCATCAGGTCTTGTTTGACACTAGACATCAAGTATCATGTGTTGTATGAGAATTCCGTAACGAGGATTTAGGAGATCCTCGAGAAGAGGTATCTGACGAAGAGTATTGAGTTTCGATTGCATCTGAAGAGGTGGCTTTATCGCTTCTAATTGAAGAGAGGGCTCTCCATTGGTGAACTCATGAACAACTACACAAAGCTTCTCGTAGAGCTAGCTCATGTGGATATTGAGACTAATGAAGAGGAAAAGACGATGATTCTTTTAAAATCTCTTTCTGATGAAGAGTATGAGACCTTCGTCCTAATCTTGATCAATAGCAAACAAACACTTATCTATAGTGATGTGTCAGATGCTCTTGTAAATTACGAAGTGAGGAAGTAGAACATGCAATCTTCTTCAAAGAGTGATTCAGCAAAAGCATGGACGGTAAGAGAGAGGAGTTTTAGTAAGAAGGGCAAAAGCGATCGTAGGAGATCGAAGTCCAGACCTGATTTCATCTGAAGAAGAACCAATATGTCTTCTGCAAAGAGTTGGGATACTGGAAGGTTGATTGTCCAAAGATCAAAGATAAGAATAAAGAATTGAAGACCGAGGCAAATCTCGCAAAGGTGATCAATATCCAATCGGGTAATACTTCACATGCAGGTGATTCAGACTCAGACTTATCGATATTCTCTTTCTCAATCACTCTCTTATTATTGGTTACTCAGACAATTATGAGTGAATGTTAGATTCATGAGCTATTTATTATGTGTGTCCCAATAGGAATTAGTTTCTAACTTTGAGAAGTTAGATGGATGTTCTTTTGTCATGGGCGATGATCGTCCATGTAACGTGGAAGGGATAGGTACGGTCCATATCAAGATGTTTGATTGGATGGTGCGTGAATTGAAGGATGTGAGGTATGTACCTCAACTGAAAAGAAATCTTATCTCTATTGGTGCCTTGGAAGCATTAGGTCTTGAAGTATCTATTAGAGATGATGTTCTCAAGATGATTATATTGTGTTTTTAAACATTTCTAACATGTTTGTATTGCTTGAATTTGCTGAAAATTAGTTTCTAGTTCTCTCCTATAAATAAGAATAGCTAGAGAGTGCTTTTAACAAGAACTTTTATACAAGTTTTTTACAACAAGTTTTCAGAAAGTGTTTTTGTAAAAGTTTTTAGTGCTTTTCAATTCTTAATCTCTATTTTCTCTCACCTAAAATTGAGCTCCCATTTCTATCAATTCTATAAGTGAGGATGTAATAGAGTTTTGTTTGTGATCAAGTATTGATCATCGGTGTTCATTCTTTATAATTGAGTTGTTGGAGGTTACAGCTGTTGGCCAAAAGGTTACACTCTCCATTTGTTTAGAGTTTTGATGATAACAAAACAAATAAGAGCTATTTGGTACTAATTAGTTTGTTTAAGATAAGTTTCAGGTTAGTACCATATTTGGAGGCCATTGCTTAGCTATTGCAAGAATTTCTAGGGTCATGAAGCAAAGAAAGGTTACACTCTCCATTTGTTTAGAGTTTTGATGATAACAAAACAAATAAGAGCTATTTGGTACTAATTAGTTTGTTTAAGATAAGTTTCAGGTTAGTACCATATTTGGAGGCCATTGCTTAGCTATTGCAAGAATTTCTAGGGTCATGAAGTAAAGAAGGCTTTTTGCACATTAAGGAAGGAACATAGAAGAGAAGGCTCTAGCAAGGCATCGCATGGCTCAAGACTTCAAGATTGCTCAAGATAATTTATTAGATTTGTTTTTAGTTTAGAGTTTTGTTAAAGAATAGTGAATAGGTTTGAAGCTCTATCACACACGTTTTTGCGCACATCTTATTTCCAAACATATTTCCTATAACATGTACAAAAAATAGTTTGTATACAATCTTCAACCTACAAACTTACTTTGATTTACCTATTCATGTGTTTTAAGTTTTGTGTTTTAACAAAACTTATTTTTGGAATTAATGACAAAAACTATGATATATATATATATATGTTTCATGTATATAGGATTATATCCATATACATCATGCTTCAAAATGTTTAATATCATGTTTTTGTATTTGGAAGAGTTTTGGACAGAACGTATTTTCTATTCAAAATCCAAGTTTTAGAAAATACAGTTTTTGGTTTTTGGTAAAAATGATAAGAGACAAAAATAGTTCATATTGATTGATATTTGAGCTAAACTTTTTACCACATGTTTATATATCAATGCAAAATGATAAAACTATTTTTGGTAATTTTTAGGAGTGTTAAAAGATTTTTCAAAATATTTTTAAAACTGTTTTTCTGACCCAGTTTTCTGTTCCAGACTTCATCCAGTCGACTAGTCTTCTGACAAGTCGACTTGGCTTGAAGTCGGTCGACCGGGTCGGTCGACCGACGTGCACAAATCTGTGTACGTTTGGCAGACTTTGGACGGTCGACTGTCCGGGTCGACTGGGTCTGAGAGCAGAGCTCTCTGTTTGTTTGGGTCGACCGGCCGGTCGACCGTAGCCTGCAACGGCTATTTTCTTTGAACTAGCGGTCGACCGGGCCGGTCGACCGAGCTTGTAACGCCCCGATCCGGCGGGTACAGAGACGTTACTGCGACGTATATACGCAGGTCAGAAATACCCTCACGTATATACGCTAAGCATCAGTACAGGCAAGAATCAGAGTACGGAAGCAAATGGTGCATTATACATTACAGCATATGAGTACAAATACAAAGTTATCACCAGAGGTGTTCCAATATTACATGAATATTACATCACTGATATGCGCAATTGCGAGATTACAAAGAGATGTACAAGTATGAACAGTACACAGGCACTCACAAGTTTACAAAAGGAAAACTCGAGAGGCTCACAGGGGGGCCTAGAAGGATAGAGCTTCAGACGGTCTGCTGGAGATCCATGCTTCAGCTGTGCCACTCTGATCAGCACTAGGGGAATCCACACGCTCCAAGCTCCATGACCTGGACATGAGGATCCAGGGGAGTCAGATGAAACTCCCCAGGCTAGTGGTGATACAAAAGCCAGATGGCGTGCTGAGATAAGTACAAGTGTATCGATAAAACCGAATTATAAACATGCATTGAAAACCGTGTCGTGAGCAGAAGCATGTAAGCTGTAACGCCCCGATCCGGAGGGTACGGAGACGTTACTGCGACGTATATACGCAGGTCAGAAATACCCTCACGTATATACGCTAAGCATCAGTACAGACAAGAATCAGAGTACGGAAACACGTGGCAATATACATTCCAACATAAGGATTACAAAGTTATCACAGAGCGTGATATATAGGTACATGTACATATATCACAGTCAGGTACAAAAGTAAAAATTACAATTTGTGCAGCAAAAGGTGCTCACGGGCTGAGAAGAAGATCCCCGAGCTAGCAGGAAGGTTTAGGAACAGAAGGAGCTAGGGCAAGACAGCCTGCTCCGAGAGATAGGCTTGGTCTTCAGTGGAGGGCTCCTCTTCAATCCAGGCTTCAGAACCTGAACATGCAAGTTCAGGGGAGTCAGAACTCCCTAACAATTATGTAGGTGAAAGCCAAGTGCCATGTAAGATAAGTATATGCATGTGTTGATATGATCAAAATAATATTAAGCATCAATAACTGTGTTGAGTGTACATGTACAGTAAGCATGAAATGGAGGTGATAAGGCCTGAATAAATCTATTGCTGTCATCTTCAATATTATACTTATTACTACTCGTTCCCCATATGTCTAGGTATGTGTAATAGCGTCCCAGTATACATACATCCACATATGAGTAAACCGAGGCTGTTATTGGAAACCAACGGGGGTATCAACGAACAATGTTTACAGTGGTCCCGTACATGCCCGGGACCACGGTCCAGGACGTTCCATTGCTGGTGCATGGAACCGGCCGCAAGGCCTACAGGAGGGTCTTATAGAATGCCCTTATCAAGATGGTACCAAGAAGGAGGGAGCCAGCACTCCCCTCAGTCGCCTGGAGGCCCACAGGTCAGACTGGGAATTTTAGTTGCACAACATGCCTAGTGCCACTGTAAACACGAACATATATTGATAGCCGCAAATTTCCCCCGACCCGATGCAAGTTATTCCTTTTTATGATTTAATATATTTAATTATCAATTTACGGGAAAGCAAGTGCCTGGTAAATCAGGAGTTAAAGAGTCATGAGTATTGTCATTTCAAGTCATCGCATATAATCCAGGATAGAAAGTACAAGATTCCCGTAAACGTGACAATCTAAAGTCAGGTATCAATATGATATTGCGGGGTAAGCATCCAGTAGTAGAATGATGCATGCATGTGTGCCAGGAAAATGATATAATAATAGTCAATCGTGACAAAGTAGGAAAATCTGAAGGAAGGCGAGAACACTCGCCTAAAACTTCAAGTAACACCGGGAAATCCCAAGTTCCAGAATTTAAGTAACCAACGCGATTATATATATTAAAAAGAGGAGGAGAAGGATGAATCAGTAAGGTGAGGATGAAGACGCGGGGTTACAGACGCGGGAAAGTGGGCAGACGCGGGAAGTGAGCAGACGCGGGAAAGTGAGCAGACGCGGAAAAGTGAGCAGACGCGGGAAAGTGGGCAGACGCGGGAAAGTGAGCAGACGCGGAAAAGTGAGCAGACGCGGAAAAGTGAGCAGACGCGGGAAAGTGAGCAGACGCGCGGAAAGTGAGCAGACGCGGGAAAGTGGGCAGACGCGGGAAAGTGAGCAGACGCGGGAAAGTGAGCAGACGCGGAAAAGTGAGCAGACGCGGGAAAGTGAGCAGACGCGGAAAAGTGAGCAGACGCGGGAAAGTGGGCAGACGCGGGAAAGTGAGCAGACGCGGAAAAGTGAGCAGACGCGGGAAAGTGGGCAGACGCGGAAAAGTGAGCAGACGCGGGAAAGTGGGCAGACAGAGACAAAACTGGCTTTTGAGGGTTGTGGTTGTTGATATAAAAATACAAGTAAAATGACAAGTGAGGAAGATGAGTTCTTTGCCAGGTTTGTTACCGAAACGATTACCGGAAAATCAACGGTGATAAAGCTCGGCCCCAACCCAAAGGAGGGTACCGGCCCAGAGTCTTGTCAACGAAGAAGAACGCGGCGCCCCCAATCCAAAAGGAGTGGCCGGTCCTCACAAATGAAGGAAGAGAGTTTGAGGGTGCAAGTCTAGTGCAATTTGGCAAAATGAGATTTTGCAAACGATGTTGCGGGAGCGAATCTATAGTCCGTTAGAAAGAGGTCGACGAGGAGGTGAAGGTGGTATGCTTGGTGGTGGCTACGGTGGTGCAGGGGGTGGTGGAAATGGTGGTGAAGCTTGGTGGAGAAAATGGGTTCTTTGGATGTTCCTTGGTGAAAAGAGGTTGAAGAAGGTGGTGTGGAGGTGTTTTTGTTGGTGGAAATGGAGGAGGAGGTGAAGGGGAAGAAGGTGGAAGAGTTGGTGGAGGAAGTGGTGGTGGAAATGGAGGGAGTGGAGGTTTTGGCCGGCCAAAGGGAGGTTGGCTGCTGTTATGCTGCCAAGCTCTCTGTTGGAAGAAAGGAGGAGAACAAAAATAATGAAGGAGAGAGAATAAGTGGTGTATATTTATATGCATGGAGTGTTATGATTATTACAACATAGCCATTCATAAAATCATGAGTTGCGTCCCTTAAAAGGAGTCGCGTCCTCATGCAAAAGCTGCGTCTAGCTGTTGCTGGACGCAGTAAAAAAACCTGCGTTCAAGAAAAGACAAGGTTGCGTTTCAAAAGAAAAGGACAAGGCATGGGTGATTGGACTTGAGTTGAATTGGCCCATAAGCATTTAATGCAGCAAGGGGTGGATCACTGCATTAATGATGGATCCAACTGGCGAAGCTCGCGTTTGAGGAAGAGAGAGAAAATGAGAAAAAGAGATAAGTGAGATACTTGGATAAATTCTCGGTATCTGGGAAAATACCGAAAACTCCAGACCAAAAATTGGAGTATCTCAGAAAGCTATCCAAAAATTCACAAAAATCACAAATATTATGAAATGACTTTTGGTGAAATTGGTTTCTAGAAATTCTATCTCATTTTCAAAAATAAAAATCCTGGAATATACTGGGATCGGTGTCTACACCGGGTAGGCTGAATTTTTGATAAAATCTAAAATTCCCAGAAAATGTCCAAAGGAAGAAAACATAATTCTAAGAAGGAATGTGAAAGCGAAATCCGGAAATTTGGTTTCAATAGCAAATTAAAATTCCTGGAATCAACCAGTGATACTGGCCGACACCGGTTTTGAAGATTTACAATTTAATTCCGAAAAATTCCAGAAAATCATGAAAAATCTAGAATATAAAAAAATAATATTTGAAACTAAGATTAGTCAAATCTGAATACCAAACAGATCAAATCATGCAGTACTGTTATATGAGTAAGTATTTAAATAGCAGAAAATAAAATAAAATAAAATAATAATAATAAAATGCACCAAAAATCAGGATACGTAACTGTGCACGTATACCGAGGATGGGGTGTTACAATCTATCCACCTTACAAAAAAATTTCGTCCTCGAAATTTCAGGAAGGGAAAGATGACGGTAGAGAGAATAGGAAGAAAGGGTTTTACCAACTAAGTTGAAAATAGTTGAGGGTAACGCTCACGAATAACGTCCTCTCGTTCCCACGTAGCTTCTCCTGGGGCATGCCTATTCCAAGAAACTAGTACCAATGGTATTGCCCGATTTTTCAAGGTTTTGACACTTCTATCCAGAATGGCCATCGGCTGCTCTTCGTAGGATAAATCTGGTTGTAGTTCCAATTCTGAGTGATCTAGAATGTGACTTTCATCCTTGACATACTTCCTCAACTGTGATACATGGAATACATTATGTACTCCTTCTAAAGATGGTGGCAATGCCAATCGGTAAGCCACATCTCCCACGCGATCCAAAATTTCAAATGGTCCAATGTATCTCGGACTAAGTTTTCCGCGAGTACCGAATCGGATTACCCCTTTGGTTGGTGATATCCTTAAAATACGTGATCGCCTGTTTTGAATTCCATGGTCTTCTATTAGTGTCTGCCCAACTCTTCTGTCGGCTCTGTGCTGCCCGGAGATGATCTCTGATAATTCGGACTTTATCTGTTGTCAACTAGAACATCTGGTCCCATAAGTCCTTCTTTCGCCGACTTCATCCCAACATATTGGCGACCTGCATTTCCTGCCATATAGTGCTTCAAATGGTGCCATCTTGATACTGGCCTGATAGCTGTTATTATAAGAGAATTCTACCAATGAATATAGTCTTCCCATGACCCTTTAAATTCTATCATGCAGGCTCGTAACATGTCTTCAGGATTTGGATAGTTCGTTCAGATTGTCCATCTGTCTGAGGATGATATGAGGTACTGAATTTCAGACGAGTTCTCAAATTTTTCTTGGGACTTTCCCAGAAATGTGATCGGAATCTCGTGTCTCTATCTGACACGATGCTAACTGGAATTCCATGCAGTCGAACAATTTCTTTCATGTATTTATCTGCAAGAACTTCTGTTGTCTGACCTACTCTGAAGGGTAGAAAGTGAGCTGCTTTTGAGAGCGCGGTCAACGATCACCCATACTGCATTGTTACCCTTAGGACTGCGGGTAGAGCTGTAACAATCCATGGTGATATGTTCCCACTTCCATTCGGGTATCGGCAACGGTTGAAGAAGTCCAGCTGTTCTCTGATGTTCTACTACCTTATTTGTTGACAACCAGGCATTTTGCCGCATACTGGGCTATCTCCTCTTCATGGCATTCCACCAAAAATTCTGCTTCAAGTCTTGATACATTTTATTTCCTCCTGGGTGTATGGAATACGCCGAACTGTGTGCCTCTGTCAAAACTTTCTGCCGGACTTCCCCTGGTGGCACACAGATTCTGTTACCAAAATAAAGTGCATTATCCGAATGAATACAGATATCAGTCCTTACCAGCTTCTACTTGAGCCCTGAATTTCTGCAATCTGGGGTCTCCCTTTTGAGCTTCCTTAATTTCACTTATCAGGGTTGTTGAATCTGAAAGGTCATTAATTGACCTGACTCATCAGCTCCTTGTATTAGTATCAAGTCTAACTTTATGATTTCCCGAAGCAATTCCTTCTGTTGAGTCAGTTGTAATAACACTTTATTCTCTGGTCTCCTGCTTAATGCATCTGGGACTGTATTGTCCTCCAGGATGGTACTGTAAGTCTATGTCATAGTCGGCCATCAATTCAAGCCACCGCCTTTGCCTCATGTTTAATTCTTTCTGTGTGAAGATATACTTAAGACTCTTATGATCAGTATAGATCAATACTTTGTCCCCCAGAAGGTAGTGTCTCCAGATCTTTAATGCAAATATTACCGCCGCCAGTTCTAAGTCATGGGTTTGGTAATTTCTCTCATGTAGCTTCAATTGCCTAGATGCATAAGCTATGACATGACCATGCTGCATTAATACACATCCTAGGCCTTTTCCGGATGCATCACTATATATAACCATCCCTCCTGTTTCCCGAGGGAGTCTTCAGTATTGGAGCTGAAATTAGTCTTTCCTTCAATTGTTCAAATGCTGCAGTACACTCCTCTGACCATTGATACCTTTCTCCCTTTCTGGTGAGCTTTGTTAAAGGGACTGCGATTTGGAGAAGTCTTGTACAAATCTTCTGTAATATCCGGCTAATCCAATAAAGCTTTTAATTTCTGTTACTGTCCTGGGGATTGGCCATCTTTTACTGCCTGGATCTTATTAGGGTCGACTGAAATTCCTTCTTCAGAAACTACATGACCCAAGAAGCTATACGGTCTAACCAGAACTCACACTTGCTTTCCTTTGCATAAAGTTGTTCCTCCGCCGGAGAGTCTGTAGCACTATTCTCAAGTGTTCTGCATGTTTCTCTATCATTTTTTGAATATATCAAGATATCATCGATGAACACCACGACAAACTGGTCCAAATATGGCGAGAAAACTCGGTTCATTAAATCCATAAAGACAGCTGGGGCATGGTTACTCCGAAGGGCATGACTAGAATTCGTAATGACCATAGCGAGTTCGGAATGCTGTCTTCGGAATATCTTCTCTCTTCACTTTTAGTTGGTGATAACCCGATTGTAAATCCAATTTTGAAACACCAGGGCCCCATGAGTTGATCAAAAAGGTCATCAATTCTTGTAAAGGATATTTATTCTTGATGGTAACCTTGTTTAATTCTCTGTAGTCTATACACAACCGTTTACCACCATCTTTCTTGTTGGCCAATAGCACTGGAGCTCCCCATGGTGAAGTACTTGTCTAATCAATCTCTTGTCAGAATATTCCTGTACTGCTTCTTTAGAACATCTAATTCAGTGGGTGCCATTCTGTATGGAGCTTTAGATATTGGGACTGTACCCGGAATGACATCAATGGAGAACTCAATTACTCTGTCAGGTGGAAGTCCTGAGATCTCTTTAAATACTTCTGGATACTCATTCCAAACTGGTACTCTCTTTTCCTGGATCTCTGCAGCAGTCATCTGTGTTTTTCCCTTGGCAGGTTTATGTTCTCCTTCAAATTGGAACTCAGGCTGAAGCGGTATTCTGAAAATAACTTTCTTGTTTCGACATCAATAACCGCATGGTATTTGCTGAGCCAAGTCATGCCTAAGATTATGTCTACCCTTTAGTATCCAGCACGAGCATATCCACTGCTAATGTCCTGTTACACAGTTCCACCGGACAATCTACACAAATTCTGTTAGAGATGACCACCCCATTACCGGTACTAATCTCCACATGGTGGTCTAAATATTCAACAGGTATAGAGTGCAAAGCAGTGAAACTATCTGATATGTAACAATGAGAGGCGCCAGAATCAAAGAGGGCTAAACAGGTTTAGAGTGCACCATAATCTTACCTGTTACCACTTCTCCAGAAGTTTGGGCCTCTTCCGCCGTCAAGTTGTAGGCTCGTCCTCTTCCACGACCCGTTGTTGTTCTTCCTTCTCTTGGAGCTGGGCGAAAAACCCGTTGTTGTGGAGGAAGAGGGGCCCTTCCAACTATCGGCCCTGGGTTCCTCTGACCAATAGGTGCAGGAAGTGCCGGTGGGGGTCGGTTCACCATCCCAGTTCTCTTATGGGGACAGCCTTCTATTGTGTGATCACCAGATCCACATGCCAGGCATAATCCGTTGGCCCTACGACACTCTTGCTGAGTGTGGCCTGTCCTCTTGCAATAAGCACATATAGGAAGTGGTTGAGTTATCTGAAGAGGGGCTGGTCGAAGTGGTCTTCTAAACATCGGGCTTTTGCAGCTCTGACTGGACCTCCTCCACCAATTGCTGGAATGGCCTCTTCATGGCCTGTTTCCTTCTCTGATCAAGATTCTTTTTCTCCAATCCTCGCTCCACTTCCCGAGCTACAGTGAGGACCTGGGAATATGTTTTCAGCTGCTGGGAATCAAAAGGACTTGAATATCCATTTGTAAGCCCTGCTGAAATCTGCTTGCCCGTTTCTCCTCATCAGCTATCATATATGGGGCAAAACGGCTCAGCCTTAAGAACTCAGCAGCATATTCATCAACAGACCGTTCCATTGTTGAAGTCGGATGAATTGCTTCTTCCATCTCCTTCTGAGCTGTGGTGGGGAAGAATCTATCATAAAAGCTTTTAGAGAACTGGTCCCAAGTGATGGGTTTTTCCCAGTCTCGCTTCTTCAGCTAGCCACCAGTTTCTAGCCACATCCTTTAATTGGATCTTGGCGACCTCCACCTGATCTTCCTCTGGAACCCGTGCTGCCTTCAAGAGATCTGTTGTGTCGATTAGCCATTGCTCGGCATCCAGCGGTCTCTCTTCCCCTGTAAATATTGCCGGCTGCAACCGCCTGAAGTCTGACACGTTGCCCGGCCTTCGTTCCTGAGAGCTGCTATCAATCCTTGCCGAAGGAGTTCGGTCTGCCTTTGTTGATTCTCTACCATATTTTGGATAACTCTTAGAATATCAGCATTTCCTCCTGCGGGCCCGTCCTGTGACTGCCGGAGTTGTTACGTCCGGACCTTCTATCCATATCTATGTTGGTAAAAGGTGTCTGAAAAAGAGGAGCGAAAGCAAGAGGTAGATGGATTTTAGGAATCAGGGGAAGGAATATCAAGAAGGAATGGATAACTTTGTATGTTATAGTTGAAATGTATAACCGAAACTCATGTATTCCACTGCAAATTAAGATCCTATTATTTGCAATTGGTTGTACTGTAGGTGTGAGAGCCTGGGCTCTGATACCAACCTGTAACGCCCCGATCCGGAGGGTACGGAGACGTACTGCGACGTATATACGCAGGTCAGAAATACCCTCACGTATATACGCTAAGCATCAGTACAGACAAGAATCAGAGTACGGAAACACGTGGCAATCATTCCAACATAAGGATTACAAAGTTATCACAGAGCGTGATATATAGGTACATGTACATTATATCACAGTCAGGTACAAAGTAAAAATTACAATTTGTGCAGCAAAAGGTGCTCACGGGCTGAGAAGAAGATCCCCGAGCTAGCAGGAAGGTTTAGGAACAGAAGGAGCTAGGGCAAACAGCCTGCTCCGAGAGATAGGCTTGGTCTTCAGTGGAGGGCTCCTCTTCAATCCAGGCTTCAGAACCTGAACATGCAAGTTCAGGGGAGTCAGAACTCCCTAACAATTATGTAGGTGAAAGCCAAGTGCCATGTAGATAAGTATATGCATGTGTTGATATGATCAAAATAATATTAAGCATCAATAACTGTGTTGAGTGTACATGTACAGTAAGCATGAAATGGAGGTGATAAGGCCTGAATAAATCTATTGCTGTCATCTTCAATATTATATCTTATTACTCGTTCTACCCATATGTCTAGGTATGTGTAATAGCGTCCCAGTATACATACATCCACATATGAGTAAACCGAGGCTGTTATTGGAACCACGGGGGTATCACACGAACAATGTTTACAGTGGGTCCCGTACATGCCCGGACCACGGTCCAGGACGTTCCATTGCTGGTGCATGGAACCGGCCGCAAGGCTACAGGAGGGTCTTATAGAATGCCCTTATCAAGATGGTACCAAGAAGAGGGAGCCAGCACTCCCTCAGTCGCCTGGAGGCCCACAGGTCAGACTGGGAATTTTAGTTGCACAACATGCCTAGTGCCACTGTAAACACAACATATATTGATAGCCGCAAATTTCCCCCGACCCGATGCAAGTTATTCCTTTTTATGATTTAATATATTTAATTATCAATTTACGGGAAAGCAAGTGCCTGGTAAGATCAGGAGTTAAAGAGTCATGAGTATTGTCATTTCAAGTCATCGCATATAATCCAGGATAGAAAGTACAAGATTCCCGTAAACGTGACAATCTAAGTCAGGTATCAATATGATATTGCGGGGTAAGCATCCAGTAGTAGAATGATGCATGCATGTGTGCCAGGAAAATGATATAATAATAGTCAATCGTGACAAAGTAGGAAAATCTGAAGGAAGGCGAGAACACTCGCCTAAAACTTCAAGTAACACCGGGAAATCCCAAGTTCCAGAATTTAAGTAACCAACGCGTTATATATATTAAAAAGAGGAGGAGAAGGATGAATCAGTAAGGTGAGGATGAAGACGCGGGGTTACAGACGCGGGAAAGTGGGCAGACGCGGGAAGTGAGCAGACGCGGGAAAGTGAGCAGACGCGGAAGTGAGCAGACGCGGGAAAGTGGGCAGACGCGGGAAAGTGAGCAGACGCGGAAAAGTGAGCAGACGCGGGAAGTGAGCAGACGCGGGAAGTGAGCAGACGCGGGAAGTGAACAGACGCGGGAAAGTGGGCAGACGCGGGAAAGTGAGCAGACGCGGGAAAGTGAGCAGACGCGGGAAAGTGAGCAGACGCGGAAAATTGAGCAGACGCGGGAAAGTGAGCAGACGCGGAAAAGTTGAGCAGACGCGGGAAAGTGAGCAGACGCGGAAAAGTGAGCAGACGCGGGAAGTGGGCAGACGCGGGAAAGTGAGCAGACGCGGAAAAGTGAGCAGACGCGGGAAAGTGGGCAGACGCAGAAAAGTGAGCAGACGCGGGAAAGTGGGCAGACAGAGAACAAACTGGCTTTTGAGGGTTGTGGTTGTTGATATAAAAATACAAGTAAAATGACAAGTGAGGAAGATGAGTTCTTTGCCAGGTTTGTTACCGAAACGATTACCGGAAAATCAACGGTGATAAAGCTCGGCCCCAACCCAAAAGGAGGGTACCGGCCCAGAGTCTTGTCAACGAAGAAGAACGCGGCCCCAATCCAAAGGAGTGGCCGGTCCTCACAAATGAAGGAAGAGAGTTTGAGGGTGCAAGTCTAGTGCAATTTGGCAAATGAGATTTTGCAAACGATGTTGCGGGAGCGAATCTATAGTCCGTTAGAAAGAGGTCGACGAGGAGGTGAAGGTGGTATGCTTGGTGGTGGCTACGGTGGTGCAGGGTGGTGGAAATGTGGTGAAGCTTGGTGGAGAAAATGGGTTCTTTGGATGTTCCTTGGTGAAAAGAGGTTGAAGAAGGTGTGTGGAGGTGTTTTTGTTGGTGGAAATGGAGGAGGAGGTGAAGGGGAAGAAGGTGGAAGAGTTGGTGGAGGAAGTGGTGGTGGAAATGGAGGGAGAGTGGAGGTTTTGGCCGGCCAAAGGGGAGGTTGGCTGCTGTTATGCTGCCAAGCTCTCTGTTGGAAGAAAGGAGGAGAACAAAAATAATGAAGGAGAGAGAATAAGTGGTGTATAGTTATATGCATGGAGTGTTATGATTATTACAACATAGCCATTCATAAAATCATGAGTTGCGTCCCTTAAAAGGAGTCGCGTCCTCATGCAAAAGCTGCGTCTAGCTGTTGCTGGACGCAGTAAACAAACCTGCGTTCAAGAAAAGACAAGTTTGCGTTTCAAAAGAAAAGGACAAGGCATGGGTGATTGGACTTGAGTTGAATTGGCCCATAAGCATTTAATGCAGCAAGGGGTGGATCACTGCATTAATGATGGATCCAACTGGCGAAGCTCGCGTTTGAGGAAGGAGAGAGGAAAATGAGAAAAAGAGATAAGTGAGATACTTGGATAAATTCTCGGTATCTGGGAAAATACCGAAAACTCCAGAAATGACCAAAAATTGGAGTATCTCAGAAAGCTATCCAAAAATTCACAAAATCACAAATATTATGAAATGACTTTTGGTGAATTGGTTTCTAGAAATTCTATCTTATTTTCAAATAAAAATCCTGGAATATACTGGGATCGGTGTCTACACCGGGTAGGCTGAATTTTTGATAAAATCTAAAAATTCCCAGAAAATGTCCAAAGAAGAAAACATAATTCTAAGAAGGAATGTGAAAGCGAAATCCAGAAATTTGGTTTCAATAGCAATTAAAATCCTGGAATCAACCAGTGATACTGGCCGACACCGGTTTTGAAGATTTACAATTTAATTCCGAAAATTCCAGAAAATCATGAAAAATCTAGAATATAAAAAAATAATATTTGAAACTAAAATTAGTCAAATCTGAATA
>JAVJIF010000209.1:0-70799 GCA_038442645.1 Agave tequilana | reverse complement strand
GATGTCATAATTAAGGCTTTCTTAATTTCCAAGATACATCTTAATTTCTTAAAAATAGATCAAAACTTTGTTTCTTATTTCAAAAAGTTTTTATTTTTTATTTTATTTTTTTTATTATTAATTTTTTATTTTTATAAAAGAAGTGTAAAAGAAAGAAGATCTAAAAACTCTATGTTAGTAAACCCTCCCCACACTTATTTCATGCATTGTCCTCAATGCATCATGATATATGTATGCATGAAACAAAATGAAGAGGGAAGTGAAAAAATTACCTAAGGTGGTGGTTCCGGTAGTGGTCGGATTGGTCCACGAAACATGGCCCAATCAACTTTACGTTGGGTTTTCAGGAACCCACCAAAAATCTCAATAATATGACCCACAAGAATGATGTGTGCATGGATGATTATTATGTACATGCCCCCATCTAATTTCCAAATTTCTAAATAATTTCAGAATCAAATTTATCAAGATCCTTGTCCCAGAATGGAAGATGAAATGATAGAACAGTTGACTTGGACTCAGGAAGAACTGACTCAGGAAAGTGACTGAAATTAAGTAAAGGTTCAGGAGTCAAAGTGAATTCTGGAATTGGGTCCAAGTCAAGAAATGGAAACTCAAGTCCACATGTATTGTCCAACAATGGAATGTGACTATCAAAAATTGGTGATTCAAGTTCAGGAGGGATGAGAATCAAAACTGACTCTAAGATGTTGCTCAACTCAGAATTATGAGGTAAAAATTCTGAGTTGACTACTCACAAATTTTCTGCAGGGTCTCCAGCTCTGCAAAATACATCTTCTGCTATACTTGAAATCCTGTATTTTTCACCTATTACCTGCTAATTTAATCAACAGTAAAAAATTGGTTGAAATTGTTAAAAATTGTTTAGACATTTGCATTTTTAGGCACGTGTCTTTCAATTCTTTACTTTTACTGTTGAAGAGTGCTGGAGGCAAGGTACGTTTTGCATTGCATATAGACTAGGAATCATCTCTTGCTTGATTTTCATGCTTTGAGTGAATCCTTATTATATTTCTTGTACACTTGCACAAATCAATTTTAAGGGCATAACCCGTAAATAAGATAAGGTGGGGAGTTCATTACCCTTTCCTTAGCCCGAAAATCATTTTCCCAAGCACTCACTAACCCAAGCCTAATTTAATAAAAAAAATAGACGTTGGCCCTAGGGACATCTCGGACTCATTTAGGAGATTATCCTAAGGGGGAAAAGTATTGGAATTTAACTCTTGCAAAATCAGTGTCTAGGAAAGGGGTTGAGAGCCGAAAGCCCGAAGGTTGCTGGTTACTTAATTAAGGAACGTCTTCGGACGGAAAACCTCCCACCAACCTTACCCTTCCCTGGCTGATTAGCTTGTGGTTAGAGTCTACACTAAACCTCCCGTGGACAGTCTATCAGTTAGGAGTCGTCTAGGTCCTAAGTCTACCCTAACTTAGGTTAGAATTTTTCTTTCTTTTTGTTTGTTTTTGTTTGTGATTGTGTGATATGGCCTTCAATAATTCTTTCAATAATAATCCATATGTCACACATACTTCATATTCGGATAATTCCAACCCGGTGTTTTACAATATGCACCAACCACACACACCAGGTTAGCCTTATCCGAATCAATATGACCCATACCCCCCATCTAATAATTATAATGTCCAAAATAATTTCAACTCTTCACCGAGTAATGGGGATTCACGTACCCCAAGTCAAATTCTCAAATTCCTTGTCCACCATATTCACCTTGTCCACAGTATTCATTTCCCGATTCCGCTTCATACACTCCTTTTTCTGAATCACCAATTGAAGAAAATCTGAGTTACTAAGGAGTTTAGAAGCCAATTTACAGAGAGCTGAGCAAACACTTCCAGAACCATTTGCCTCTCCAATTCAGCAGTATTTTCAAGAGTCTTACTCAGTTCCATCTCTTCATAATAAATAACCATTTATGAGTAATGATTTCTTGTGTGAGTCCACTTTTCCATCACCACAACATGGTTGACTCACAATTTCACCATCACTTCCAAGACAAACACTTCCTCTTTTCATCAAAATAATGAAGTCATCAATTTTCAAAAGATGCTTGAAGACATGACTCATGCTCAAAATGCTCGTGCCCGTGACTTAGATTTGATGATCCAAACTCTTCATTCTCATCCTATTTCTAATGTCACTAGCCATTCTGTTAAATCCAAAGAGTCATGTAGTCTTGGAATCCAGATTCAATTTCAGCACAATCACCTGAACTTGTCAAAAATTCAGATCCCATTGACATTTTGGCAAGTTTTCCTTTTCCTGAAATTGAACTTGAGTGTGAATATGATCCTGAAATTCCACTTGATGATTCAATTTTTCTTCCTGATTCAATTATGACTCCGGTGTCTTCACATGATTTCACTTCATTTCCCGAGTCAGTATTGGATCCAGTGCCAGTCCATTTTGAAATTGAATCACCAATCTTTGATGATCATAGTGAACTTGACCAATTCCATACTTTTGAAAGTCCTATTGATAAATTGGCAAGTTCACATTTTTGTGGAATTGAATTACATGAGGAATATGATCTTGAACCCCAACTTCGTGATTCGATCCTTCTTCCTGATTCAATAATGACTCCGGTATCTTTACCTGACTTCAATCTTTTTCCGGAGTCGACATTGGATCCTTTCCCAATTCACAATGAAGTTGAATCACCCATCTTTAAGGATCATGTCGAACTTGACCAATTATACTTTTTGAAGATCCTATTGATAAATTGGCAAGTTCTCATTTTATGGAATTGAACTCAATATGGAATGTGACTTTGACTCTCAAACTTGTGATCTAATTCAAATTCCTAAATCATTATTGACTCCTGTTATGTTACCCAAGTTGAGCAACATCTTAGAGTCAGTTTTGATTCCCATCCCTCCTGAACTTGAATCACCAATTTTGATAGTCACATTCCATTGTTGGACAATACATGTGGACTTGAGTTTCCATTTCTTGACTGGACCCAATTCCAGAATTCACTTTGACTCCTGAACCTTTACTTAATTTCAGTCACTTTCCTGAGTCAGTTCTTCCTGAGTCCAAGTCAACTGTTCTATCATTTCATCTTCCATTCTGGGACAAGGATCTTGATAAATTTGATTCTGAAATTATTTGGAAAATTTGGAAATTAGATGGGGGCATGTACATAATAATCATCCATGCACACATCATTCTTGTGGGTCATATTATTGAGATTTTTGGTGGGTTCCTGAAAACCCAACGTAAAGTTGATTGGGCCATGTTTCGTGGACCAATCCGACCACCACCGGAACCACCACCTTAAGGTAATTTTTTCACTTCCCTCTTCATTTTGCTTCATGCATACATATATCATGATGCATTGAGGACAATGCATGAAATAAGTATGGGGGAGGGTTTACTAACATAGAGTTTTTAGATCTTCTTTCTTTTACACTTCTTTTATAAAATAAAAAAATTAATAATAAAAAAAAAAAATAAAAAAATAAAAAACTTTTGAAATAAGAAACAAAGTTTTGATCTATTTTTAAGAAAATTAAGATGTATCTTAGAAATTAAGAAAGCCTTAATTATGACATCTTAAACATAGTTGAAGTAATAGATCTTGTTTGAGATTATAGGCTAAGTAAGTAAAATTGGGGAGATATTTTTATCTTGAATTTTTACCTTAGATAAATATGCACTTTACACTTACACATTTCTTGGGATGGAGACAAAGACCAAAAATGCCATATATATATATAAAAAAAAAATTATAAATAAAACATCACCTATTAAGCTGGACAATCGTGCCTCAAGAAGCATGATTATTCACGCCTAACGATGGTAAAGGAAATAAATAATCCCCCTTAGTTATGTGGCCTTTTTTACTCGAGACCTTAAACCCGAGGGATGTTTTCTCATCTGGTGCCCTAAGACCGTCTGGTTTGGGAGTCATCGTTAAAGGCTCGCTACAAGGGTAAACTAGAAAGTCTAGACTAAGGGAAGAATAAAAAAAAAAGAAGAATATATATATATATATATAATATATATATATATATATATATATATATATATATATATATATATAAATAAATGGATTGATGGTTGGAGTTGAAATCCCAGAAATCTTCACAAGCACGGTGTGCATACTATCTAGGTTTTATGAAAGATAAAGTATTCAATCCAATTTTGAATTCTTACCTTAATTGAAAACAAGATCTTGCATGGAGACTAAGTTTAAGGAAGAATGATTATAGGTGGACTTATGACCTTAGATCACTTATATTTTTGCAAAAATAGTTCATAAACTTGTCTCTCTTTCAAAATGTGTTTTCAAAATACTAACATTTGTTTTCTTTCTTATGGATTTTGTGGGTGTAATCCGCTGAAAACCCTCAGGAGACAACACTCCTCCTCTAGGGTAACCTAGAGGTTTAACGGCTTGTTGCACGTGCCCAGTGCAATCGTGTCACCTACGAAAATGGTGTAATAAATTAGTTAGGATTTTCTTTTTCTTTCTTTTTCTTTCTTTTTGCTCGAGGACGAGCAAAAGAATAAGTGTGGGGGTGTGATTAGTATCCAATATTGCATATTTTACCTCATAATTCCATGCATTTAGTTAATAAATACATATTTTTACTCATCTTCTCTACATATTTGCAGGTACACACTCTAAATGAGAGAAAGCCAATAATCACTTTAATTAGCAATAGTTAAAGTGATTAATCTAAGATTAAGATAAGCCTCAAGATTTGAAATCAAGATCTAGAGAGATCCGCGTAACAACTGAAGATTCTAGAATGCCACGTGGATAACAAACTCGTAACAAGATCTCAACAGAAAGCAGAGATCCAACGGCCATTACTTTGCCGCGCAAAGCCAAATCCAGCCGCAGATCTGCGGCAGATCTGGGGCATCTGAGCCCCAGATTTCGTCCACCTGTCCGGGTTCTGGAGAGTTCTTCCTGTGGCCTATATATACTTCACTTGGACCTGCGAAAAAAGACTGAACAGAGAAGAGAGGAAAATCATTAGTTGTTGTAATTTTGTTTAGTTTTTCTCTAGGTTTAGTTCTTTAGATCCCTCTTCTCTTTCCCTAGAATTCATTGTAAAAAAGAGAGATTGTGAGAGAGAGAGCTTGTGTAATCAAGGGTGACAACTTGAAGCAACAAGGATTGATCCATTCTCCTTCCTCTACTTGAGCTTGGTTCTAGTTTACTTGCTTTCTTTATGTGCTTCTTTATTGCTTTCTTTAATTCCTTGCAATTTACTTCATGCATTGTTTTACTTCTCTAATGGCTTTTAGCTAAGTTTTCTCCATGTACTAGCTAACCACTAGCCTTGCCATCTTCACTAACTCATGGGTGATTGCTTTATTTCATCTTGCAAGTTGTATGGTCTTCTCTTCTCTGATGGGTTTAAACCACCCATTCTTCAAATGAGAAAGTAATTAGATCAACACGCGAGATGAATCCACGCCGATGGAGTGACAACATGAGGCAAGCGTTCACTATCACGGAGTTTAGTAAGTATTGGTAAGGTAGTAAGGTAAGCTAGTCATGGTTTGCTTCTTCTTTAAGTTTCCTTTTCTTTTCTTGTGAATACCAAATCTCACTCTTGATTTCTTTTCCAACTTTTCCACCATGAACATAACCACCTTTTCTTTAGTTTCTTTTTCATTTGATTCACTATTTTTATTAGCATAGAAGAATTCTTGTTTAACAACTTCACTACGATTCGTAACGCTTCTATCGCTAGCTCTCCCTGAGAATCGACTCGGTATAGCCTTATGCTATAACGGAGATAGGAAAGGATACATCGACTAGATTTTAATACACCTTTCTCGTCTAATCAATTAGTATCCAATATTGTATATTTTACCTCATAATTTCCATGCATTTAGTTAATAAATACATAATTTTTACTCATCTTCTCTACATATTTGCAGGTACACACTCTAAATGAGAGAAAGCCAATAATCACTTTAATTAGCAATAATTAAAGTGATTAATCCAAGATTAAGATAAGCCTCAAGATTTGAAATCAAGATCTAGAGAGATCCGCATAACAACTGAAGATTCTAGAATGCCACGTGGATAACAAACTCGTAACAAGATCTCAATAGAAAGCGGAGATCCAACGGCCATTACTTTGCCGCGCAAAGCCAAATCCAGCCGCAGATCTGCGGCAGATCTGGGGCATCTGAGCCCCAGATTTCGTCCACCTGTCCGGGTTCTGGAGAGTTCTTCCTGTGGCCTATATATACTTCACTTGGACCTGCGAAAAAAGACTGAACAGAGAAGAGAGGAAAATCATTAGTTGTTGTAATTTTGTTTAGTTTTCTCTAGGTTTAGTTCTTCAGATCCCTCTTCTCTTTCCCTAGAATTCATTGTAAAAAAGAGAGATTGTGAGAGAGAGAGCTTGTGTAATCAAGGGTGACAACTTGAAGCAACAAGGATTGATCCATTCTCCTTCCTCTACTTGAGCTTGGTTCTAGTTTACTTGCTTTCTTTATGTGCTTTCTTTATTGCTTTCTTTAATTCCTTGCAATTTACTTCATGCTTTGTTTTACTTCTCTAATGGCTTTTAGCTAATTTTTCTCCATGTACTAGCTAACCACTAGCCTTGCCATCTTCACTAACTCATGGGTGATTGCTTTATTTCATCTTGCAAGTTGTATGGTCTTCTCTTCTCCGATGGGTTAAACCACCCATTCTTCAAATGAGAAAGTAATTAGATCAACACGCGAGACGAATCCACGCCGATGGAGTGACAACATGAGGCAAGCGTTCACTATCACGGGGTTTAGTAAGTATTGGTAAGGTAGTAAGGTAAGCTAGTCATGGTTTACTTCTTCTTTAAGTTTCCTTTTCTTTTCTTGTGAATACCAAATCTCACTCTTGATTTCTTTTCCAACTTTTCCACCATGAACATAACCACCTTTTCTTTAGTTTCTTTTCATTTGATTCACTATTTTTATTAGCATAGAAGAATTCTCGTTTAACAACTTCACTACGATTCGTAACGCTTCTATCGCTAGCTCTCCCTGAGAATCGACTCGGTATAGCCTTATGCTATAACGGAGATAGGAAAGGATACATCGACTACATTTTAATACACCTTTCTCGTCTAATCAAAACGGCGCCGTTTTGATTAGACGAGAAAGGTGTATTAAAATGTAGTCGATGTATCCTTTCCTATCTCCGTTATAGCATAAGGCTATACCGAGTCGATTCTCAGGGAGAGCTAGCGATAGAAGCGTTACGAATCGTAGTGAAGTTGTTAAACAAGAATTCTTCTATGCTAATAAAAATAGTGAATCAAATGAAAAAGAAACTAAAGAAAAGGTGGTTATGTTCATGGTGGAAAGTTGGAAAGAAATCAAGAGTGAGATTTGGTATTCACAAGAAAAGAAAAGGAAACTTAAAGAAGAAGCGAACCATGACTAGCTTACCTTACTACCTTACCAATACTTACTAAACTCCGTGATAGTGAACGCTTGCCTCATGTTGTCACTCCATCGGCGTGGATTCGTCTCGCGTGTTGATCTAATTACTTTCTCATTTGAAGAATGGGTGGTTTAACCCATCGGAGAAGAGAAGACCATACAACTTGCAAGATGAAATAAAGCAATCACCCATGAGTTAGTGAAGATGGCAAGGCTAGTGGTTAGCTAGTACATGGAGAAAAATTAGCTAAAAGCCATTAGAGAAGTAAAACAAAGCATGAAGTAAATTGCAAGGAATTAAAGAAAGCAATAAAGAAAGCACATAAAGAAAGCAAGTAAACTAGAACCAAGCTCAAGTAGAGGAAGGAGAATGGATCAATCCTTGTTGCTTCAAGTTGTCACCTTGATTACACAAGCTCTCTCTCTCACAATCTCTCTTTTTTACAATGAATTCTAGGGAAAGAGAAGAGGGATCTAAAGAACTAAACCTAGAGAAAAACTAAACAAAATTACAACAATTAATGATTTTCCTCTCTTCTCTGTTCAGTCTTTTTTCGCAGGTCCAAGTGAAGTATATATAGGCCACAGGAAGAACTCTCCAGAACCCGGACAGGTGGACGAAATCTGGGGCTCAGATGCCCCAGATCTGCCGCAGATCTGCGGCTGGATTTGGCTTTGCGCGGCAAAGTAATGGCCGTTGGATCTCTGCTTTCTGTTGAGATCTTGTTACGAGTTTGTTATCCACGTGGCATTCTAGAATCTTCAGTTGTTACGCGGATCTCTCTAGATCTTGATTTCAAATCTTGAGGCTTATCTTAATCTTGGATTAATCACTTTAATTATTACTAATTAAAGTGATTATTGGCTTTCTCTCATTTAGAGTGTGTACCTGCAAATATGTAGAGAAGATGAGTAAAAATTATGTATTTATTAACTAAATGCATGGAAATTATGAGGTAAAATATGCAATATTGGATACTAATCAGCCTTCCCCAGAAGGATTCTAGCTACTTCCACTATCACAAAGAAATCACAATTACCCGGAGTACCCAACTCCACAATCTCAAGTATAAGCAATTTCTGAGTAGTCAAAAGACCACAAACTCTCTCTTTCAAAAGTCTCTTCCCTTACAAAAGGTCCTTAGAGAACAATGAGTAGGAATGAAGCTCTTGTTGTAAGTAAAGAAAGAAAATTAAATCAGAGAGAATTTCAAAAACACTTCAGAAAATGAGAGAGAATTTCAGCACAAAAACCAAGAAACAAAGCTCTTTTGAATGCCTTAAACTTTTGAATTTTTCTTGTAATAATAGTTGTAAACAATTTCTCCCCAAACACCCCTATTTATAGGAGAGGGCTAGGGTTAAGGGATAAAACATAATTAGGATTAATCAGAGAGTATTAGGTTTGAAATATATCCCTTAAACCAATTTTAAACACAAGAAGACAGAATAAAACAGCTCATTAAAAACTGCCCGTTACTGTTCAACGGATAGTTCGGTCGACTGGCCGGCTGACCGTACGTTCAAAATTATGACCGTTGCAGGCCAGCGGTCGACCGCCCGGTCGACCCAATCTATCCGAGAGCAGACTGAGTTACAGTCGGTCGACCGTGCGGTCGACCGCAAAAACGTGCACACTGATACATTTACACCCAGAACTACAGTCGACTGGGCCGGTCGACCGGCCAAACCTGACATAGGTCCGGTCGACTGTCCGGTCGACTGGCTCAGGTCAAAAACCAGGTTTTGGACAGAAAATTAAAAGGGATTTTGATTTTGACAAAAATACTTTTGAACAGGGATTAGCATAAAACATAAATATATATCTGTAGGTAAAATCTTGTATGCAAAATATTTTTGTATAAATTATAAGAAATTATTTTGGATTAAGTATGTGCGCAAAAACGTGTGTGATAGAGCTTCAAACCTATCCACTATTCTTTAACAAACTATAAAACTAAAAACAAAATAATTAAAGACTTCTTGAGCAATCTTCAAGTCTTTGAGCCATGCTATCCTTGCTAGAGCCTTCTTCTTCTATGATCCTTCCTTGATGTGCAATATGCCTTCATAGCTTTATGAACCTAAAAGTTGTTGCAATAGCAAGCAATGGCCTCCAAATATGGTACTAACCTGAAACTTATCTTAAACAAACTCATTAGTACCAAATAGCACTAATTTGGTTTGTCATCATCAAAACTCAATAAATGGAGAGTGTAACCGTTTGGGCCAACAAACCCTTCACCAAATTGATGAAGAATGGTGTTTCATTCATCTGGGACGATGCTTGCCAATAAACATTCGATGAAATCAAGCGATACCTCATGCATCCACCAGTCCTTACAGCTCCGGTGCTAGGAAAACCTTTCCTAATATATATGCGAGTAATGGATCATTCTTTAGGAGCTTTGTTAGATCAGAAAAATGATCATGGACAAGAGAAGGCAATCAACTGCCTAAGTAGAACAATGATCAGAGTTGAATATTGATACAACCCGATCGAAAAAGAATGCTCGGTGTTGGAATTCGCCGTCCAGAATTTGCGACACTACCTGGTGGGCTAAACCATACACGTCATATCAAAAGTCAATCCTTTAAGATTGTTTATGACGAAGCAATCATCACTAAATAGTCAATTGGGAAAATAGGCTATGTTGCTCTCCCAATATGAGATGCAATTTCTTCTACAAAAAGCCGTGAAGGGATAGGCGGTGGCAAATTTCTTGGTCAAGCATTCAGATCCAAGGACAACCAAATTTTATGAAGATCTCCCAGATGAGATCGTTGAAGTTTGCTTGACCCAGACATCTTTCGAAGGATAAGCGTGGCAACTCTTCTTCGACGGTGCATAAAGAACGGGTCCTCGAGAAAATATCATAACAGGAGTGGGGGTAGTACTTGTCTCCCTACAGAACTACGTGATCCCTCGTGCATTCTCATTAACTGAGCCATGTTGCAACAATGTAGCAGAATACATGCCCCTTAATCGGGATGCAAATCGCCGATGAAATTGGAATTAAAAATCTAGAAGCATACGATGACTCAAAGCTAATCGTTAACCAGGTTCGAGCAGAGTACGAGGTCAGAAATGAAGACTTGATACCCTATCATAACACAACTATCCACATGGCAGAGAGGTTCAGAAACTTCTACATCGACCATGTATCTCGCCAGCAAAATGCGCATGCAGATGCACTGGCATCTCTTGCTGCTTTTTTGGCTCTTTCAGTCAGAGCGAGAGAGAAAGTACTCGTCTACGGCCATGACTTGTTATATCCAAGTTTCACTTTTGAAGACAACCAAAAGTCAACAGAAGACCCTCAAATCAAAGAAGCTCTAGAAACTTTAACAGGTCCAGAGCTCAGGGATTGGTGATTCCCGTATATCGACTATGCATTGTACACATTCTACCTAATGACCCTAAAGAGGCGGCTGCCATTAGAAGTAAAGCCCCTAAATTCTATTACAATGCGATCACAAGAACATTATATCGTTGATCGCATGATGGAATCCTCCTCCGCTGCTTGTCACATAAAGAGGCACAAGAAATACTTAATGAGCCTTATAATGGCATGTGTGGAGCTCCCTAACCTGATCCAAAACTTGGAGATCGACTCCGAAGACTAGAATATTATTGACCAACGATGATCCAGGACGTCATCGCTTAAGCTAAGTGATGCGACACTTGTCAGGTCCATGGTGACTTCATCCACCAGGCACCGGGACATCTTCAGCCTACAACTTCTTTCTGGCCATTTGAAATGTGGGGAATAAATATCGTTGGTCCTATCAGCCCACCTTCATCCAAAGGACATCGGTTTATCCTAACCATAACCGATTACTTCTCCAAGTGGACTGAATCTATCCTCTTGAGGGAGGTGGAGACATCTGACGTGATCAAGTTCATTAAACATCACGTGGCTCTACCACGACGGATTGTCCACGATAATGGTCCTCAGTTCGTCAGCCAAGCCTTTCAGAGATTCTGCAACAACTTCAGAATCCAGAGTGTGTTTTCAACGGGATATTATCCAGCCGCTAACGGTCTTGCAGAAACTTTCAATAAGACCATTGAAAAACTTCTCAACAAATTCATCTCGAAGAGCTAACGCGATTGGGATGATAAGTTAGGTGAATGTTTATGGGCTTATCGCACAACGGTAAGAACCCCGACGAAAGCTACACCATTTTTTTGGTATACGGGTGTGAAGCCATACTTCCACTAGAAATTTAGATCCCATCTCTATGTGTTGCCTTGACAACGGAGATGACAAATTAGGAGATGCACTAACTGCGACTCCAAAAGCTGAAAGCTTTCAACGATAAACGCCTACAAGCTCAACAACAAATCGAGCTCTATCAAGCTCGAATTACCAGAGCCTTCAATAAGAAAATCAAGGAGCGGACTTTCAAGAAAGGTGACATTGTCTTAGCTGTCAGAAGACTCATCGTGATGACAAATAAGACCAAAGAGCAATTCCAGCCCAAATGGGAAGGACCATTCGTAGTGGAGTCAGTCTACTCAAATGGTGCATACCGCCTAATAACCCAAGATGGCGACATGCTCATGATGCCGATCAATGGTAGATTCTTGAAGAAGTACTATACTTGACAGGATTCTATGATCAGCTTAACATTACACCTCTGATCAAAACTTTCAGATCTAAGATGTTTGGAAGATTGCCAAAGAAAAGCTTCTTTCTTTCTTCAGCGGATCACATTACGATCGATCATTGCCGAGCCGACCGAACGTTGGTTACATCATGATATATGATGTAAACATTGAAGAAGAAATAAAGTGTGAAACTTCAGTTTTAGCCTTGTTACTCTTACTTAATTTATCCATGAACTCGACAGGAGTCTCCCTATGATCAGGTTAATATTACACCTCTAATCAAAATTTTCAGATCCAAGATGTTTGGAAGTGCGCCAAAGAAGAGCTTCTTTCTTCCTTTAATGGATCACATTTCGGTCGATCATTGTCGAACCGACCAAAAGCTGGTTACATTATGATACATGATGTAAGCATTGAAGAAGAAACAAAGTGCAAAACTTCAGTTTTAGCCTTATTACTCTTCTCTAGTTTATCTATGAACATCCAACGCCTTTGACGGCTGAGGATAGAGAAAAAACGTTGGCTTTTAAGTCCAACATAAATCTTCGATAACTCATCATGCTGAGGGGAATACCATGGCTAGCCCAACTCAAATGGTAGTTGATAAAGGCGTACCAAATCTGTTGATAGCTGGGTTTGCTAAAAATCCTAAGGGACTTGGTCCCATCCTCCTCTCCAAAATCTCTTACCAATTCTCGCCCACAGAATGGTAGGATCACAAAAATACCTTTGTCTATTTCCCCGGCGAAATGAACAGAGACTTGTCACGTTAACAGTAAACCTCTGACAATCTATTTTTTTGATCTCCAGTGGAGTCAGTCAAGTTAACATTAAACCTCTGACAACAAAATGAAATACACCTGTGGGGGATGAATAGGTGTACTAGCTAATCTAGGACAAATGATACAGAATTTAAAACTTAATATTAACACACTATGTGTAGCCAAGAGTGAGCCCGAATTCTCTGTGAAGGGCTCTGGAACTACTCCTCGAGATTCCTCTAAATTAAGAGTTGAGGTGCTATATGAAGCTCTTTTAGTTCAACACAAGTGTGGGCATACACAAACTATATCTAGTATATGAATATGTACAATATAAAGCAATGCAAGATATAAGAGAGATAGAGTTGAGAGATAGTGGATCAAACGCAAATAACAAGATATATTTCGAGGTTCGAGCCACTGTTCTACGTCCCCACCTTCGCACATAACGATTGCCACTATATCCACACAGGACCTTCCATAAAGGGATCTCCACTGAGGAATTACAACTCTACACTTGGAGTACACTACTCCTCTCTCAAACACAATCACATCCACATAAGAAGGATAGGCACAAAGCCAAAACAAAGAAAAGATTGCAATCTTGGTCATCCAATGATCACTAACAACATTTGGTCATCACAATAGACCACAAATAATTTTTCACACAAAAATAAGATCCTATAGAGAGGATTAGAGATGATAGCTCAAGTGTGAGAAAATAAAGTGTTTGAAAAAGAGAATAACAAAGAAAAACACTTAAGAAAAACACTAGATAGATATGTAAATAAAGATCAAAACTAATTTCCACAAGACTTCTTTTTCTCTGATTTTGTTCAACACTTTGAAAACAAAATAAAAGAGAGAGATTTTAGGCTCAAAAACTTATTTTAAACTAGCTGCAAAACACTTGAAAAGATGGGAAGAATAGCTCTTAAAAATCTTGGTTAAAATAGTGATTGGTAGTGAAAATTGCATTTTTATCATAACATTTACCATCACATTTTCATATTTATTCATTTAATTCTGCACATTTATTAATATTTTGTGATTTATTGTGTGCAGGCCTCGAGTTCTTATTTTTATAAGAAATAAAGCTTAATGAAGCCCAAAAGCCCATATCCAAGCCCAAGTCCAAGCCCAGGTGTAAAAGTGCAAATACCAAATGTCAAAAGTGCAAATACATAAGGGCCAAAGTTGCAAATACAAAGAAGAGGGAAGGATAGACTTCTATTCAACCCTAAATGCTTGCAGGAAAGAGTTTAAAGATAAATTCGGATTCAGACTGTACATGTTTAGTATTCAGATCATAACTTTTGCTACAGATATGCAAATCCGATGATTCAAAATGCTCCAGAAAGAAGACTTGAAGCCCTACAACTCTTATGTTGATCAAACTTTCCAATTCAGTCCGTAGATAAGCCAATTTCGGCGATAAACAGGATAATAAATTGCAGGACAGATTTGATTTGAACTTCTATGGATAAGTGCCACAAGTCTGGAGATAAGATTTTTTGGGAGAGTTGTACTAGGACTCTATATCTTCCAACTCCTATAAATACCCCTACAGATGCAACACAGAAAGCGTCCAGAGGCGAGCAAAGGGCCAAAAGCTAGGGTTTAGTTTTTAGGTTAGATTTTATTTTCGTTTTTATTTTGTAAACTTTGTAACTTAGAGTGGAGGAAACTTTCATGGAGGATGGAGTCTTCGCTTGTACTGAGGTGACAGCGGTATAAGCCCGCTTATCTTCCATTGTTAATGAAATCCATTTAAGGTTCGTTTTTGTTATTATTTTATATTTTTCATCTCTTGTTTATTCTTGTGTTTCTATGTTCCTATTTTCTTTCTTCTATGTGTTCTCTAATGCCTTGTAAACAATGAGACCCAACTGCTTCGAGACTGCCTAGCCAACGAAGATCCCTTGATGGCTTATGGCGATGAACATCCTATACGCCATACTTGCAAGTCTTCCGAGAAAAGGTAAATCATCGCACGGATCAAAGGTAAGCAGGCTGAAGAGGTTCGTACGTGTTTCTTTCTTTTCTTCCTTTAGTTTAGATCCACATCTTCCACAATTCTTTTCTTCACTTCATTGTAAATACCATTCATTGTAAATACCACTTCCTTTCTAACTTAACTAATAAAAATAAAAACTTTAGAGAAACTTGCTTAACGCTTCCATCGCAGTCCCTCCCTGAGGATCACGACCCGCATAGCCCTGCTACCGCGGATTAGAATTGAGACTTGCACATCATATTCTTAAAACTAAAATATTATATTTTGTGTGCAGGAAATCTCAGTCAACAAATTGGCGCCGTTGCCGGGGAGGGACGGTAAGTTTATCTCTAAAACAAAATTTTAATTTTTAACTAATTCTTTATTCTTTTCTGTTTGCAGGTTTAGAGAACAGGAAACAGAAACATAGCAGCAGCAGTGGACATATTGATATTCTGTGTCTCTGCCCTCGAAGGCAGAGCACCAGAACCTACTGTTTTGCCGCGGATCCGCGGCCAGAGCTGCGGAAACGCGCGGCAACAGTAGAGAACTATTGATTGATCTTTTTGCAGGTTGCTGCAAATTGTAAATTCTGTTTACTGCTCTGTTTATTTTGTTCTGTGATATACCTGTAAATTGCTAATAATTCAACAGTAAATTATTGGTTGTTAAAAATAAAAATTGATTAGACGTTTGCATATTAGGCACGTGTCTTTTCAATTATTTTTATTTACAGTTGAAGAGTGCTGGAGGAGCAAGGTACGTACGCATTGCATGTAGAATAGGACTCATCTCTTGGTTGATTTTCTGCTTTGAGTGATTCTTATCTATTTATCTTGTACACTTGCACTAATTCATCTTAAGGGTATAACCCATTAACAAGATAAGGTGGGGATTTCATCACCCTTCCTTAGCCCAAAAATCATATCCAAAGCACTCACTAACCCAAGCCTAACTTAAAAAAGAGTAGACGTTGGCCCTAGGGACATCTCGGACTCAATAGGAGATTATCCTAAGGAGGAACGGTGCTGGAAGTTGACTCTTGCCAAATCAGTGTCTAGGAAGGGGATTGAGGGCCGAAAGCCCGAAGACTGGTGGTTATTTAATTAAGGAACGTCTTTGACGGAAAACCTCCCACCACTCTTGCCCTGACCTGGCAGATTAACTTGTGGTCAAAGTCTACACCCTACCCCCCGTGGACAGTCTAACCAGTTAGGAGTCATCTAGGTCATAGGTCTACCCTAACTTAGGTTAGAATTTTTTTTTTGTTTATTTGTTTGTTTTGTTTGTATTGGTGTGATATGGCATATAATAATAATTCCAATTTTAATCCATATTACACACCAAACTCTTTTTCGGATATTACCAACCCGGCATATCATAACTTTGACCAATCTAGTGTGCCGGAATGGTCTTATCCGAATGAATATAGCCCACACCCTCCATCTCATGACTATAATTTCCATAATAATTTCAACTCGTCACAGAGTTCATGGGGTTTCGAGTCCCCCGAGTCTAATTCTCAACCAAATTGTCCTCCATATCCATCTAGTCCACATTCTTCCCAAGATTCATACTCAGATCCACCCATTCAGAATAGAAAACCATCTATCGGGGAAATGATGAGTATGCACGAGTCCAAGCAACAACCACCATCAATCTTAGACATGATGATGCGTGAGTCCACCGATTCACAACTTCATCACGATCTCACTTCCTCTTTCCAAATCCAATTCCAAAAGGGGCTTGAAGCCATGACTCAGGCTAGATTAGCTCGCGAGCATGATTTAGATATGATGGTTCAATCTTTGCGTTCTTACAGTTTGGCAAATTCTGATATCGCTGACCACTCTCTTAGAGCCGACGAACCAAGTTGCTTTGGACAACAAGATTCTATTTCAGTGCCATCATCTGAACTTGCCGAAACTCCAATTCTTGATAATTTGGCAAGTTTTTCCTTTCCTGAAATAGAACTTGAGCATGAATATGATCATGATCTCCCACTTGATGATTCAATTTTATTTCCTGATCCAATAATGACTCCAGTGTCTCCACCTGATTTCACTTCTCCCGAGTCAACATTGGATCCTATTCCAATTCATTATGAAATTAAATCACCCATTTTTGATGATCATATTGAACTTGACCAATTGTGCAATTTTGAAAGTCCCATGGATAAATTGGCAAGTTCTGATTTTTATAACATTGAACCCAATGAAATATGTGACCTAGATTCTCAAATATGTGATCAAGTTCAAATTTCCGAATCATTATTGACCCCTGTTTTGTTACCCGACTTAGGTAATCTTTTAGAGTCAGTTTTGATTCCCACACCTATCATTCCTGAACTTGAATCACCAACATTGAGTCACATGCCATTGTGGGAAGATGATTGTGGATTTGAGCTTAAACTTATTGATTTGGACCCACTTCCTGAACTTAGCCCGACTCCTGAGCCCTTACTTGATTTGAGCTTCTTCCCTGAGTCGGTATTCGTTCCCGCACCTATAATATCCAAGTCAATAATTCCATCTTTTCATACTCCATTTTGGGACAAGGAGGTTGACGCAATTAACTCTGAAACTAATTATGAATTATGAAAATTTGATGGGGTGAAAATTTTAAAAAATGATTATACATATATTTTAGTGGGTTATAGACGAAAAATTTCTGGTGGGTTTCACCAACTACTACATTATCTTGATTGGGTAGCAACGCTTGGCCCAATTAGACCACCACCGGAACCACCCCCTAAGGTAATTTTCTGCCTTCCCTTGTTCTGTTTCATGCATATATGCATTCATTCATACATTGAGGACAATGCATGAGATAAGTGTGGGGGTGGGCTTTACTAACATACTAACATAAGTAGATACTAACAAAATTTGCTAATAAAAAAAAATTTTAAAAATAAAATAAAAAAAATGTTATAAAAAGGAAGTATTTTGACTTATTTTTTGAAAGAAATCTAAGTTAGTTTTAAGGATTAGGAAAATCATGATTAGGATTTCTAAAAACTTGGTCAAAATAAATAAATTGTTTAAATTTTAGGTATAGGAGAGAAATTGAATAAATAGTTAGTCTTAATTTTACCTTAATGAAATGTGCATACCAAATGCATATCTAGGACTCTAAGACAAAGACCTTGTGCCTCATAAAAAAAAGAAAAAAAAAGAAAAAAAAATCACCAATTAAGCTGATACATGTGCCTCAAGAAGCATAAGTATTCATGCCTAAAGGTGAGTAAATAAAATAAAGTCCTTAGTTTTGGGGCTTAGTTCACTCGAATTTGAGTCCGCGGGGTGTTTTCTCACCTGGTGCCCTAAAGCCAACCGGTTTGGGAGTCATCGACTTTAAGTTCGTTACATGGGTGGATTAGAAAGCCTAAGGAAATTAAGAAAAAATTACTTATATATGTATTAACACATCTAATAGTCAATTAGTTAGGTATGAGGGCCTCAAGAAGCCTTAATGCTTATACGAAAGAAAATTAGATGCGTTATACATATTAAAACAAAAAAATAAAAAAAAAAGAAAAAAAAATATATAGAGAGGCATGAGAGTCCAAGTTAAGGAATTCCTAGTATAAATTCATAAGGATACATATGATTTTTGGTAACGAAAAAGACTATATTAGAAGTTCAATTTTGACCCTTACCTAAAATGAAAACAATTTACTTTATAAAGACTAAGTCTAAGAATGAATAAAAATGAGGATCCTAAAACTTATAGACTACTTAGTCTCTTCAATAATAATTCAAATATTTTCTTTTTATGGATTTTGTGGGTGTAATCCGCTGAAAACCCTCACGAGACAACACTCGTCCTCTAGGGTAACCTAGAGGTTTAACGGCTTGTTGCACGTGCTAAGTGCAATCGTGATTCCTACGAAAGTGAGTTTGGTTAGATTAATTTTTCTTTTTTTTTGTTTTTACTCGAGGACGAGCAAAAAGATAAGTGTGGGGGTGTGATTGGTAGTGAAAATTGCATTTTATCATAACATTTACCATCACATTTTCATATTTATTCATTTAATTCTGCACATTTATTAATATTTTGTGATTTATTGTGTGCAGGCCTCGAGTTCTTATTTTATAAGAAATAAAGCTTAATGAAGCCCAAAAGCCCATATCCAAGCCCAAGTCCAAGCCCAGGTGTAAAAGTGCAAATACCAAATGTCAAAAGTGCAAATACATAAGGCCAAAGTTGCAAATACAAAGAAGAGGGAAGGATAGACTTCTATTCAACCCTAAATGCTTGCAGGAAAGAGTTTAAAGATAAATTCGGATTCAGACTGTACATGTTTAGTATTCAGATCATAACATTTGCTACAGATATGCAAATCCGATTATTCAAAATGCTCCAGAAAGAAGACTTGAAGCCGTACAACTCTTATGTTGATCAAACTTTCCAATTCAGTCCGTAGATAAGCCAATTTCGGTGATCAACAGGATAATAAATTGCAGGACAGATTTGATTTGAACTTCTATGGATAAGTGCCACAAGTCTGGAGATAAGATTTTTTGGGAGAGTTGTACTAGGACTCTACATCTTTCAACTCCTATAAATACCCCTACAGATGCAACACAGAAAGCGTCCAGAGGCGAGCAAAGGGCCAAAAGCTAGGGTTTAGTTTTTAGGTTAGATTTTATTTTCGTTTTTATTTTGTAAACTTTGTAACTGAGAGTGGAGGAAACTTTCATGGAGGATGGAGTCTTCGCTTGTACTGAGGTGACAGCGGTATAAGCCCGCTTATCTTCCATTGTTAATGAAATCCATTTAAGGTTCGTTTTTGTTATTATTTTATGTTTTCATCTCTTGTTTATTCTTGTGTTTCTATGTTCCTATTTTCTTTCTTCTATGTGTTCTCTAATGCCTTGTGAACAATGAGACCCAACTGCTTCGAGACTGCCTAGCCAACGAAGATCCCTTGATGGCTTATGGCGATGAACATCCTATACGCCATACTTGCAAGTCTTCCGAGAAAAGGTAAATCATCGCACGGATCAAAGGTAAGCAGGCTGAAGAGGTTCGTACGTGTTTTCTTTCTTTTCTTCCTTTAGTTTAGATCCACATCTTCCACAATTCTTTTCTTCACTTCATTGTAAATACCATTCATTGTAAATACCACTTCCTTTCTAACTTAACTAATAAAAATAAAAACTTTAGAGAAACTTGCTTAACGCTTCCATCGCAGTCCCTCCCTGAGGATCACGACCCGCATAGCCCTGCTACCGCGGATTAGAATTGAGACTTGCACATCATATTCTTAAAACTAAAATATTATATTTTGTGTGCAGGAAATCTCAGTCAACAAATTGGCGCCGTTGCCGGGGAGGGACGGTAAGTTTATCTCTAAAACAAAATTTTAATTTTTAACTAATTCTTTATTCTTTTCTGTTTGCAGGTTTAGAGAACAGGAAACAGAAACATAGCAGCAGCAGTGGACATATTGCTATTTTGTGTCTCTGCCCTCGAAGGCAGAGCACCAGAACCTACTGTTTTGCCGCGGATCCGCGGCCAGAGCTGCGGAAACGCGGCAACAGTAGAGAACTACTGATTGATCTTTTTGCAGGTTGCTGCAAATTGTAAATTCTGTTTACTGCTCTGTTTATTTTGTTCTGTTATATACCTGTAAATTGCTAATAATTCAACAGTAAATTATTGGTTGTTAAAAATAAAAATTGATTAGACGTTTGCATATTAGGCACGTGTCTTTTCAATTATTTTTATTTACTGTTGAAGAGTGCTGGAGGAGCAAGGTACGTACGCATTGCATGTAGAATAGGACTCATCTCTTGGTTGATTTTCTGCTTTGAGTGATTCTTATCTATTTATCTTGTACACTTGCACTAATTCATCTTAAGGGTATAACCCATTAACAAGATAAGGTGGGGATTTCATCACCCTTCCTTAGCCCAAAAATCATATCCAAAGCACTCACTAACCCAAGCCTAACTTAAAAAAGAGTAGACGTTGGCCCTAGGGACATCTCGGACTCAATAGGAGATTATCCTAAGGAGGAACGGTGCTGGAAGTTGACTCTTGCCAAATCAGTGTCTAGGAAGGGGATTGAGGGCCGAAAGCCCGAAGACTGGTGGTTATTTAATTAAGGAACGTCTTTGACGGAAAACCTCCCACCACTCTTGCCCTGACCTGGCAGATTAACTTGTGGTCAAAGTCTACACCCTACCCCCCGTGGACAGTCTAACCAGTTAGGAGTCGTCTAGGTCATAGGTCTACCCTAACTTAGGTTAGAATTTTTTTTTTGTTTATTTGTTTGTTTTGTTTGTATTGGTGTGATATGGCATATAATAATAATTCCAATTTTAATCCATATTACACACCAAACTCTTTTTCGGATATTACCAACCCGGCATATCATAACTTTGACCAATCTAGTGTGCCGGAATGGTCTTATCCGAATGAATATAGCCCACACCCTCCATCTCATGACTATAATTTCCATAATAATTTCAACTCGTCACAGAGTTCATGGGGTTTCGAGTCCCCCGAGTCTAATTCTCAACCTAATTGTCCTCCATATCCATCTAGTCCACATTCTTCCCAAGATTCATACTCAGATCCACCCATTCAGAATAGAAAACCATCTATCGGGGAAATGATGAGTAAGCACGACTCCAAGCAACAACCACCATCAATCTTAGACATGATGATGCGTGAGTCCACCGATTCACAACTTCATCACGATCTCACTTCCTCTTTCCAAATCCAATTCCAAAAGGGGCTTGAAGCCATGACTCAGGCTAGATTAGCTCGCGAGCATGATTTAGATATGATGGTTCAATCTTTGCGTTCTTACAGTTCGGCAAATTCTGATATCGCTGACCACTCTCTTAGAGCCGACGAACCAAGTTGCTTTGGACAACAAGATTCTATTTCAGTGCCATCATCTGAACTTGCCGAAACTCCAATTCTTGATAATTTGGCAAGTTTTTCCTTTCCTGAAATAGAACTTGAGCATGAATATGATCATGATCTCCCACTTGATGATTCAATTTTATTTCCTGATCCAATAATGACTCCAGTGTCTCCACCTGATTTCACTTCTCCCGAGTCAACATTGGATCCTATTCCAATTCATTATGAAATTGAATCACCCATTTTTGATGATCATATTGAACTTGACCAATTGTGCAATTTTGAAAGTCCCATGGATAAATTGGCAAGTTCTGATTTTTATAACATTGAACCCAATGAAATATGTGACCTAGATTCTCAAATATGTGATCAAGTTCAAATTCCCGAATCATTATTGACCCCTGTTTTGTTACCCGACTTAGGTAATCTTTTAGAGTCAGTTTTGATTCCCACACCTATCATTCCTGAACTGAATCACCAACATTGAGTCACATGCCATTGTGGGAAGATGATTGTGGATTTGAGCTTAAACTTATTGATTTGGACCCACTTCCTGAACTTAGCCCGACTCCTGAGCCCTTACTTGATTTGAGCTTCTTCCCTGAGTCGGTATTCGTTCCCGCACCTATAATATCCAAGTCAATAATTCCATCTTTTCATACTCCATTTTAGGACAAGGAGGTTGACGCAATTGACTCTGAAACTAATTATGAATTATGGAAATTTGATGGGGTGAAAATTTTAAAAAATGATTATACATATATTTTAGTGGGTTATAGACGAAAAATTTCTGGTGGGTTTCACCAACTACTACATTATCTTGATTGGGTAGTGAAAAACACCTAGAGGGGGGTGAATAGGTGTAAGTGCTAATCTAAGAAACTAAATGCAAACTAAGTGCGCTAAATGCGAAAGCTAATGCAAAATATGTACAAACTAATACAATACAACAAGTGTAGCCGAATTCCCCTTGCGAGGCTCTGGACTAACTCCCCTTGATTCCCCTTGAAATGGGTTGAGGTGTTATGTGAAGCTCTTGTTGGATGAGTATAAGTTAGGCACACACACAAGCAATCCAAGCAATGTGCACACACAATCAAGCCAAGCAATAAAGGATATAGCAATATGAAATAATGCAAGGCAACACAAGCAATATGATATGGTGATATGAGTTATGCTCAACACAAGCAAATATGATATGATGATATGAAGTATGATGCTTTGCACAATATAAATGAGAGAGAGTTGAGAGAAATTGGATCAAACGCTAACACAAAGATTTGTTTCGAGGTTCGAGTACCCAACTCTACATCCCCGCCTACACCACCGTGTAGGATTTCCCAATCCACTATAAGGAGTACCTAACTCCTCTCTCAACTTACAAAGCCACCGAGGCTACAATAACCACAATCCACAACACCTCTACCGAAGAGGCTCACAACCAACACTATCACCTCACACTTGAGGGATACAACTCAATCACCCGATCACCTCTACCGAAGAGGGATTCACAAATAAAAGGGTGTTTACAACAAAGAGGTTTACAACAAACAACCTCAAACTCTTCTCTTTCTTTTTCTCTTTTCTTTTCCACAAAAACAAGATCCTAATAGTTTAGGATAGATGATATAGCTCAAGTGTGGAATCAAAGTGTTTTTGGAAACAAGCAACAAAGAAAAACTACTTGGGAAATCTCTTGTATATGATAGAAAATGAAATACCAAATCAAAATCCCAAACCTAGTTTTCTTTGATTTTCCAAAATCCCAAAACAAATAAAGATGAGAAGTTTTAAAGCCCACAAACTCTTTTTAAAACTCTTTTAAACACCTCAGAAAACCAGTATTTTCTCTTAAAAAACTTGGCCAAAATCCCCAAAGAGATGGGGTTTATATAGCCCCTAGGAAAAACTAGCCGTTAGGCTGATGTGACAGTCTGACCAACTGCCGGTCGACCGGCCCGGTCGACCGCCAACGGTCAAAAATGTGACCGTTGGGCAGCAGCGGTCGACCGGTCCGGTCGACCGAAAATTCCCGAGAGCAGAGCTCTCAACTCGGTCGACCGGTCCGGTCGACCGACTACATGTGTCGCCAGCGTGCACGATTGTGCACATCGGTCGACCGACCCGGTCGACCGGCCACTTGGTGCGGTCGACCGGTCCGGTCGACCGAACTGGCCTGGCAGGCACAGTGCAGGGTCAGAAAAACAGTGTAAAATATTTTCTAAAAAATCTTTTAACACTTCTAAAAAATTCACAAAATTTGTTTTATCATTTTATATTAAAACATACACCTGTGATAAAAATTTCAAGACAATATATCAACATATCAATTTGTTTTTGTGTCTTGCAAATTTTATCAAAAACAAAACTTGTATTTTTATCAAACTTGATTTTTCCAAAACATGAATAGGGATATCAAAATAAGTTTGTTTAGCAAGTTAAACCATGTATGTATAACTAGAATACATCTACTATACATATAAAACATGTAAACTTGTTTTGATCAACTATTCATAAAAACCAAATATCAAATCATAAAACGTGTGTTTTGTGCACTTGAGCATATCAACTATACTAAGCTTTACAAATGGATCTAAAACTCATAATCTAAACTAGATACCTAAGTCTTCTTGACGATCTTCATCTTCAAGTAGACTCGGTCCAAACTCCGTGATTCTCCAAGTGCAAAGGTATGATCTTTAAGCTTTGCCACCGGAATCACCATGAATAGCTTCTAAACTCTTGTTGAAGCTAATCACCAACTAATATCCTGTTAATGATCTGAAACTTAGAAACACAAGAATATTAGTAAACATAACTACATGAGTGTTGATCATCATCAAAACTAGAGTGGAAGGCCATTGGGCCAACAATCTCCCCCTTTTTGATGATGACAAAACTCATGGAGTTATATATGCATGGATTAAAGATAAGCTTCAAGGAAGCTCCCCCTTAACTCATGCATACACAAATAAACAATAATATGCAATGCATGACAAATGCATATAAACATGGTGCTCTAGATACCAATGGAATATGCAACATAAAATATGCTCTAGATACCAATTACAAAGCAAACTCTATAAATCAATCAAACTTACTATTCTTGAGATTAAAACATAATATATGCATATAAAACATAATATATGCATATAAAACACAAATACTTCTCCCCCTTTTGTCAATCATCAACAAAGGGGTAAACAATCAAAACCATAGATAAAATGAGGGGTAAAAATCTTTCTTCCCCTTTATGTCAAACAAAACAATAAAAGACAATGTTCTCCCCCTTTTGTCTAAAACAAAAAAAATCAATAAGGGGTGACTACAAACATGATATCACTTAAAAAATATGTCAATGAAGCATCTTGATACCAATAAATAAGGATCAATATATGTTATATGCTATATACATTCATGAAGAGGAAGACGCTAAGTTAGCTTCCCTACACATATGCATTACATGAAGAAGGGATGACAAGCCCCAATTCACATAACACATATTATGTAATGCATAAGAGGAGATGTGAAGCTCCCCCTACACACGTATATCATATAAAGAAGAGTTGTCAAGCTCCTCAATTTATAATATACTCAACATGAATCTATATGTAAGAGAGATGTTAAGCTCTCCTTGCATATAGGAAATACAAATCAAAACTTTGAATATTTTCTTTAAACAACATTTTGAGATACCAATTGTAATTAAACATAACAAATTTTGAATGTCTAAACACAAATTTTGATACCAATTGTAAGAATATATTTCATTTGAAAACATATAATTTGATGGTGATATCATATGTTTAAAATAACAACTTTTAATCATAAAGAGTGGGAGTACAAATACCAATTGAAATACAAAATCAAATTTTCTCTCCCTTTATGAAATACAAACTAAAATCATGCATAGTCTTGATACCAATTTAAAAGTAATCAATTTAAACAAAATTGAAACTCAAGCACTAGCATAAACACAAACATATATATGTATGAAAAATAGATACCAATAAAAATTGATATACTTGGAATTTAAGGCATACATACATACAAAACATATATGAGTATACAAGAAGATCAAAATGATACCAATTGAAAGAGTTCAATGATACCAATTGACATAACAATAAGTTCAAGTGTATACATCATATTCTCTACCACCCAATCATAATTCAAGTTTTAAAGATTTTCAATTTAAGGCATACATGAACATGATCTCCCATCCTACCGCCCTTGGAAGGTAGGGGTTTTCAAAAATAGATTAAAAATGTAGTTTTGTTTGAAAATCTCTACCATATGAAGAATACCGCAACTAGTTAAATGGAAAACTTGTTAACTAGCACGAAATCCTTCAAGCAAGGAATAAAACAAAAATGAAATTCACATGATAATCATCACTTTAACCAATAAAGCATAACTCATGAGAAACAAAACATGAGCAATAGATATGAGTGTACAAATAATATGTGAAAATCATAATCATGAAAAATATTTCATTAAGCTCAATTATTCCTTAAAACATAATTCCATCAAAAACATGAAAAATCATATAAAATTCCTTATTTAATCTTCATGGCATATGTATGTCAAGTACAAATTAAAATATACATACATATCCAAAACACAACGAGTCCACTATTTATATATGCATTAAGGCACGTGGCTCAAAAGGATAAACATGTATATCTAATAGTTTGGACAAGATAGACATATGCATGAAGTTAAACAATTAAACACAAAATCAAGAAAAGCTAAATCTTCACAAAAATAAATTTCATTTCAAGGTATATGTATGAATTGTCAACACAATAAGTATACATACATATCCCTAAACACAATTGAGTCCAAATATAGATTTGCATGAAAGGCAAATGACTCAAGGGGTATACATGTATATCTTAAAGTTTGGCAATACAAACATATACATGAAGTGAAACACACAATCATAAAACAAATCCAAAATGGAATACAAGTTTGAAATGTATGAATCATCAAAACTAGACTATACTAGCACATCTAATGGGTTCAAATAAGCAATCAAGCTCAACATATATAGATTTATTTGTAGCCCACTCTATGTACAAGTATATAACTAGTCTTAATGAAAACAAACATCTAAACATATATTCAAAATATGAAGCATCAAAACAAATATAAAAGTCATCATGATAAAACTAAAACATGATTACTATGTAAATTCACATGTATTAGATTCATGATGTATATTATAGCTTAAACAAAAGTGAGAACACTAAATATGGGTTCATATAAGCATATGTGTCTCAAATACTATACATGTATGTCAAGGATCTAATAAACATGGAATGAACATACTAATCCATAGACATCAAAAACATGCTACAAACAAAGAATATTAAAAGCATGTAATAAATAATACGGAGTTAGGAATTGTTACCAAAACCTAGAGGGCAACTCTCCTTGTCTCCAAAACTTGGTGGTCCTCTCCACCATCTCTTCCTTGAAAGTGATGCATCCAATTGATTTCCTTTAAGTCCGGAACGCATCCACTCCAAGGTGTTATCACTCTCACGTCGTGTGAGAGCCCACACCTACATCAAAAATAATAGGAGGGGTGGTCTTTGGTACCCATATCTTCTTGGGTCCATGGGGGTTAGTCCCTTCTCTAACCCAAACAAATTTCTTTGCTAAATTAGTAGTATGTAATCTATCAAAATAAAATTTAGCAAGGTGGCCCTTACGTCCACAATGTGTACATGTGTACACATGAGCATACATGTGATGGTGTCCGTGAGGAGCATGTGTATGCCGTGGAGGGTGTGCATGCATAATAGATGGAACTTGTTTCTTTCGAAACAAAGTTTCCAAACGTGTGTGGTTCATGGCACATTGGCTCATAGTGGAGCCCAAACAATCAATCTTCTTCTTAATCAAACAAATATCATCATTAATTTTAGAAGAAGTAGTGTGGCATGCAATAGGTGAAGTGTGTGATACTACCCTAGCATGGCAAACATGTGCATCAATTTTATTTTGTAAAACATTGTTTTTATCTAGACAAACATTCAACTCATTTGAAATAGAAATAATCTTATTTTTCAAAGCAACATTCTCCTTTAAAACAAAATCAATTTTTGAAGTCAAATTTTCATTCTTCTTCAAAATAGCATGGCAATCATTTTTAGATTTTAAAAATTCATTTTCATTAAGTGCAAGATCAAGTTGAGATTTTAATGAGTCCCTCTCATTATAGACCTCAACCTTTTCTTGCAAAACACAATCAAGTCTAGAATGCAAACACTTATTTTCTTTTTCAATTTCTAGACTTTTCTTTTTCAAAATCTTATATTTTTCTATAAGTTTTTCACAAACAATGGAAAGTTCTTCATTCAAAGCATGGGCATCAATATGATCATTTGAAGAACTAGCACAATCATTACTATCTAGTTGAGTTTCCGATTGTACCTCAAGGGAGTCATTCCCTTGGACCATGAAGCATTGTGGATCGGATTCTCCACTAAATTCCTCCGGTTGATTTGGCACTTGAAACTTGGAGGTGGTGGTTGTTGTCAATTTGTTCCACACTGCAAAGGCGGAATCAAAGTTAGAAACACGTAAAAGATATTCTTTAGATAATGTGCTTCTAATGGCCTCTAGGGCTAGTGCATTGGCCCTATATGATTGCAATCACCAAGATAACATCTCTTGGTGGCTGCAAGGAAAACATGCAAACCTAGGGTCTTTAGGTACATGGACATCCTATACTTCCAAACATCAATGTTGGAAGGGTCAAAGCTAGGAGGGGTCATGAAGTCCATGGTAAACTATATATGAATGTGCAAACAAACAAATGCAAATGAGATTAGCAAGCAAATGGATCTCACTCCTAGGATGTTAAGCCTAATATCAGGAGCACTAGCTCTGATACCAATTGAAAAACACCTAGAGGGGGGTGAATAGGTGTAAGTGCTAATCTAAGAAACTAAATGCAAACTAAGTGCGCTAAATGCGAAAGCTAATGCAAAATATGTACAAACTAATACAATACAACAAGTGTAGCCGAATTCCCCTTGCGAGGCTCTGGACTAACTCCCCTTGATTCCCCTTAAAATGGGTTGAGGTGCTATGTGAAGCTCTTGTTGGATGAGTATAAGTTAGGCACACACACAAGCAATCCAAGCAATGTGCACACACAATCAAGCCAAGCAATAAAGGATATAGCAATATGAAATAATGCAAGGCAACACAAGCAATATGATATGGTGATATGAGTTATGCTCAACACAAGCAAATATGATATGATGATATGAAGTATGATGCTTTGCACAATATAAATGAGAGAGAGTTGAGAGAAATTGGATCAAACGCTAACACAAAGATTTGTTTCGAGGTTCGAGTACCCAACTCTACATCCCCGCCTACACCACCGTGTAGGATTTCCCAATCCACTATAAGGAGTACCTAACTCCTCTCTCAACTTACAAAGCCACCGAGGCTACAATAACCACAATCCACAACACCTCTACCGAAGAGGCTCACAACCAACACTATCACCTCACACTTGAGGGATACAACTCAATCACCCGATCACCTCTACCGAAGAGGGATTCACAAATAAAAGGGTGTTTACAACAAAGAGGTTTACAACAAACAACCTCAAACTCTTCTCTTTCTTTTTCTCTTTTCTTTTTCCACAAAAACAAGATCCTAATAGTTTAGGATAGATGATATAGCTCAAGTGTGGAATCAAAGTGTTTTTGGAAACAAGCAACAAAGAAAAACTACTTGGGAAATCTCTTGTATATGATAGAAAATGAAATACCAAATCAAAATCCCAAAACCTAGTTTTCTTTGATTTTCCAAAATCCCAAAACAAATAAAGATGAGAAGTTTTAAAGCCCACAAACTCTTTTTAAAACTCTTTTAAACACCTCAGAAAACCAGTATTTTTTCTCTTAAAAAACTTGGCCAAAATCCCCAAAGAGATGGGGTTTATATAGCCCCTAGGAAAAACTAGTCGTTAGGCTGATGTGACAGTCTGACCAACTGCCGGTCGACCGGCCCGGTCGACCGCCAACGGTCAAAAATGTGACCGTTGGGCAGCAGCGGTCGACCGGTCCGGTCGACCGAAAATTCCCGAGAGCAGAGCTCTCAACTCGGTCGACCGGTCCGGTCGACCGACTACATGTGTCGCCAGCGTGCACGATTGTGCACATCGGTCGACCGACCCAGTCGACCGGCCACTTGGTGCGGTCGACCGGTCCGGTCGACCGAACTGGCCTGGCAGGCACAGTGCAGGGTCAGAAAAACAGTGTAAAATATTTTCTAAAAAATCTTTTAACACTTCTAAAAAATTCACAAAATTTGTTTTATCATTTTATATTAAAACATACACCTGTGATAAAAATTTCAAGACAATATATCAACATATCAATTTGTTTTTGTGTCTTGCAAATTTTATCAAAAACAAAACTTGTATTTTTATCAAACTTGATTTTTCCAAAACATGAATAGGGATATCAAAATAAGTTTGTTTAGCAAGTTAAACCATGTATGTATAACTAGAATACATCTACTATACATATAAAACATGTAAACTTGTTTTGATCAACTATTCATAAAAACCAAATATCAAATCATAAAACGTGTGTTTTGTGCACTTGAGCATATCAACTATACTAAGCTTTACAAATGGATCTAAAACTCATAATCTAAACTAGATACCTAAGTCTTCTTGACGATCTTCATCTTCAAGTAGACTCGGTCCAAACTCCGTGATTCTCCAAGTGCAAAGGTATGATCTTTAAGCTTTGCCACCGGAATCACCATGAATAGCTTCTAAACTCCTTGTTGAAGCTAATCACCAACTAATATCCTGTTAATGATCTGAAACTTAGAAACATAAGAATATTAGTAAACATAACTACATGAGTGCTGATCATCATCAAAACTAGAGTGGAAGGCCATTGGGCCAACAGGTAGCAACGCTTGGCCCAATTAGACCACCACCGGAACCACCCCTAAGGTAATTTTCTGCCTTCCCTTGTTCTGTTTCATGCATATATGCATTCATTCATACATGAGGACAATGCATGAGATAAGTGTGGGGGTGGGCTTTACTAACATACTAACATAAGTAGATACTAACAAAATTTGCTAATAAAAAAAAATTTTAAAAATAAAATAAAAAAATGTTATAAAAAGGAAGTATTTTGACTTATTTTTTGAAAGAAATCTAAGTTAGTTTTAAGGATTAGGAAAATCATGATTAGGATTTCTAAAAACTTGGTCAAAATAAATAAATTGTTTAAATTTTAGGTATAGGAGAGAAATTGAATAAATAGTTAGTCTTAATTTTTACCTTAATGAAATGTGCATACCAAATGCATATCTAGGACTTTAAGACAAAGACCTTATGCCTCATAAAAAAAAAGAAAAAAAAAAGAAAAAAAAATCACCAATTAAGCTGATACATGTGCCTCAAGAAGCATAAGTATTCATGCCTAAAGGTGAGTAAATAAAATAAAGTCCTTAGTTTTGGGGCTTAGTTCACTCGAATTTGAGTCCGCGGGGTGTTTTCTCACCTGGTGCCCTAAAGCCAACCGGTTTGGGAGTCATCGACTTTAAGTTCGTTACATGGGTGGATTAGAAAGCCTAAGGAAATTAAGGAAAAATTACTTATATATGTATTAACACATCTAATAGTCAATTAGTTAGGTATGAGGGCCTCAAGAAGCTTAATGCTTATACGAAAGAAAATTAGATGCGTTATACATATTAAAACAAAAAAATAAAAAAAAAAAGAAAAAAAAATGTATAGAGAGGCATGAGAGTCCAAGTTAAGGAATTCCTAGTATAAATTCATAAGGATACATATGATTTTTGGTAACGAAAAAGACTATATTAGAAGTTCAATTTTGACCCTTACCTAAAATGAAAACAATTTACTTTATAAAGACTAAGTCTAAGAATGAATAAAAATGAGGATCCTAAAACTTATAGACTACTTAGTCTCTTCAATAATAATTCAAATATTTTCTTTTTATGGATTTTGTGGGTGTAATCCGCTGAAAACCCTCACGAGACAACACTCGTCCTCTAGGGTAACCTAGAGGTTTAACGACTTGTTGCACGTGCTAAGTGCAATCGTGATTCCTACGAAAGTGAGTTTGGTTAGATTAATTTTTCTTTTTTTTGTTTTTACTCGAGGACGAGCAAAAAGATAAGTGTGGGGGTGTGATTGGTAGTGAAAATTGCATTTTATCATAACATTTACCATCACATTTTCATATTTATTCATTTAATTCTGCACATTTATTAATATTTTGTGATTTATTGTGTGCAGGCCTCGAGTTCTTATTTTTATAAGAAATAAAGCTTAATGAAGCCCAAAAGCCCATATCCAAGCCCAAGTCCAAGCCCAGGTGTAAAAGTGCAAATACCAAATGTCAAAAGTGCAAATACATAAGGGCCAAAGTTGCAAATACAAAGAAGAGGGAAGGATAGACTTCTATTCAACCCTAAATGCTTGCAGGAAAGAGTTTAAAGATAAATTCGGATTCAGACTGTACATGTTTAGTATTCAGATCATAACATTTGCTACAGATATGCAAATCCGATTATTCAAAATGCTCCAGAAAGAAGACTTGAAGCCCTACAACTCTTATGTTGATCAAACTTTCCAATTCAGTCCGTAGATAAGCCAATTTCGGTGATCAACAGGATAATAAATTGCAGGACAGATTTGATTTGAACTTCTATGGATAAGTGCCACAAGTTTGGAGATAAGATTTTTTGGGAGAGTTGTACTAGGACTCTACATCTTTCAACTCCTATAAATACCCCTACAGATGCAACACAGAAAGCGTCCAGAGGCGAGCAAAGGGCCAAAAGTTAGGGTTTAGTTTTTAGGTTAGATTTTATTTTCGTTTTTATTTTGTAAACTTTGTAACTGAGAGTGGAGGAAACTTTCATGGAGGATGGAGTCTTCGCTTGTACTGAGGTGACAGCGGTATAAGCCCGCTTATCTTCCATTGTTAATGAAATCCATTTAAGGTTCGTTTTTGTTATTATTTTATGTTTTTCATCTCTTGTTTATTCTTGTGTTTCTATGTTCCTATTTTCTTTCTTCTATGTGTTCTCTAATGCCTTGTGAACAATAAGACCCAACTGCTTCGAGACTGCCTAGCCAACGAAGATCCCTTGATGGCTTATGGCGATGAACATCCTATACGCCATACTTGCAAGTCTTCCGAGAAAAGGTAAATCATCGCACGGATCAAAGGTAAGCAGGCTGAAGAGGTTCGTACGTGTTTTCTTTCTTTTCTTCCTTTAGTTTAGATCCACATCTTCCACAATTCTTTTCTTCACTTCATTGTAAATACCATTCATTGTAAATACCACTTCCTTTCTAATTTAACTAATAAAAATAAAAACTTTAGAGAAACTTGCTTAACGCTTCCATCGCAGTCCCTCCCTGAGGATCACGACCCGCATAGCCCTGCTACCGCGGATTAGAATTGAGACTTGCACATATTATATTTTGTGTGTAGGAAATCTCAGTCAACAAATAGCTTAAGAGAACCCGTATTTATAGGCTCTCAAGAATATAGCCGTTGGGGTTCAAAAAAGGTCAATTTTGACCTGTCGGTCGAACAGCCGGTCAACCTGCCAACGGTCATATTTCTTACCATTGAGCCATCGATCGACCGCCCAGTCAACAAGCCAACGTTCATATTTCTGACCGTTGAGCCATCAGTTAACCGGTTTACCGCCTACCGGTCGACCGTCTGGTCGACCGAGCTTAAAAGCAATCAGCCTTGTCGGTTGATCGCCTGGTCGACCGGTACTACCCGAGAGTTGGGTAGTTACAGTCAGTTGACCGGCCTTATAGGCAAGGCCTTGTGAACGTCCTTGTGCACATCGGTCGACCGAGCTCTGGTTTGGTCGACCGGCCAGTCGACCGCTAGCAGGCTCAGGCTAGGGTGTATGGTCTTTTTAACACCTATAAAATCCCATAAAATCTCATAAATTCCACAAAAATAAGTTTTCACAAATATTTGGAGAATAAATATGTGTGACTAAAAATCAACTCATATTACAAATTATTTGAACTATTTTTATGATATAGAAATTAAGCTTTAAACCAAAATTGATATTTTCCAAAATACAAATTTTGAAATGGAAATCCGATTTTTCTCAAACTTGTATAAATATAAAAACAAGATATTAAACTCTTTTAAAGTATAGAGTATATGGATGAATCTAATACACATATAAAAGATATATCTATGCTTTTGACATTAAATCTAAAATAAGTTTTATTAATTACAAAACTTTAAACGCATGGAATAGAATCATCAAAATAATTTTTCCAAATATATGAAGCATAGATGTACATAGATGAAATCCAATATTTATTAAATCATGTAAACTTGTTTTGATTCTATCTATTCATGAAAATCATATATATGTGTACTTGAAATCCAAAACCAGTTAAACCGAAAACCAAACGTATTGAACTTTTGTGTGTGTGTGAACTTGAGCATATCAACACTAAGCTGTCTTACACCAGATCTAAACACATACTAAAACTAAACAAACTGAAGTCTTCTTGTAGAACTCCATCTCCAAGCCGACTCGATCCAAACACGATCTAAAGAGCTTGACTCCATCCGAGTGTTTGATGTGATCTTGACGCGCGAGCTCTTGAATCTACATGTGTTAGCTCCAAAACTCTTTTATTGAAACTAAACACCTATTAAGATCTTGATATAAAATTTAAAACTATAAAAATACAAGATCATTAGTAGTATAACTGCATGAGTTAATTATCATCAAAACTAGAGTGATGGGCCTTTGGGCCAACAATCTTCACCTTTTTATAATGACAAAACTCATGGAGTTATATATGTATGGATTAAAGATAAGCTTCATAGAAGCTCCCCCTTAACTCATGCATAGCAATAATCATAAATATATTCAATGAAAGCACACAAATAAAACAAAACATATATGCATAAATATCAAAATTAAGCATGCATATATAAACTTGCATATATAAACTCATTAAATTCTTCTCCCATTTTCTGTCAATTCATCAACAGAGGGGTGAAGACAATCAAACAATAGAGATGTAAAAGCGATATACATTCATGAAGAGGAGAGTCGTTAAGTTAGCTCCCCTTGCATACATGCATTATATAGAGAAGGGATGACTAAACCCTAATCCACATAAAGTATAATATACAATGTATAAATGGTGATGTTAAGCTTCCCCTACACATGTGTACTACATAACGAAGAGATATCAAGCTATTCAATATGGAAAGTATACTCAACATCAATCTATATATATAGAGGAGATGTTAAGCTCCCATAGCATATAGGCAATATATATCAACAAATTTTGAAACCACTTTTAAAACAAATTTTTGAAATTTCTTGAGGTAAACAAAATGAATTATGATATCAATGAAATCAAATATTAGTTGACAAAAATAAATGTCGGTACCACTTGTAAAGAGATTTTTTTTTAAGATACCAATAGTAGATTTTGATACCAATCGAAGGTGAAATATGAAGTACATTTTAATACCAAATAAACACCAATTGAAATCAATGCATAAGCTTTTAAAGATACCAACTAACATTTAGAATAAAATCAAGCTTAACAAAAACATAATTTGTGCTTTAAAAATGTAAAGACATTGTTAAACAAGCACAAACAAATCATATATATTTATGTATGAGAATGTAAATACCAATTATTGAACTATGAAGCATATATATATATATATATATATATATATATATATATATATATATATATATATATAAGAAAACAAATATGAGTATAGAAAAATGAAATAACATGAAGATCATGTGTATAACTCATACCTACCACCCTATTCATGCAGAAGTTTAAAAGATATTCAATAAGGGTATATAAGGTATGGTCGCCCATCCAACCGCCCTTTAGTTGGTAGGGGTTTTTAAAAATAAGAGTTTAAAAATAATTTAACATGTTTGAAAACTCTACCAATTTAAGAATAAGAAACTAGTTTAAAATAATTTTAAAAAACTAGTTAAAGATCCTTTAAATATGAAACCAAATCATATATCCCATGAAAATATGAAATTTACACGATCATCGATACTCAAATAGCAATAAAGCACATACATGCTCATGAAATAAAAAATCATGAGTAAACACCAAACATAGAGTGTAAGAGTCATATAATAAACATAATTATGGAGATAGGGAATGAAGCTCGTATGAAATTCTTTTATAAACATGAAAACAAAAAATTCAATTTTCATCGAAACAAAACAAATTTCAAGGTATATGTATGTTTTATCTATACTAAAGTATACATATATATTCAAACATAGACTAGTCCACAAAAGTTTATTGCATGAAGATAAGTATCTCTACGATATACATGTATATGTATTAGTTTTGCACAGAAATAATATATACACGAAGCTAAATATGTACAAAAAATAGGAAAAACAAGTATAAATGAAAAAATCATCAAACTATGTTATACATGTACATGTAATGAGTATAAATGAGCAATGAAGTACAAAGATATAATAATCAAGTGTATCTCACTACTTGTACAAGTATAAACACAAGTTTTAATAAAAATTATATCTAATCAAGTAATCACCACATGAAGTATAAAACAAACATGATCATTAGGCTAAATGCACGTATTTTAGAACTAATATATACATAGTTAGTAAACAATAGTGAGAACACAAAGTATGAATCCATATGATCATAGGTGTATCTCAAAGATTATTTATGTATATTACATGTCTAATAATATTGCATTTAACATATTGAGCATTAAAACTACAACATGCAAAAAAAATATCAATGTAAAAGCATGTATACTAAAATAGGAGTTTAGAGATAGTTACCAAACTATATGAACTATTTTCTAAGTTTCCAAACCATGGTGGTCCTCCCACCAAACATCCCTTGAAGTGATGCATCAATTTGGTATGTTCATCTAGCTCATGCATCCACCATCAAGGTGCCAATACCCTCACGTCAAGTGAGACCCCACACCTACATCAAATACAATAGGGGTGAATTTGGTACCCACACTTTCTTGAGTCTATGAGGGTTAGCACCTTTCCTTACCCAAACAAATTTATTTGCAAAATTTGAAACATTTATTCTATCATAATAAAATTTTGCATGGTGGCCCGTACGTCCACAATGTGTACAAGTGTACACATAAGCATAAATAGTGTCATGTGTGTGAACATGAAAAGCATGTGTATGCCGTGAATGATGTGCATGAATATGTGGGGTATGTTTCTTTCGAAACATAGATACCAAATGTGTGTGGTTCATGGCACATTGGCTCAAGTGAAGCCTAAACAGTCTACACTCATCTTCAAAATACAAATATCATTTTTAATGAATGAAGAAGAAGTGGATCATGCAGCAGGTTTGTCAATAGAAGATGAATCTATAGTAGCATGACAAAAATGGAATCAAAATTATTTTCTAAAGAAATATTTTCCTTTGAAACTAAATGTAGTTCTTTTGAAATTAAAATAATTTTATTTTTCAAAGAATCATTTTTTTAAAAAACAAAATCAAGTTTTGAAGACAAAACCTCTTTTTTTTTTAAAAAAAACAAGATCAAAATCATTTTTATTCTTTAAAAACCCATTTTCTTTTAAAACAAGGTCAAGTTGGGTTTTTAAAGAATCCCTTTCATTTGAAGCCTTAACCCTCTCTTGTAAAACTATGTTTAGTTTAGAAAAAAATCAAAATTTTTCGTTTTCAAAAGTTTATATTTATTTAACAAGTTTTCACGAAATAAGGAAAGCTTTTCATTTAAGGCACGGTCATCCATGCTATCATGATCATCATTAGAAGACTAGCACTATCATTTAGATGAGTATCTGAATGTATCTCAAGGGACTCATTCCCTTGGACCATATAGCAAGCCTCGTCGGACTCATCCATCGTGGGTTTCTTCTCCACAAAGTTTATCGTTTGTACCTCAGGAGAGGTCAATGTATTCAACACTGCAAAAGCGGAATGATTGAGGTTTTAATCTGCACACAAAAATATAAATTTTCAAAAATACAAAATAGAAGTACAAGTACTCAATACTACCGCCATAGCAAGTGGCTATGCGGGTCGTGATCTACAAGAAGGGACTAGCGATAGAAGCTTTTTTAGTAAGTTCTCTTTTATTGTAACGCCCCGATCCCACGGATACGGAGACGTCACTGCGACGTATATACGTAGGTCAGAAAATGCCCCCACGCATATACGCTAAGCAATAAGTACAACAAGAATCAGAGTACACGACTAAGCGTGGTATCCATACATATGCCAACATAAAAGTACAAGTACAAGTCATCACAAAATATGATAAAATATTACACATTACATGTATCTTTTATCACAACCAAGTTCCAAAAGCAAAAGATACAATATAAACACAAAATGCTCACGAGTAGGATGAAAATCCCGTGAACCAAAAGAGAGATCTGGCACAAGGACTGGAGCTAATCGGCCTGCTCACTAAAGAAAGCTCGATCTTCTGTGGATGGCTCCACTTCGATCCAAGCCTCAGAACCTGAATATGCAAATCCAAGGGGGTCAAGACCTCATAACAATAATCAGGCTACAGCCAAATGGCATAAGAGACATAAATAAGTAAGGGGGAACAGTAAGATAAGTATCAATCAGTAGGTAATGAAAGCATAAAGAGTAAGAGTCTGAATACAATAGATCCACCGTTAATGTCTTATTATTATTACTTGTCTTACTATGATATCTAGCTATGTGACCCAGCGTCCCAGCGCACATAGATCCATATCCTAGTAAAGCAAGGTTGTTATTGGAAACCAGCGGTTTATCGACGAACTATGTTTACAGTGGGTCCCGTGCATGCCCGGGACCACGGTCCAGGGTGTTCCGTTGCTTGGTAACGGAACCAGCCGCAAGGCCTAACAGGAGGGACTTATGTATGCCCTTTGTCATGACAGTATTCAGGAAGAGGGAGCAAGAACTCCCCTCGGTCCCCTGGAGGCCCTCAGGTTAGACCGGAATATGATTGTACAATATACCTAATGCCACTGTAAACACGAACACATATCGATATCCGTATGTTTCCCCCCGACCCATATGTAAGTTGGTCAATTTTATACGAAAGTCAAGTGTATCATGCTTGGTTCAAGTGATGGCATGATAAGTGGTGATATTCATATCTTAACAAGTTATGAAGCGATGATATGTAATAACAAGTCATGAAGTAATATGAGGTAATGTCCATCAAGTAACATGTCATGTAGTACCAGTTATGAAGCATGAACAGGAATAATATGTCACACATGTATCAAAGGTAAAATCCAAATTCAGATAGGAAATCAACTAAGTCAGACATTCAGAATTAGTCGACTAGGTGGAAGGATTAGTCGACTAATAGGGGTCTTAAGTCGACTAACAGTCTAGATGAGTCGACTAAAACTGGGTTCCAGAGAGTTGTAATTCTGTTTCAGGAAAAGTTAGTCGACTAGGGTTGTAAGGGTAGTCGACTAACAGGGAACTACTAGTCGACTAACGGATACTTAAGTCGACTAAGTCTGTGATACAGAGAGTTGATGTTTTATTTCAGGAAAACAGGAGTCGACTAGGGAGGAATGGGTAGTCGACTAGGGGTCCTAAGTCGACTAATATTTTGGATGAGTCGACTGGAACCGAGAGTTGGGTTTTCTGGTTCAGGAAAGATTAGTCGACTATTAATAAGGATAAGTCGACTAAAACTGTGTTTCCAGAGAAGTTATGTTTCAGAACAGGTGGGTTAGTCGACTAATTCCTAGGTTAAGTCGACTAATCGTGGGAAAAACTGGGTACGAATTAGGGTTTTGTTGGTTGTGTTTGATGGTCTAAAAATACGATTTTTATGGCACAAGTGTACATGAATTGACAACACAAGTATATAAAGAAGTTGTCTAGTCTTGGTGAGTAAAAATACTCACAAGGATTGGTATGTGAAGCTTGACCCAAGGTGATAAATCCGACGAAGAGAGAGATGATCCCCAATCCAAAAGAAGTGGCTTGATTGAGGTTGAAGATGAAGATCTTGTTGATGCTTGAGATGGAGATGAAGAAGACCTAGGTGCTTTTGGAGTTACGGTTTGAGTTTGAGATGGAGAAGGAAGAGGTGAGGGCTACTTCTTTGGTGGAATGAAGAATAAAGGAAAAGAAATGTAAGGGATATGTTTATAGAGGATTTTGATTTGGTAAAGGAGGTGTAAATAAGGTAATTGAGAGGGGGTTTTGTGTAAATAGGGGAGGGGATGAGTGTCCCTCTTCTTGGCCACTTGGCCGGCCATGGGGGAGAGAGAGAGAGATGCATTAAATGAGGAAGTAGGTGGGAGTTGGTGGAATTTTGGAGAAAGTGGAATTATTGAAAAATTGGAAAATGGAAAAGCTTGTGGTTGTGGAGGAAGGAAGGAAATTAAGAAACGGAAAAAGGAAAAGAAATTATAAATGAAAATATTTTCTCTTGGATTTAAAATTTAAAAATGTTGAAAAGACAATTTTCCAGGTTTAAGTCGAAGATGCGGAAAACATTTCGGAAAATACCGAAATCGTCCGAAATTCAAGTATCTCGGAACGACTCGTAAATTTTACTAAAAATCAAGAATATTATTTTAAGACTCATGGTGAAATTCGTTTGGAGAAATAATTTATAGTTTTAAAACTAAAAATCCGGAATCAGTTATCTACTGACTCCGTTGGAATTTTCATAAATTCATAAAATTCTCAGAAAAAGTATTTAGATAGAAAATATGATTCTAAGAAATAAAGTCTAAAGGACCTTCTAGAAATTCCTAACTCTTTGTGAATTAAAAATCCGAGAATCGATCAGCGGCACTGGTCGACACCGGTTTTGAAAATATTTAATTAAATTCAGGAAAATTCCAGAAAATCATAGAAAATATATAATATTGGAAAGTGATTTTTAAAACTGAAATCAGTCAAATACAGGAAGTAAATCGAAAAATACGATCGAAAAACTGAATACGCAACTAAGTACGTATTCCGGGAACGGGGTATTACAATCCATCCACCTTACAAAAATTTCGTCCTCGAAATTTCATAAAGTGAAAGGTGACGGTAAGGAAGGATAACAGGAAGTGAATGGCAGCAATAAAGAAGGATGAGAAGAAAGAGTTTTACCAATCAAGATGTGAAGAGTTGCGGATAACGCTCACGGATAACATCCTCTCGTTCCCACGTGGCCTCTCCTGGTGCATGTCTGTTCCAAGACACCAACACTAATGGTATGGCTTTATTCTTCAATGTCTTGACACTTCTGTCCAAAATGGCCATCGGCTGCTCCTGATATGACAAATCCGGTTGTAGTACCAGTTCGGAGTGATCCAGGATATGACTATCATCCTTCACATACTTCCTCAGCTGTGATACGTGGAATACATTGTGAACTCCGTCCAAAGATGGCGGTAACGCCAACCTGTAAGACACATCTCCCACTCGGTCCAAGATCTCGAATGGGCCGATATATCTCGGACTAAGCTTCCCACGAGTACCGAACCGGATTACTCCCTTTGTAGGTGATATCTTCAAAAACACATGATCCCCTGTCTGGAATTCCAATGGCCTTCTCAGTGTGTCTGCCCAACTCTTCTGCCGACTCTGTACTGCCCTGAGGTGATCTCTGATAATCCTGACTTTCTCTGTTGTCTGAATCAGGATCTCCGGCCCCAAAAGTCTCCTCTCACCGACTTCATCCCAACAAATCGGTGACCTACACTTCCTTCCATACAATGCTTCAAATGGTGCCATCTTGATACTTGCCTGATAGCTGTTATTATAAGAAAATTCAGCCAAATGAAGATGGTCTTCCCATGATCCCTGGAATTCAATCATGCAGGCCCGCAACATATCTTCAAGAATCTGGATAGTCCTCTCAGATTGTCCGTCTGTCTGAGGATGATATGAAGTACTGAATTTCAGACGAGTCCCTAGACTTTCTTGGAGGCTTTCCCAGAAATGAGATCTGAATCTGGTGTCTCTGTCTGATACAATACTAACTGGAACTCCATGCAGACGAACTATCTCCTTCATGTACTTGTCTGCCAGAACCTCTGTTGTCTGACTTACCCTGAATGGTATGAAGTGAGCTGATTTGGTGAGGCGATCAATGATTACCCACACAGCATTATTACCTTTAGGACTGCGAGGCAACGCCGTGACAAAATCCATGGTGATGTGCTCCCACTTCCACTCAGGTATCGGTAAAGGTTGTAGAAGTCCAGCTGTCCTCTGATGCTCTATCTTTATCTGCTGACAAACCAAGCACTTGGCAACATACTGGGCTATCTCCCTCTTCATAGCATTCCACCAAAACTGCTTCTTCAAGTCTTGGTACATCTTGTTTCCCCCTGGGTGTATGGAATATACTGAACTGTGTGCTTCTGTTAGAATCTTCTGTCGAACTTCTCCTTGAGGAACACAAATCCTGCTGCCAAAATATAATGCACCATCCGGATGAATACTGATATCAGTCCTCAATCCAGCCTCTACTTGAGCTCAGAATTGCTGTAATCTGGGGTCTTCCTTTTGAGCTTCCTTGATCTCATCTATCAATGTTGACTGAATCTGTAAGGTCATGAACTGTCCTGCCTTATCAACTCCTTGTACCAACATTAAGTCCAATCTGATGATGTCTTGAATCAACTCCTTCTGCTGAGTAAGTTGGACAAGCACTCTATTCTCTGGCTTCCTGCTCAGTGCATCCGGTACTGTATTGACCTTGCCTGGATGATATTGCAAGTCTATATCATAGTCCGCCATCAACTCCAGCCACCGCCTCTGCTTCATGTTCAACTCCTTCTGTGAGAAAATATACTTGAGGCTCTTGTGATCCGTGTATATCAACACCTTATCTCCTAGAAGATAATGCCTCCAGATCTTCAAGGCAAAAATAACAGCTGCTAGTTCCAAGTCATGAGTTGGGTAATTCCGCTCATGAGTCTTCAGTTGCCTGGATGCATAAGCTATGACATGATCATGTTGCATAAGTACACACCCCAGGCCTTTTCCTGATGCATCACTGAAGATGACCATCCCTCCTCTTCCTGAGGGAGTCTTCAAGATTGGAGCTGAAATGAGCCTCTGCTTCAATTGCTCAAAAGCTGCAGTACATTCTTCTATCCATATGAACCTTTCTCCTTTCCGAGTGAGCTTGGTCAACGGGGCTGCAATCCTAGAGAAATCTTGGACAAAGCGTCTGTAATATCCGGCTAGTCCAAGAAAACTCTTAATTTCAGTCACCGTCTTTGGAATTGGCCAATCCTTCACTGCCTGGACTTTGCTGGGATCAACTGAAATTCCTTCCGCTGAAACAATGTGTCCAAGGAAGGCTATACGGTCCAACCAGAAATCACACTTGCTCTTCTTAGCATGAAGCTGCTCCTGCTGAAGAGTCTGCAATACAATCCTCAAGTGTTCTGCATGTTCCCTGTTGCTCTTTGAATAGATCAAGATGTCATCTATAAAAACAACTACAAACTGATCCAAATAGGGCGAGAACACTCTGTTCATCAAATCCATGAAAACTGAAGGGGCATTGGTGACTCCGAAAGGCATAACTAGAAACTCATAGTGGCCATAACGGGTCCTGAATGCCGTCTTCGGAATATCCTCCTTCCTCACCCTTAGCTGATGGTAACCCGACTGTAAATCTAATTTAGAGAATACTCGGGCTCCATGAAGCTGATCAAACAAATCATCAATCCTTGGTAAGGGATACTTGTTCTTGATGGTAACTTTGTTCAATTCCCTATAATCAATACAAAGTCTCTTACCACCATCCTTCTTGTTTGCCAATAATACTGGAGCTCCCCATGGTGAAGTGCTTGGCCGAATCAATCCCTTATCAGAGTATTCCTGCAGCTGCTTCTTCAAAATCTCTAACTCCGTCGGTGCCATCCTGTACGGAGCCTTGGATATAGGAGCTGTTCCAGGCACAGTATCAATAGAAAACTCAATCATCCTTTCAGGTGGCAGTCCTGAGATCTCAGCAAACACTCCTGGGAATTCATCCCACACCGGTACTCCCTTCTGAACCTCCGAGGCAGTCATCCGAGTCTTTCTCTTAGTAGACTTCACTTCTCCACTGAATTGGAACTCCGGTTGAAGAGGGATCCTGAAAATAATCTTCTTCTCCCTACAATCAATAACTGCATGGTACTGACTGAGCCAGGTCATGCCTAAGATTACGTCGTACCCTTTGGTGTCTAGTACGAGCATATCTATGGCCAAGGTCTAATCACAAAGTTCTACTGGACAATCAGTACAAACTCTAGAAGATACGACTACTCCATTCCCAGTACTAATATCCCATTTGTGGTCTAAAGATCTAACAGGTATAGAATGCAATGCCACAAAATGGTCTGAGATAAAACAATGTGAAGCACCCGAATCGAAGAGGGCTAAAACAGGTTAGAATGCACCCTGATATTACCTGTTATCACCTCCTCAGAAGTCTCAGCCTCTGCTGCTGACAAATTGAAAGCTTGACCCCTTCCACGCCCTGCAGCAGTCCTAGCTCCTCCCTGGACTGGGCGAACAGCTTGCTGTGGAGGAGGGGGAGGAGCTCTCCTCATCACTGGTCCCTGGTTCCTCTGTCCAAGTGGCCCTGGAAGTGATCTCTGTCCATATGGTCCCTGAAGTGCCGGTAGAGCTTGATTGGTAATCCCCATTCTCCTGTGTGGACAGACTTCAATGGAATGGTCTCGGGAACCACACACCAAGCATAATCCATTTGCCCTTCGGCAATTCTACTGAGAATGACCCGGTTTCTGGCAAAAGTTGCAGATAGGACCTGATTGAGCCATCTGGTAAGGAGCTGGTCTGAATGGTTGCCTGGCCTGAACCTTAGCTGCTCTGTATGGGCCTCCTCTTCCCATTGGTGGAAACGGCCTCTTCATGGCCTGATTCCTCATCTGGTTCACTTGCTTCTTCTCTAGCCCACGCTCCACCTCTCGAGCTATGGTGAGAACTTCTGAATAAGTCTTCAGCTGCTGGGGCATTAGGAAAACTTGGATGTCCATCTGCAAGCCCTGCTGAAACCTACTAGCCCGCTTCTCCTCATCAGTTACCATGTACGGAGCAAAGCGGCTAAGTCTGAGAAATTCCGCGGCATACTCATCCACGGATCTATTCCCTTGCTGAAGTCTGATGAACTGCTCTTCCATGTCCTTCTGAGCAGTGGCAAGGAAGAATCTGTTGTAGAAACTCTTGGAGAATGTGTCCCAGGTGACAGGCTTCTCCAATCTTGCCTCCTCAGCTAGCCACCATGTTCTGGCTATATCTTTCAATTGAATCTTAGCAACCTCCACTTGATTCTCCTTTGGAACTCGAGCTGCATTCAATAAGTCTGTGGTGTCCGTCAGCCATTGCTCAGCATCCAGGGGTTTCTCTTCACCCGTGAATATGGCTGGTTGCAGCCGTCTGAAGTCTGAAACATTTCCCGGCCTCTGTTCCTTTGGAGCTGCCAATTCTTGCCGAAGAAGTTCCGTCTGTTGCTGCTGGTTCTCCATCATCGTCTGAATGACCCTCAGAATGTCCACATTCTCTCCCGCGGGTCCATTCGATGCTTGTCCGGAATGGTTTCGTCCCGTCCTTCTCTCCATACCGAATTGGGATAAGATAACTGGAATTGAAAAAATGGAAGGAGTTTAGGACACAAGGGAAGGAGTCAAGAAGGGATCAAGAAGGACTGGATAACTTTGTACATTGTAGTTGGCAATAGCAAATTACTGGAATTTGCTGCTGATTGTACTATAGGTGTGAGAGCCTAGGCTCTGATACCAACCTGTAACGCCCCGATCCCACGGATACGGAGACGTCACTGCGACGTATATACGTAGGTCAGAAAATGCCCCCACGCATATACGCTAAGCAATAAGTACAACAAGAATCAGAGTACACGACTAAGCGTGGTATCCATACATATGCCAACATAAAAGTACAAGTACAAGTCATCACAAAATATGATAAAATATTACACATTACATGTATCTTTTATCACAACCAAGTTCCAAAAGCAAAAGATACAATATAAACACAAAATGCTCACGAGTAGGATGAAGATCCCGTGAACCAAAAGAGAGATCTGGCACAAGGACTGGAGCTAATCGGCCTGCTCACTAAAGAAAGCTCGATCTTCTGTGGATGGCTCCACTTCGATCCAAGCCTCAGAACCTGAATATGCAAATCCAAGGGGGTCAAGACCTCATAACAATAATCAGGCTACAGCCAAATGGCATAAGAGACATAAATAAGTAAGGGGGAACAGTAAGATAAATATCAATCAGTAGGTAATGAAAGCATAAAGAGTAAGAGTCTGAATACAATAGATCCACCGTTAATGTCTTATTATTATTACTTGTCTTACTATGATATCTAGCTATGTGACCCAGCGTCCCAGCGCACATAGATCCATATCCTAGTAAAGCAAGGTTGTTATTGGAAACCAGCGGTTTATCGACGAACTATGTTTACAGTGGGTCCCGTGCATGCCCGGGACCACGGTCCAGGGTGTTCCGTTGCTTGGTAACGGAACCAGCCGCAAGGCCTAACAGGAGGGACTTATGTATGCCCTTTGTCATGACAGTATTCAGGAAGAGGGAGCAAGCACTCCCCTCGGTCCCCTGGAGGCCCTCAGGTTAGACCGGAATATGATTGTACAATATACCTAATGCCACTGTAAACACGAACACATATCGATATCCGTATGTTTCCCCCGACCCATATGTAAGTTGGTCCATTTTATACGAAAGTCAAGTGTATCATGCTTGGTTCAAGTGATGGCATGATAAGTGGTGATATTCATATCTTAACAAGTTATGAAGCGATGATATGTAATAACAAGTCATGAAGTAATATGAGGTAATGTCCATCAAGTAACATGTCATGTAGTACCAGTTATGAAGCATGAACAGGAATAATATGTCACACATGTATCAAAGGTAAAATCCAAATTCAGATAGGAAATCAACTAAGTCAGACATTCAGAATTAGTCGACTAGGTGGAAGGATTAGTCGACTAATAGGGGTCTTAAGTCGACTAACAGTCTAGATGAGTCGACTAAAACTGGGTTCCAGAGAGTTGTAATTCTGTTTCAGGAAAAGTTAGTCGACTAGGGTTGTAAGGGTAGTCGACTAACAGGGAACTACTAGTCGACTAACGGATACTTAAGTCGACTAAGTCTGTGATACAGAGAGTTGATGTTTTATTTTAGGAAAACAGGAGTCGACTAGGGAGGAATGGGTAGTCGACTAGGGGTCCTAAGTCGACTAATATTTTGGATGAGTCGACTGGAACCGAGAGTTGGGTTTTCTGGTTCAGGAAAGATTAGTCGACTATTAATAAGGATAAGTCGACTAAAACTGTGTTTCCAGAGAAGTTATGTTTCAGAACAGGTGGGTTAGTCGACTAATTCCTAGGTTAAGTCGACTAATCGTGGGAAAAACTGGGTACGAATTAGGGTTTTGTTGGTTGTGTTTGATGGTCTAAAAATACGATTTTTATGGCACAAGTGTACATGAATTGACAACACAAGTATATAAAGAAGTTGTCTAGTCTTGGTGAGTAAAAATACTCACAAGGATTGGTTATGTGAAGCTTGATCCAAGGTGATAAATCCGACGAAGAGAGAGATGATCCCCAATCCAAAAGAAGTGGCTTGATTGAGGTTGAAGATGAAGATCTTGTTGATGCTTGAGATGGAGATGAAGAAGACCTAGGTGCTTTTGGAGTTAGGGTTTGAGTTTGAGATGGAGAAGGAAGAGGTGAGGGCTACTTCTTTGGTGGAATGAAGAAAAAAGGAAAAGAAATGTAAGGGATATGTTTATATAGGATTTTGATTTTGTAAAGGAGGTGTAAATAAGGTAATTGAGAGGGGGTTTTGTGTAAATAGGGGAGGGGATGAGTGTCCCTCTTCTTGGCCACTTGGCCGGCCATGGGAGAGAGAGAGAGAGATGCATTAAATGAGGAAGTAGGTGGGAGTTGGTGGAATTTTGGAGAAAGTGGAATTATTGAAAAATTGGAAAATGGAAAAGCTTGTGGTTGTGGAGGAAGGAAATTAAGAAAAAGGAAAAAGGAAAAGAAATTATAAATGAAAATATTTTCTCTTGGATTTAAAATTTAAAAATGTTGAAAAGACAATTTTCCAGGTTTAAGTCGAAGATGCGGAAAACATTTCGGAAAATACCGAAATCGTCCGAAATTCAAGTATCTCGGAACGACTCGTAAATTTTACTAAAAATCAAGAATATTATTTTAAGACTCATGGTGAAATTCGTTTGGAGAAATAATTTATAGTTTTAAAACTAAAAATCCCGGAATCAGTTATCTACTGACTCCGTTGGAATTTTCATAAATTCATAAAATTCTCAGAAAAAGTATTTAGATAGAAAATATGATTCTAAGAAATAAAGTCTAAAGGACCTTCTAGAAATTCCTAACTCTTTGTGAATTAAAAAATCCGAGAATCGATCAGCGGCACTGGTCGACACCGGTTTTGAAAATATTTAATTAAATTCAGGAAAATTCCAGAAAATCATAGAAAATATATAATATTGGAAAGTGATTTTTAAAACTGAAATCGGTCAAATACAGGAAGTAAATCAAAAAATACGATCGAAAAACTGAATACGCAACTAAGTACGTATTCCGGGAACGGGGTATTACATTTATGCTACAATTAATGGTTAATGTTCTTCTTTAGTTCTTTAAAAGAAAAGAGAAAATGGAGTTAAAGTTAAGTTAGGAAGAAAGTGGTAAATTAAGGAGGTGGAGAAAATAGAAATGAATATACACAAAGAAATAAAAAAGAGTGATAAAAGAGTTTGTGTTGGTGATCTAACTAAAATTAAAAGAAAAAAAAGTTAAAAATTACTTACCTCCTTTGGTCCAATACTTACCTTGAATATGTGGCAATGATGTTACCTTGAAGTAGAGGCGATTAGAGCATAGCCTATAAAAGTTAATTTTCTCTCTTCTACATTACATCATTAAGACGATACATCTACATTACATCATTAAGACGATACAAGTATGAAATGATATAGAATGAGACTAAAAATCCATCGTCATGAGCTATCAGTGGACTCGCAAAGGCAAGGCTCTGTCGATGCTATAAGACTCACTTGGATAGCAATTGGTACCAGAAGAAGAAAAGTAGAAATGAAGAAGCAGAACACAAAAGACAAAGAAGAAGTTACAAATGTAACTATAGATTCAATCTTGTAACAATAAGAGAAAAGAAGAACAACTTACACCGGTGTCACTCTCAGTACAAGCTTCACTCTCGTTCTCCTATGAACTCTGATCTTCTCTGAATAAAAAGAAAAATAAAAAGAAATACATAAAAAGAAAACTAAAAACCTACACTAAAAAGAAGAAAAAACTGGCCTAAAGTCTATCTTTTCATGATCGTTCCCTGTGGTCTCTGAAAAACCCAGTATTTATAGGCAAAACTCAATAGAGGAGAGCGTACGAAGATAGGGGCAAACACTCCCCCAAATCCTTTAACAAAGTCGCAAAAACGCGACTATGGCCGCATTTTCGCGGCTTGGCTGTGGCCAGGTGGCCACAGCCGAGCAGGTACAACTCCTCGTTTTGCGATATGACTTTATCTGGTTCTGGATTTCCCGTTTCAGCTCTTGGATTTGACGAAATGGTCTTTGATTTTGGGCTTTAACCAATTGATTTATAGAGATTTGTTCTAACTAGTTTTCACTGATCTGATTTGCCCTGATCTGCCTTGATTTTCTGATTTCGAATTAATTCTAAATTAAATTAGAATTTTGATGGGTTTTTTTGGCTCGTTTCTCTTTCCTTTCTTTTAGCAATTGTCATGTATATAAATTAGACAAAAATTAGGATTAAAAGTAGAGTTTATTATATAATATGTATGAGAATATGATAATAATTATGTAATATCAGCGACCGATCATACCCCATACCTATCTTTTGCTCGTCTTCGAGCAAAACAACAAAATTAAACCAAAGATTATTAGATCACTTTCGCAGGTCACGCGATTACACTGAGCTTGTGCAACAACGTTAAACCTCTAGGTTACCCCTAGAGGACGAGTTTTGTCTCATAAGGGTTTTCAGTAGATTTCACCCCAAAAATCCATAAAGAAAGAGAAAAAATGTTAATTTTTTGAAAACACATTTTGAAAGAAAAAATATTTGAAATATTATTATAAGATTTAGTAATCTATAAGTTATAGGAAAACCAAATTTTTCATTCCTAAACTTACTCTCTATTCAAAAATTTGTTATCAATCAAAAGGAGTCAACTTGTACTTCTCATCTAGTTTATTACTTTACCCTAAATCATATGCACTTTCGTGACCGTGATTTTTGGTGGTAACATTCCTTAGTTCTACTAGGCTTTCTAATCTGCCCATGTAACGAACATTTAATCAGTGACTCTCAAACCAAATGATCTTAGGGCGCCGGGTAAGAAGACACCCCAAGGACTTAAGGACTCGAGCAAATAACGCCACAAAACTAAGGATTTTATTATATGAGCCGCCTTTAGGCGTGAATACTTATGCTTTATGAGGTAAAAATACCCAGCTTAATCAGAGAATATATATATATATTCTTTTTCTTTTTCTTTTTCTTTTTCTTTTCTTTTCTTTTTCTTTTTTCTTTTTTTTTAATTAAGGCATAAGAATCTTTGTTTTGAACCCTAAGTGTGTAAGTGTATGAAGCATGCATATTTTATCAAAGTAAAAATCAAGACTAAATTACTTTCATAAATTTTCTTCCTAACCTTAGAAATGAAACAAATAATCTTATTTTGACCAAGTATAAGAATCCTAAATTTGATTTTCCTATTGCTTAAAATTGACTTAATTTCTTACAAAAATTATGTCAAAATATTATTTCTATTTTCAAAAAGTTTTTAAAAGTAAAGAATTTTTTTAATAAAAGGAAAACCTAAGTTATGTTAGAACCCTCCCCCACACCTATCTCATGTATTGTCCTCAATGTATGAATTAATGCATAGATGTATAAAAAGGAAGAAAGGGAAGGAAAATATTACCTTAAGGTGGTGGTTCCGGTGGTGGTCTGATTGGTCCACGAAATGCAGCCCAATCAAATTTACGTGGAGTTCAGAGGAACCCACCAGAAACCTCTCTAATATAACACACTAAAATGATGTATATATAAATAATCTTTATTATGAATTTTACCCCATCTAATTTCTAAATTTCACAAATAATTTCGGAGTCAATTTTATCAGCACCCTTGTCCCAAAATGGAGTGTGAAAAGATGAAAAGATTGACTTGGACTTAGAAAGTACATAAACTAATACCGATTTAGAAAAGTGACTTAAGTCAAGTAAAGGTTCAGGAGTCGAGATTGGTTTAGAAAGTGGGTCCAAATCAAGAGTTAAAACTCAAGTCCACATTCATTTCCCAACAACGGAATGTGATTAACATTGGTAATTCGAGTTCTAGAATGACAGGTGTGGGAATCAAAATTGACTCTAAAATATTACTCAAGTTGGGTAACAAACCAGGAGTCAATATTGCTTCAGAAATTTAAACTAGATCACAAATTTGAGAATCTAGGTCATATTTCTCATTGAGTTCAATTTCATAAAAATGAGAACTTACCAATTTGTCAATGGGACTTTCAAAAGTATGAAATTGGTCAAGTTTAATATGATGATCATAAAAGATTGGCAATTTAATTTCATGATGAACTGGCACAGGATCCAATGTTGACTCGGGAAAAAGATTGAAATCAGGTGAAGACACCGGAGTCATATTGAATCAGGAAGTAGAATTGAATCACCAAGTTGAGATTCAGAATCATATTCATTCTCAAGTTCAATTTCAGGAAAGGGATAACTTGCCAAAATGTCAATGTGGTTTTCAAAATTTGGAGTTTGGTTAAGTTTAAATGGGTTTGCTGAAATGGAATCTTGTTTTTCAAAACAACATGATTCTTTGGCTCAAACAGGATGGTTAGCGACATCAGAAATGGTCAAACGGTGAGAATGGAGAGTTTGGACTATTATATCTATGTCATGATTACGAGCATTTGAGCCTGAGTCCTGACTTCAAGCAGCTTTTCATAGTTAATTGGTTCATCATTTTGTTGCGATTGAACTTGAAAAATGGTGTTTTGTTTTGGAATTTGTGGTGAAATTGTGAGTCCGCCAGATTTTGTGATTGTTTCTTGGACTCACGCATACTTATTTCCAAAAATGATGATTTTCTATTTTGAACTGGTGGAACTGAGTATGAATCTTGAAAATATTGTAGACAAGGTGGGTAAGGAGGACAATTTGTTAAAATTGGACTCGGGAGAGGTGAATCCCCATTGACTCTGTGAAGACTTGAAATTATTTTAGAAATTATGGTCATAAGATTAGGGGCATGGGTTATATTGATTCAGATAAGACCAATCTAGCACACTAGGTTGGTTAAAGTTATGATATGTCGGGTTGGTAATATTCAAAAAAGAGATCGGGGTGTAATATGGAATACCATTAAAATTGAAAAAAATATTGTTATAAGCCATATCACAAACAAAGAAAAACAAATAAATAAGCAAACAAATAAAAAGGAAAAAAAAATCTAACCTAAGTCAGGGTAAACGTTAGACCTAGACGACTCTTAACTGGCTAGACTGTCCACGGGGGGTATATTGCTAAATCTGACCACAAGTTAATCGGTCAGGTAGGGGCAAGATTGGTGGGAGGTATTTGTGCTTAAAGCAACAGGCCTAATTATGTCAAACCACCAGCCTTCGGGGTTTCGACCCTCAATCCCCAACCTTAGACACCGATTTGGTAAGAGTCAAATTCAAATCAGCTCCCCCTTAGGTCAATCTCCTATTAGAGTCTGAGATGTCCCTAGGGCCAACGTCTATTCAGCTTTAGTTAGGGTAGTTAATGAGGGAGGAGATGGTTTGTGGGCTAAGGGAGGGTAATGATTTTCCCACATTATCTTGTTTATAGAACAATCCCTTAAATCAATTTAGTGCAATGTGTGCAAGATTTAGAAAAGTAACATTCACAAGCAAATATCACCCAAGAATGTTTCCTAAACTATATTCTATGCATACGTACCTTTTACTCTAGCACTCTTCAACAGTAATGTAAAATGTAAACGAATTAGACACATGCCTAAATGCAAAGTCTAAATCATTTTTAGCATTTAACAAACATCATTTTACTGTTGAGGTTAGAAAGTATATACAGTGAGACAAACAATAAAAAGCTACATAAATCAGTTTTGCAATTCAGCCAACCTGCAGAAATACAGTTTAGTAGTTCACTCAGTTTTGCTGCTGGAATGTAGTAAATCTGAGGGTTTCTGGGCTCTGCTTTCTGGAACAGAGTCCAGGGCCACTTATATGTCCACTACAGCAAAAATTTTCTTGTTGTTAAACCTGTACACTAATAAAAAAGATGAAAATTAACTAAAAATATGAATCTACAAAGAGAATAACTTACCGTCCCTCTCGGGTAACGGCGCCAAAATTTGATTGAGGTTTTAACCTGCACACAAAAATATAAATTTTATATGATGGAAGCTTTTTTAGTAAGTTCTCTTTTATACTGCAATCAATGGTTAAAGTTCTTCTTTAGTTCTTTAAAAGAAAAGAGAAAAAAAGAGTTAAAGTTAAGTTCGAAAGAAAGTGGTAGAATAAGGAGGTGGAGAAAATAGAAATGAATATACACAAAGAAATTGAAAAGGAGTGATAAAAGAGTTTGTGTTGGTGATCTAAACTAAAATTAAAAGGAAAAAAGTTAAAAATTACTTACCTCCTTTGGTCCAATAGTTACCTTGAATCTGTGGTAATGATGTTACCTTGAAGTAAAGCCGTTCAGCGCATAACCCATAAGAGTTGATTCCCATCCCTTTCACATTACATCATCAAGATGATACAAGTATGAAATGATATAGAATGAGACTAAAAACCATCGTCTTGAGCTATTGGTGGCACTCGCAAAGGCAAGGCTCTTTCGATGCTATAAGACTCAGTTGGATAGCAATTGGTACAAAAGAAGGAAAGTAGAAAGGAAGAAGAACACAAAAATAAAGAAGAACTTACAAATGCAACTATAGGTTCAATCTTGTAACAATAAGAGAAAAGAAGAACTACTTACATCGGTGTCACTCTCAGTACAAGCTTCACTTTCGTTCTCCTATGAAACTCTGATCTCCTCTGAATTACATAAATAGAACAAAAAATTACATAAAAAGAAAATAAAAACCTACACTAAAAAGAAGGAAAAACTGGCCTAAAGTCTATCTCTGCATAATCGTTCCCTATGGTTTCTGAAAAACTCAGTATTTATAGGCAAAACCCAACAGAGGAGAGCGTATGAAGATAGGGGGAGCAAACGCTCCCCCAACTCCTTTAACAAAGCAGCAAAAAACGCGGCTATGGCTGCATTTCAACGGCCTGGCTGTGGCCCTGGCCACAGCCTAGGGGGTTCAGCTCCTCGACTTTATCTGGTTCTAAATTTCCTGTTTCAGCTCTTGGATTTGACGAAACGGCCTTTGATTTTGGGCTTTAACCAATAAATTTGTAGAGATTTGTTCTAAGTAGTTTTCAACTGATCTTCTGATTTCAAATTAATTCTGAATTAAATCAGAATTTTGATGGGCTTTTGGGCTCGTTTCTTTTTCCTTTCTTTTAGCAATGGGCCTGCATATAAATTAGACAAAAATTAGGATTAAAAGCGGAGTTTATTATATAATATATATGAGAATATGATAATAATTATGCAATATCAACGACCGATCACGGAATCATAATAAGAAACCATCAAAAATTGATCTTTGCTAAGTGTGTGCCTAAGTGCTACTAAGACATGTGCATTAGCCTCTATATAGTTCTCGTTTCGAAGAAAAGATTTCTTGGTAGTGACAAGGTAAACATGCAATCCCAGGGATTTAAGATATACACTCATCTTAAACTTTTACATATCGATGTGGTAACATCATGCATAGGAGGAGCAAGAAATTCCATGAGTGTGTAACAATGTGTGTAGATGCAAATCTAGATTAGTTATCTAAGGATCTCACTCTTAGGTGGTTAAACCGAATATCAGGAGTGAAGGCTCTGAAACCAATTGAAATACACCTAGAGGGGGGTGAATAGGTATACTAGCTAATCTAGGACAAATAATGCGAATTTAAAACTCAATAGCAACACACTATGTGTAACCAAGAGTGAGATTTAAAACTCAATAGCAACATACTATGTGTAACCAAGAGTGAGCCCGAATTCCCCGCGAAGGGCTCTGGAACTACTCCTTAAGATTTCTCTAAACTAAGAGTTGGGGTGCTATATGAAGCTCTCTTGGTTCAATACAAGTGTGGGTACAGACAAACTATATCTAGTATATGAATATGTACAATATAAAGTAATGCAAGATTAAGAGAGACAGAGTTGAGAGATAGTGGATCAAATGCAAACAACAAGATATGTTTCGAGGTTTGAGCTACTGCTCCACGTCCCCTCCTTCACACAAAAAGATTACCGCTATGTCCACGCAAGACCTTCTACGGAGGGACCTCCACTTAAAAATTACAAATCTTCACTTGAAGTACAATACTCCTTTCTTAAACATAATTATCTCCACACAAGAGGGATAGGCACAAAGCCAAAGCAAAGAAAAGATTACAATCTTGGTGATCCAATGATAACAAACAACACTTGGTGATCATTATAGACCACAAATAATTTGCCTCATAAAAACAAGATGCTATAGACAGGATTAGAGATGATAGCTCAAGTGTGAGAAAATAAAGTGTTTGAAAAAAGAGAATAACAAAGAAAATACTTGAGAAAAATACTAGATTGATATGTAAATAAAGATCAAAACTAATTTCCCAAAGACTTCCTTTTCTTTGATTTTTCCAACACTTTGAAAACAAAATAAAAGAAAAAGATTTTAGGCTCAAAAACTTCTTTTAAACTAACTGCAAAATACTTGAAAAGATGGGAAGAGTAGCTCTTAAAAATCTGGGTTAAAACAGCTCAAGAGAACCTCTATTTATAGGCTCTCAAGAATATAACTGTTGGGGTCCAGAAAAGGTCAATTTTGACCTGTCGGTCGACCGGCCGGTCGACTGGCCAACGGTCATATTTCTGACCGTTGAGCCACCGGTCGGTCGCCCTAGGCAAACTCGACTACTTGTCAACTGTCCGGTCGACCGAGCCTAAAGGCACTCAGCCTTGTCGGTCGACTGCTCAGTCGACTGGCACTACCCGAGGTTGGGTAGTTACAGTCGGTCAACCGCCTGGTTAACCGGCCTTATAGGCAAGGCCTTGTGCACATCCTTATACACATTGATCTACCGACTAGTCAACCGAGTTTTGGTTCGGTCGACCGGCTGGTCAACGCCAGTAGGCTCAGGCTAGGGTTTATAGAGTTTGAAACTTGGTCTTTTAACACCTATAAAATCCCATAAAATCTCATAAATTTCACAAAAATAAGTTCTTATAAATATTTGAAGAATAAATGTGTGTGACCAAAAATCAACACATATTACAAACTATTTTAGCTATTTTTGTGATATAGAAATTAAGCTTTAAACCAAAATCGATATTTTCCAAAATACAAATTTTGAAATGAAAATCCGATTTTTCTCAAACTTGTATAAATATAAAAACAAGATATTTAAACTCTTTTGAAGCATAGAGTGTTTGGATAGAATCCAATACTCATATAAAAGATATAACTATATTTTTGACATTAAATTAAAAATAAGTTTTGTTAATTACAAAACTTTAAACACATGAAATTGAATCATCAAAATAAGTTTTTCTAAATATATGATGCATAGATATACATAGATGAAATCCAATATACATTAAACCATGTAAACATGTTTTGATTCTATCTATTCATGAAAACCATATATATGTGTATTTGAAATCAAAAACCGGTTAAACCGAAAACTAAACGTATTGAACTTGTGTGTGTTAACTTCAGCATATCAATACTAATCTATCTTACGCAAGATCTTAACACAAACTAAAATATAACAAACCGAAGTCTTCTTGTAGAACTCCTTCTCCAAGCCGACTCTATCCAAATAAGAATGAAATAATACATAATCTTGCGGAGGAGATCATTATCATGAAATATCGGTGGCAAACACACAACAAGGTTGTACCGATACTACTAGATCGCTTGGATACTCATCAAAAATCAAAAGAGAAAAGTAGAAAAAAGGATAAGAATATAAAAACAAAGAAAAATATAACAAGTTACCTTTTTATTTCTTGCAGAAAAGATGGAAGAAAGGAGGAGGTTACATCGGTGTCACTCTCACATAAATCTCTCTCTCTTACTTACATGAATCTCAGTCTAACTATGCTTACAAAGAAATAAAAGTTATATGAAAAGAAAAATAAAAACCTTAACCTAGAATGAAAACTAGCCTAAGAATCATTCTTTTCCTAATCGCTCCATTCTTCAGCAAAATTTCTGATATTTATAGGAAAAAACCCAGAGGGGAGAGGAGTGAGAAGATAAGGGGAGAAAACACTCCCTTTATCTCCATGAAATGGCCGCGAAAATGTGGTTTGGATGTGGCCATCTGGACACATCCAGGGAGTGAGTGTATCTCTCTTGATTTGTCCCCTTTTGTCCAGCTAGATTTACTATTTGATCTCTAGTTTTGATCTATTCTTCGGTGATCCTTAATCTAACCGATTTGGATCCATATAAATCTGAATTAACCGATTTTATTTGATGTTCCTTGATATGAATTAATTTTCAGCTGGAATCATCTCTATCTCCTGATTATTTCTTTCCTCTTTAATTAAGATTTAAATCAAAATTAAAGTAAGCATATAAGCTCATTTCTTTTCCACCTCCATTAATAATGGGCCTGCACATTATTAAATAAAAATAAGACTAAATAAAAGGATTCATTTGATAATACATATGAGAATGTGACAATATATGTGCAATACCAGTGACCGATCACATCCCAATCATAATCATAATTCTTCCATCATCAACCCAATTACCATCACAATTCTTCCAATCAGTAACTAATTCTTCTAATTATCAATAAAACTTTCCTAACCATGTTCCACAATCTTCTTCCCAAAGTCCTCCACTTGAGAAAAGAGTGATTGGTTTAAGAAGTCTAGGGAAAGCTATATGAGGAACCAGGAGTCCCTCATACCAACAATGTAGAACAGCAACGTACAAGCCATAACAAGGTTAGAGGTTCAAATGAGTCAACTAGTAAATTACAAAGTGAAAGGCCCAAGAGTACTTTACCTAGTCAACCATTAACGAACTCAAGAAATTCTAACCAAGTTCATCTGGCTGAGGATCAACAATTTAATCAATGTAATGGCGTTCATACATTGAGGTCGGGAAAGAAAGTTGATAATCAAGTGTCTATGCTAACCCATCCCATTGAGAAACAACAACAAACAAACATCCACTTCTAGTTCCAATCTATCCCAATTGACGAGTCTAAAAAAGATAAGTCAGCCAGTCAGGTGTATAAGCCTATAGTACCATTTCCAAATAACTGAAAAACAATAAGCAAAATTCACAAATGGATAAGATAATGGAGATCTTCAATCAAGTGAAGATAAATATGCCACTTCTTAATACAATCCAACAGTCTCATCTTATGTAAAATTTCTTAAAGACATGTGCCCCAAGAAGAGAAAGACTAATATGTCTATGAAAGTCTTCTTAGTCACTAACATTAGTGAGCTACTGTCGGGTCCGATCCCTATCAAGTGCAAGGATCCGGGTTGTCCCACTATTACCTGCACTATAGGACAAGTCAATATTAGGCATGCACTTCTTGACTTGGGCAAGTATTAACTTGCTCCCTTTCTCAGTTATCAACAACTCGAGTTGGATCGGGTTGGGCGACTTAGTCCAACTCGAGTCACCATCCAACTGGCTGACTGGTCAGTGAAAGTTCCCAAAGGAGAAGTTAATAAAGTCCTTATCCGGGTAGGAGAATTTATCTACTCTGTTGATTTTATAGTTCTTGAGACACAACCTGTGTCCAATCCTAGGGCTCAAACTCCCATTATCCTAGGGCGCCCATTCTTTGCTACTGCAAATACTATTATCAACTGTAGGAATAGAACCATAAGATTAACTTTTGGAGACATGACTAGAGAAGTCAATATCTTCAACCTAGGAAAGAAACCTCGTGATGTTGAGGATCAAGCATTTGAAGTCAACCTTATTAAGAACTTGACAAGTGAACATAGAGAATAATTAGAACTGGAAACTGATTGTACTTCAAGTTAGAGTCTGAGACTTTAACCATGATCAGATTATCGAGTCTGCTGTGAATGGGCCTCAAACCCTATTTCACCAAATGTGAAGCCAATAAACTTGACTCCTCCTTCCAATGAGCCTTCCCCTTCCTTAGAGTTGAAAGCCTTACATGCGCATCTCAAGTACATCTATCTAGGCGAACAAGAGACCATTCCCGTTATAATTGCATTCCATTTAAATGATGAGCAGAAGAGAATTTTAAAATAATTCTTAAAATACTTAAGGAAGCCAAACTATGACCGACATAAAGGGAATGAGTCCAGCCATAGTTCAATATCGCATTCATCTTAATAAAGAAGTGACACCGAAGAGAGACCCGCAGCATAGGTTAAACTCTATAATACAAGAGGCTGTTTATGCTGAAATCGTGAAACTCTTATACAATGAGATAATCTATCTCATTTTTGATAGTCAATGGGTCAGTCCTGTCCACGTTGTTCTGAAGAAATCCGGTTTACTGTGGTGGAAAATGAGAACAAAGAGTTGGTCCAAACTCGACTTCCCTCGAAGATTCGAGTTTGCATCAACTATAGGAAGCTAATATAGCAACTCATAAGGACTATTTTCCGCTTCCCTTCATTGACCCCAATGCTTGAACGTTTAGCTGGCCACAAATATTACTGTTTCTTAGATGATTACTTGGGGAATAATCAGATTCATTGCTCTAGAGGACAAAGAAAAGACCATGCTCACATGTCCATTTGGAATATTTGCTTATCATCGAATTCCTTTCGGCTTGTGCAATGCCTCAACAACGTTTAAATGTTGCATGTTGAGTCTTTTCTTTGATATGGTGGAACCTTTTTTGGAAATATTCATGGATGATTTTCTATTTATAGAGACTCATCCGATCAATGTCTTCACCATCTTGAACTCGTTCTCCAACGTTGTTCCAAAAAAAAAATCTGACATTGAATTAAGAGAAATGCACTTCATGGTAAGACATGGAACTGTCTTGGGTCATGAATCTTCTAAGAATAATATTAAAGTGGATAAATCTAAGATTGAGGTCATAGCTAAGCTCCCGGTGCCGAAATATATTAAAGACATCCGAACCTTCTTAGGACACACTAGTTTTATCGTAGATTCATTAAGAACTTTATCAAAATTGGTAGACCCTTAACTAACCTTTTAGCTAAGGACGTGTCCTTCACTTTTGATAGTGGATACCTTAATGCTTGGGAGAAGTCTAAAAAATGAGCTTATTTTTGCACCAATCATCTCTGCACCGGATTAGTCAAAGCCATTTTAAATCATATGCGATGCTTCGAATTTTGCTATAAGCGCTGTCTTAGAAAAAAGCATTGATAACAAGCAACACATGATTTACTACTCAAGTAGGACTCTCAATGATGTGCAACAGAATTACACTACAACTGAGAAAGAATTTTTAGTTGTAGTATTTACATCAGAGAAATTTCATTCCACCTACTTGGGTCCAAAACCACCATTTTAACCGATCATTTGAGCTATGATACCTTCTGGGAAAAAAAGATGCTAAGGCCTGACTAATTCGTTGGATCTTGCTTCTTCTAGAATTCAATCTCGAGATTCGAGATAAGAAAGGGGTAGAAAATATCATTGTTGACCACCTACCGTGCATGCCAAACTTACCATGTAATGATCTTCCCATCAATGATAACTTTCCAGATGAATAAGTCTTGGTTAACTTTAAGGAACCTTGGTTCGCTGACATAGTAGTAACTACTTAGTTACAAACCAAACTCTATCTCATTGGTCTAAATAAGATGTCTGCCGATTCTTATTTCAAGTCTGATATTTCTTCTAGGAGAAACCATGCCAAATCATTAGCAGATGCATTCCCGATAAAGAGATTAAGAATTTTCTGTCTTTTTGTCACGAGCTTGCATATGGTGGACAATTTGGTCCACACAAAACTGCTAAAAAAGTACTATAAAGTGGGTTCTATTGGCCCATTTTGTTCAAAGATGTCTTTGAGTTTTGCAAGATGTGCCATAGATGCCAAATAGTAGGACGGATCTCTAAGCGGAACATGATGCCCCTTAACCTAATTATAGAAATAGAACTGTTTGATGTTTAGGGCATTGACTTTATAGGTATATTTCCTAATTCATTAGTAAACCAATACATATTAGTTGTTGTGGACTATGTGTCCAAGTGGGTAGAAGCCATTCTAGCAAACTAATGACAACAAAGTTGTCATCAAGTTTTTGAAAGAGAATATCTTTTCATGCTTCGGAACCCCTTGTGCAATCATTAGTGATAATGACACCTACTTTTGCAATAGATCCTTCGAAAGTCTTATGTGAAAGTATGCCATAACTCATAAATTATTTACACCCTGTCATTCTTAGACTAGTGGGCAGGTAGAGGTCTCCAATAGACAAAAGCTTATTTTGGAGAACACCATGAATCAAAATAGGAAAGACTGGTCCACCAAACTAGTAGATGTCCTATGGGCATCCAGGACCTATTTCAAGGCAATTTTAGGGATGTCTCCATATAGGTTAGTCCTTGGAAAGGCTTGCCACCTGCTTGTTTAGTGAGAGCTCCGAGCTTTATGGGCCATAAAGCAGCTAAATTTTTATTTAGATAAGGCCGGTGACTTTCAGAAATTTCAAATTTTCGAATTTGAAGAGTTAAGAAATGAGGACTATGAGAATGCTAAAATAACAAAAAATAGGGTTAAAATTTCTCATGATAAGTTTATCATGAGAAAAACTTTTGTCTCTGGACAAAAAGTCATACTCTATAACTCTAAGCTTCATCTTTTTCTAGGGAAGTTGAAATCGAGATGGACTGGGCCATTCATTGTAAAGACCGTGTTTTCACACGGTGCTATTAAGATCAGTGACACCAAGAATGGGAATGACTTTAAGAAAAATGATCAACGCCTTAAGCCATTCTTGGAATCGATGCCGATAAACGAAACGACTATGGTCTTTTCGACCCAGTATATCGGTAACTTTACCTCTTTTATATTTCATTTCGTGCATCAATTCATTTCTTTCATACATTGGGGACAATGCATGAGATAGATATGGGGGAGGGTTCCAACATGACTAACATAACTTAAAAAAAAGATAAAAAATAAATTTTTTTGGGATATATATAAAAAAACTTTTTGGAAAGAGAATAATATTTTGATATATTTTTTGTAAGAAATTAAATCAATGTTAAGAAATAAGAGAATCATAATTCGAATTTCTTATACTTGATCAAAATAAGATTATTTGTTTGATTTCTAGGGTTAAAAGAAAATTTGAAAAAGTAATTTATTCTTGATTTTTACCTTGATTAAATTTGTACTTACATACTTAGGGTTCAAAAACAGCCTTATAAAAAAAGAAAAAATATATATATGGAAAATAAATAAATCTAATTATTGATTAGCTAGGTGCTTTGGCCTAAGCAAGCCTTGATATTTATGTAAAAAATGATTTGATAAGTTTAAAATATATATATATCAAAAATTCATCTGATTAAGGTGGGTATTTGTGCCTTATAAAGCATAAGTATTCACGTCTAAAAGTGGTATATCTTATAAATAAAATTCTTATTTTGTGGCCTTATTTGCTCGAGTCCTTAAGTCCTTGGGGTGTTTTCTCACCCAGTGCCCTAAGATCGTCCAGTTTGGGTGTCACTGACTAAAGGCTCGTTACATGGGTAGATTAGTAAACCTAATAGAATTAAGAAATAATACCACTAAAATATAAAAAAATATATAATAAGGCATAAGAGTTAGAGTTAAAAACCCATAGTCAAAATTTTACGGTCATGAAGGTGCATATGATTAGGGTAAAGTAATAGACTAGATAAAAAATACAAGTTTGACTCCTTATCTTGATTGATAACAAGTTTTTGAATAGAGACTAAGTTTAGGAATGAAAAATTATCTTTTCCTATACTTATAGATTACTTGAACTCTTATAATAATATTTCAAATATTTTCTCTCTTTTTTTAAAAAAATACTTTTCGAATATATTAACACTTTTTCTTTATGGATTTTGTGATGTAATCAACTGAAAACTCTCACGAGACAAAATTCGTCCTCTAGTGGTAACCTAGAGGTTTAACGAATTATTGCGCATGCTAAGTGCAATCGTGTTTCCTACAATGGATAGTTAATTTGTTTTGCTGAGGACGAGCAAAAGATAGGTTTGAGGGTGTGATTGGTCACTAATATTGCATAATTGCAGTTATATTTCCCATGCCTTTGTTATAATAAACTTTACTTTTAATTATCTTTTTATTTAATAATGTGCAGGCCTATTACCAAGGTAGAAGGAAGAGAAAAGTGGTCCAAAACCCATCTAAATTCTGATTAAATTTATAATTAATCCAAATTAGGGCAAATAAAGAAAGAAAGATAGACCAATTAAAAATCAGTTAAACTCGAATTTTCATAAGATCCCGTTAGTTAACAAAGATCAATAAAGAATCATCAAAATTAGAAAAGTAAACGAAAAAATCTAACTGGATAAAAGAAAAAAAGAGTCGATGGCCGAGATGCTTCCCCTGGATGTGGCTAGTTTTGGCCACATCCAGGCCATGGATCCGCGGCCATATTAATGGATAACGGAGAGCATTTGCTCCCCTATCTGTTCACTCTCTCCCCTCTGATTTTTCCTATAAATACTGCCAAGTTTTGTAAAGAAAGGGATGAAGACTAGGATTTAAAATTTTCATTCTTAAGGTTAGAATTTATGTTAGATAATTATAATTGATTTTGTAATTTCTTTTTTTCTTGTTCTAGTCTATTCCAGCCACAAGTGAGAGAGAGAGGGGAAGTGATTGTAATCCGACGTTGAAGTGACAATAATAAAGATTCAGGACTTCTCTTCTTCTCCAACTCACATGTATGATTCATTTCAATTACATGTCTTGTTTAATATCGATTATGAGTGGCTAAACATATTTTTATAGGCTTACTATCATCACTCTTCAATCCTTCTTTGTTTTGAATGATTTTTGTGCAAAGAACAACCAATAAAATCATATGAATGCCTTAAATTAAGCCTTGCTTTTTTGCAAGTGTTCTTGAAGGCACATGAGGATGGGTTTGAATTTTTAAACTTTCATTTTGAAAATAATACTTGAATTTATTTTTATTTCATACTTAGACAATAAACTTGATGATTTAACATTCAGTTCAAGAGGGGTTTTTAAAAAAGGAATTAACATTTTCAATCAAACATCTTATTTTCTTTACTTAAACTTTTGAAATTCAAGCTTAAGTTTATGCTTATGATCGAGTTGAGGCACTGAGATTTTCAAGAGAAGAATATATCATTGAATAGTAAAATAATGAGCCCGGATCTCTCTTTATTAAAAACACAACCAAACAACATCTTCAAGCTTCTTAAAAATCATCTTCTCCATAAACTTTTATGAATCTTCAAGTATTCTTTAAGTCACTTCTTTACTCTCCATCTTTTTTTTACCAAAATAATCAACATTAAAACTTGTTTTTCTGAAAATACCGAAATGCTTGCATCACATCTTTCCTCATGGACATGACTCGTTAGCCCTAAGCTACATGGTATTCTAATTTTACAATCAGAATAAGGGAATTATAACTAGGTTTTCTTATACTTGGTCAAAATAAGATTATTTGTTTGATTTATGGGGTTAGAAAAAATTAAAAAAGTAATTTAATCTTGATTTTTATCTTGATGATTTATGCATACTTTATACACTTACACACTTAAGGTTCAAAAATAAAAATTCTTATGCCTTATAAAATATATATATGTCAAAAATTCTCTGATTAAGCTGGGTATTTGTGCCCATAAAGTATAAGTATTCACGCTTAAAGGTGATCCATATTATAAATAAAAACCTTTAGTTTTGTGGCGTTGTTTGCTCGAGTCCTTAAGTCTTTGGGGTATTTTCTTACCCGATACCCTAAGACCCTCCAGTTTGAGAGTCACCAATATAAGGCTCATTACATGGGCGAAATAGAAATCCTAATAGAATAAGGGATATTATCATCAAAATATGTAAAAAAAAAAAAAGACATAAGAGTCAGAGTTAAAGAATCCTGGTTCAATTATCCACGGTTACAAAGATGTATATGACTTAGGGTAAAATAATAGACTAGATGAGAAATACATTTTTAATTCTTATCTTAATTGATGACAAGTTTTTGAATAGAGATGAGGTTTAGAAATAAAAAGTTTAATTTTCTTATGACTTATGGATTACTTGAATTTTTTAAAGAATACTTCAAATATTTTTCTTTATCAAAATATTTTTCAAATACTAACACTTTGTTTTTCTTTCTTTGTGGATTTTATGAGTGTAATTCACTAAAAATCCTCACGAGATAAAACTCGTCCTCTAGGGGTAATTTAGAGGTTTAACGGCTCGTTGCACGTGCTAAGTGCTACTATGATTCCTATGAAAGTGAGTTACATTAGCTCTATTTTGCCTTTTTATTTTGTTCGAGGACAAGCAAAAGATAGGTGTGAGGGTGTGATCAGTCACTGATATTGCATATTGATTGTCAAATTTCCATATTTATTGTACAACAAACTCTGTTTTTAATCTTATTTTTGTCTAAATGATATGCAGGCTTTACTAATGAAAAAGGAGAGAAAAATGAGCCCAAAAGCCACTTAAATTCAGATTAAATCAAAATCAAGGACTGAGATAGTTCTAACTAAAGATTAGAGCGTATCATCGAAGATAATAATAAATGAAAACTGATTAAAATTGGATATCGCCAAATCTAGAGAATAAATGAAAAAACCAAGTTGATAAAGGGGATATCAGAGATAAGATAACATGAGCCCACGGATCTGGCCACCTAGCCAGATCTAGGTTGCGGATCGTGACTAAAGCTGCGAATCTATGACAATCTAAGAGAATCAGGGGGAGCATTTGCTCCTCATATCATCAGATACTTCTTCTCTCTCTCCATTTTGCCTATAAATACCTGCAAATTCAGAGGAAAACGCGCACCACTCAACAAACAGTTTAGAATAATTCTTTGTGAGGTTTTAACCTAAGTTTTTTTTGTTTTAATGTAATTTTATGTTTCTTTTAAGCTAAGGTTAAAGAGAGATTCATGTTAAAAAGAGAGAGAGTTTTAATGAGAGTGACACAATTGTAACCTTTTTTCTTTATTTCATCATAAATTGATTTAAATCAAAAGCTTACTTTTCTTCTTGTTTTTGCTTTGCTTGCCTCTTCGACAACTTATAAATCCAAATGAATTCTTTGGCCTTGAATCTGCCTTGCTCGTGCAAGTGCCATTGATAGCTTCGGTGATGGATAATCATTTATATATTATTTTCTGCTTGAACTTTTATTTAATAATTAGGTTGAGAAAGGGAAAGATCCTATGTGTCATGTTTTGATAGCTTTCAAGCCAAGAGATAAATCGTTGCAATGGATCTAAGGTAAGCAAGTGCTGAAGAGGTAAGTAAGTATTCTTTTAATTCTTTCTTTCTTTCTTTCTTGAGTTAGAAACACACCTTTCCTCTTTATTCTTCTTTCTTTTTGGCTTAGTTTAGATACACTCCAAAAACACCAACAATGTCTTCTTCCTCTTCACCCTTTCTATTAATAACACTTTTTTTTTTAAGAAACAAAGAAGAACTATTAACCGGATCTAGTTACTAGAAAGTAAGACTTACTTAATACTTTCATCGCAGTCCCTCCTTGTGGATTACTACCTGTATAGCCACTTGCTATAATGATAGAATTGAGGAACCTTACACTTTCTTAATCTATTTCTAAAATTTTCTTTTCTATGCACAAGTTCACCTTGATCAGTTTATGATATCCGATCAATCTCAAATAGTAATATGATATATAATCTAAACAGAAAGTATCTTATTCGTAAATAAAATGATAAACGCATTCTTAAATAGTCTCATTTGCAATCCCCCATCCACGAATGGCCTCATTCGTAATCCCCCCATCCACGAATAGCCTCGTTCGAATCTCCCTCATCTATGAACATCACCAATATGAAAATATCATTTTTATATAACCAATCATCTCACAAGTTCTGACTTCATATCATATCAAGCAATAAAATTAAGCAAACATACTTAAGGTTAACATATTACTATCAATTAAAACTAAGCATATTATCTTTTAAAGATTAAATCTTTATTTCATCTCTTTTCTCGATATTGTAAAAATAGATCTTTATGGGTCTAAACCACTCTATATTAAAAAGGTAGTATACTACAACTCAAAGAATTCATTTATATTCATCCTAGCAAAAGTTAAACATGGAAGTCAAATACAAATCAAAGTTCTATCATTGGTACAATTTCTAAACATCATGACCATGGTGAGAAAGCAACTAAGAAAGAGAGAGTTGCCTTTGTCAACCAAAGAAGAAGAAGATCCAAACATGGGGCTACTGCTAGGGACTTCCTTCTAGCTGGTCTCTTCACTAAAGAAAGAAATCCTATCCTTCTTCTCCGATCTTTCTTTCTCTAGCTCCTCTCTCTAGGTTTCTAGGTGAGCTCTGTAGGGAAAAGTGGGCTGGTTTAGAAATGAAAATCCTTTAGAAAATATCTCTTATTCAACTTATATATAGGATAGATAAAGACATAGTTGAGGTCAAATCAGAACATATTTCTGCCACCCCAGATTAGTCGACTACTGAGACCATTAGTCAACTAATAATGGTTAAGACTGATCAATTAATCGACCAGAAGAAATAGTTAGTCGACTAGTCTGACAATAAAAAGTTTCTGTTAAGGATTATTAGTGACTAGTATGAAGATTTATTAACTAGTCTGTATCAGTTAAGATCTATTAGTCGACTGATAAGGAATACAAGTCGGCTAGTCTGGCACTAATCAATTTTTGAGAGATTCTATTAAATGACAGTAGTTGACTAGTCCATTATTAGTCGACTTGACTGGGTCTAAACACAAAATACATGGTTTCTGATCTTTTCACTAGTTGACTACTCTGGTAATGAGTTGACTGGTCAATGCATCAATTCACACAATCACTAAGTAACATTCATATACTCATATACACACATCACTTCAACCAGCTCCCATCACATGAACATATATACATACATTAAATATAAACTCTCAAAATATTAATCTTATATCGAATCATATACATATACATCTATATGCATATCCACACATCCAAACATGATTAAATGCAAAGTAAAAGTTATTTTTTCTGCATGTTATAGGTAAGTACTTGGTGGACAAAGTTGGTCAGTGGAAGCTACACCCTCAGCATCAAAACCTGGGAGTGGAAGCACATGCCACCTTTAGGAGGAGAGACCTTGAAATTCGTCTCGGGGGGCACCATTCCACTTCAATACTAGGTGACAGGGAGCCACCGTGCTTCTCTAGATACTCGATAACATCCTCTTAGCAATGAAGGATGGTCAGCCTAGGGTCCAAGTCCATCGCGTGCCTCGTCTTGAAGGCGGCCCTCTTCTCTTCTCTTTAATGGTGATAGTTTTTACTCGACTCACCATCACTCAGATTCAATCATGGGAAAGCTGAAGAGTGAAGGATCAATTTGTGGGTTTAGGGGCAAAGGAGAAATAAATTTGGGAAATTTGAAAGCTAGAATATTCAAAGAGACCCTCAAATCTCCCCCAATTTATACACTAGAAGATGACGTCATCGCAATGATGACCTCAGTTTTAAATGGAAGCATCACATGCCTCCTTGATTCGAATCAAACCGTTGCGTGAATCCTAAATGACCTAAGCGGTCTGGGTGACTAGTATACAATTTTGCATTTTTATATCGCATTTCCTACCGATTTATAAATAAAATTATGCTTCTGACCCGTGTTTTGGTTTATTTTTCAGATAATCTAGACTAGAAGGTCATAGAAGTAATAAGAGCTTAATCATACCCATTTGGGTAATTACTCTGGATTTCTTGGAGGCCAAGCTAGAGAGCTTCTAAAAGAATACCTTAGATTCCATATTTGAAGCTATATCTAGAGAAATACACATTCAAATATTGCAATACCAGATACATACAGAATATACTAGAAGCTAGACGAACCATGTGACCAGAATTCAGGACAATTGGCCCAAATATTGCCGCGTTTCCTCCATGCTACCGCTGCTTTTTAGTGGGCGCACACGTTAATTTTTGACGCATGGCTTCGTCTCGCCTTCCAGATCCTTCCTTTACCTATAAATACTGCATTTATGGACCTGAGACAAGGGGATGGAGAGCAGAAGCTAGAATTTATCTCTTTTAGTGTAGTATAGTATAGGTGTTCTTCTTCTATCTTTGTATTTTCATTTCCTTTTAGATTCATATATTAGGGAAGATTAGAGAGGGAAAGAGAGAGATTGATGTAATAGATGGTGACAATCAATGTAATCTTTCTCCTTTTTCAATGATTTCTTCTCTAACCTCTAACATGACTAACTAACTTTCATTTCATGGCAATCTAACTACTAACAACTAATCATCAATCTCTTTTGATAATCCACATGAATCAATAGCATATACAAGACCTTACTCTTGCAAGAGTCATTGATGACTCATGATGATAGATTCTAACATTTAACTTGCTAACTTGCTAATCAAACTAACTCTCTTATTTCATGCTTGCTTTTAATAGTTTTGATGATCTAAAATTTCTATTAGCCTGCTCTTGACGCAAGTTTTGTATGTGAGGGACCATTTGTGAGCCATGCTTTGTATCGTCTCTTGAAGTCAAGGAGTAGTGATGGCAAGGATCCATGTGAGGCAACTATCACTAAAAGGTTAGCATGATTAGTGGAGTATTAGTAGTTAGTTGCCATGAATCTTCTTCTTTTTTATTTTATTTTCAAACCTTTTCTTCAACATAAAAATACCATTTTTATTTCACCACCTATCTCTTCTATTTCTTCTTTTCTTTTGTTTCTAAAACAATTTCCAAAACTTCTTCTTATTTCATTTTCCTTTTATCTCATTTCTATTTTCTAATTTTGTTTCCACTAATTTACAGCCACTTCTTATTTGTTTTCTCATCGTCGTTTTCATCATCTTCTCCACCTATTACTTCTAGATTTTTTTTTCTTTTTTTTCTCTTTCTTCAACAAAGAAGAACTTGTTAACATACACATGAACGAACTGTTAATGCTTCTATCCCTCCCGTCTCTGTAGATTCGACCCGTTGAGCTAATACTATAATGGAAGTATCGAGAGAACAGTAGTAGAACACACACGCTTTTACATTGATTTTATAAAACACACATTTTCAAGTGCTGGTTCCGTTCGATTAAAATTTTGGCGCTGTTGTCGGGGATGAGAATGGTTTAGATTTCACATTTTTTTAATATTTCTTCTATGTTTCTAGTGTGCAGGTTATTCTTATAGAAACTATATATTGCAGAAGACTTCCCTTGTCTGTAGCTCCCTGCTCTAGAAAGTGGGAAAGCTACTTTTATTAAATTGCCGTGCCAAGGACTTAGGAGCCGCGAAAACGCGGCCAATCCTGGGTCCCTGGTCCCCAAATTTTGTAGGGTTCTTGCAAGTTTCATCTATTGCTATATTCTGTTGTAATATGTAGCCAGTTGTCTGTAATTCTAAACAGTGCAATAACTAAGAAGTAAAATCAGTATTTGGACGCTTTTAAAACGGTTTAGACATTTGCATTTAGGCACGTGTCTATTTCAATTCCATTATACTGTATTTTATTCTGTTGTTGTGATCTGAACTGCGGTATACACATGGCATTGCATATAGCATAGGACAAGCACGTA
>JAVJIF010000208.1:0-174806 GCA_038442645.1 Agave tequilana | reverse complement strand
CTTGTCGAGTACAAATTTTGTTTGTCAACTCTACACGGAGTATCAAACTTTCAAATTTGCCAAGTTAACACTATACCTCTGGCACTTCAAATTTTCACTTGTCAATTCTCACCAATAGAATGACAGGTCCTCAAATTGCTCTTATCATGAGTCAATCTTTGTCAAGTTAATACTACACCTCTGACAAATTACTGTTAAAGTTTAACACCACACCTCTAAACAGTAATCAGGTTTCTGTCAGGTTTAATATTACACCTCTGACAGTCACTTTTCTTCAGACTTCCATATCGAAGCTGAAGTGGATGATGCTAAGTTAACATTACACCTCTAGCATCAAGTCATTGCTAAGTTAAACAATACACCTATGGCCATGACTTTCCCTCGGACTTCCTTATACAAGCCGAGATGACCAATGCCAAGTTCAACATTACACCTCTAGCATTACCCTCACTGTCAAGTTAAACATTACACTTATGACAGTGACACTTCTGAGTTAAGTTAATATCACACCTCTGACTCACATCCTTGTCAAGTTAACATTACACTTCTGACAAGACCACTTTCAACCCGTTAAGTTAATATCACACCTCTAACGGTAACAAACTTTCCTAGATTCCCCACGAGTCTAGTCTCACTTGTTATTCTCTTCAACAGAATAGCAAGTCTACCTAAAACATTGTTAGGTTAATACTACACCATCAACAGTGTTTCCATCAAATCCCCAGCTGAGCTCAATCAAGTTAATCCCAAATACTTGATAAAAGTTCACCCTCCCTGGGGTACCAATTCTACTTGTCACTTTCTCTTATAAAGTGGCAGGTCCACCAAAAATTATTTCATCTCTGTCAAGTTAATATTACACCTCTGACAGTATTGTGAGAATTCCTGAAATAGGATCTTTTCCTACAAAGTTTGACTTATTAAGATTATCATCATAATTTTGACAAAGTCAAAGATTCTTTGCTTCTATGAGTCTAACTGAAGACAAAAAGTTCAAGACAATGAAAGAGGCAAAAAGAAAAGTGTCACTTTTATTTATATCCAGGCATACGAAAGTGATACAAATACTCTCTTATACAATAAGATTGAGTGTTACAATTAAGGAGTACAAAGAAGTCCCTCTCTCTCTCTCAGAGGCCGTACTCACTCCTTGAAGCCGCATCTAATTCCAAGTGCACGATGTCTGAAGAAGTGCCAAACTGTGGCGACAATTGGAGCCGGTTGCACTATGGTGCATGACGTAAACATCGGAAGAGCCCTAGCTGACTAAGCTAAGAGCACTAGTGTTCTTGAGGTCCGGTGACAGCAGAAAGCCATGCAACCCTTCATTCATGAGCATCTCTTTCGCCAGAAGGCCATCCAACGAACATGGAGTGTCCTTGATGTCACTTCTGGAGTGGGAGAGGAAGAGGATCCTATCTGCCACTGTATCCACCGTAACCTCCTCGCCGCCATACTTACCCTGACCATCCCTTGCCAGCAGGCATGACTGGTGCAGTGGATCTGAAGAGACCTTGGCGAGGGTTAAGTCCTCGTCAGGGACATAATATATTCCCTTGTAGACGACGATGACCATAATATATTCCCTTGTAGATGAACATCGAACGAGTTCGCCGACCGAAATATTCTTCCAGGGGCCCAGCGAACCTGAAAAAGGACAATCAAGCCTACCTACAAGGAATAAACAAGGGGGTTAGAAAATCTGGAACTTAGTATACTTCAAAAAAGAAAACTAAGTGACAGACGCGGCTATTGTCGAAGACTTCAGACGCGGGAATGAGCCCGCGCAGTGAGTCAAAATACCGCGTCAACAGAAGCAGACGCGAATCAAAACTGTGCCACACACAGGATTCAAACGCGGTCTCATTTTGCGCCCGCGCCTAAAACACAAGGCGCGAAAGGACTCAGACGCCGAAAATTGCCATCTCCCTGTCGAGGGAACAGGGGTTGCAAAATTCGGGTCTGAAACCTTCAGCCCGAGTTGGAATTCATCCAAGTCAGTGGCCTTAAAACGCGAGCTTCATGAGCAAAGTCAGCGCCAAGTGCCAAAGACTTCTGTACTCGCGTCCAGGGAAGTTTAAGTCGGCGGCGCAAATTCCAGAAGGAATGCACCAACTCAGACTTCATGAGGAAATCCAGATGATGATGTGCCAAAGTGCAAACTTGGGTGGACTAGAAACATCACAGCAAGTCGGGACGGCATACCAGCAGAGGCCTCTGTCAAGAGTTTAACTTTCTGCATCAGAATATGGACATGGAAGGTGATCAGAGAGACACTTTGTCCTGAAGAGACCAAACAGAAGCATGAAAGCTCTGGGTCATCTTCTTCCCGGGAGTCGTCTTCATCCATGAAGACAGTACCCCTGTTAGAAACTCTGAAGAAGGCGGAAGTTCTCAGAGCAATCGTTCTCTTAAAAGGGAAAATAGTCTAAGATTGGGACTGCTAAAGAAGGCGAGCCCCTATTTATAGGCCGCTCCTGGTAACCGTCATTAATGGTTCATCAATTGGAACCGTCGGCCTTAATGACCGCACGATTGTCAAAGTCCAATGGGAAGCTGACGCGTGGAGGGTCTGGTCTACAACCGCCAGCGCCGGTTTTACATTAAAGGGTATTAACGCCCAAGTCCAATGAAGAACCGACGCATGGACAACTGCTTCGGGAAACAACAGATGACCCGGTTTCCCAATCGTCAGTGAAGACTTGACGTTCAATCGTCAGTGAAGACTTGACGTTCAAAGATCTCATAAAATCTTTATGTCAGGCCGCATGTAACGTCTGGAAGTTACATCGCTACGCAGATGGGAAAACCGCGTCCTGGAACCCGCGTCTCCTTTTTCAGAATGAATGACGTCCACCTGCGTTCCAAAGGAAAGTCCGCGTGACTCAGAATCGCGTCCCTTCAGCAAACAGGGCCCATTTTAAGGGAAAGCACTTGACTCAGCAAAGGACTTAGTCCATTCTGAGATTAAGGGGAAAATACACAAGGCTGCGTCCCTCGCGTCCGCTCGAGTCGCGTCTTCATTGGCAGGACAGACTCGCGTTACTCAAAGCCGCGTTTCTCTCTGCGAGTTGACGCCGCCGCGTCTCCCTATGGATTGACGCTGCGTCTCATCAAAAAGACTTAGTTCTATCTGAGTTCTTATGAACTGATGACCGCGTCTCTCCATGAATTGACGCCGCGTCTCATAAAAAAGACTTAGTTCTACCTAAGTCCCTATGAACCAATGTCGCGTCTCATCAAAAGGGCTTAGTTCTGCCTAAGGTCCTATGGGTCAAACGCCACGTTTCATTTAAAGAACTTAGTCTCACCTAAGTTCAGCATTCACAGTCAGTTAATCAAAGATTGTGATCAAGAGGTCGAATTCATCCACAGCAAGGCAACAAAGAGAGTGTCCTTTTCTTAAAAAAAAGAGAGAAGGCTACAAGTCCTGGTCCGCCAAAGAACGGATTTGCTCTCTAAGGCGATGTATCTTATGTTGACGCGCCTTCTCAACCTCCATGAGAGCTCGGGCCCGCAGATCCGCTTCAGACAAAAATTCCTGCGCTTGCACTCGGAGGGATTCCAGCTCGGACGAACGAACAGAGAGGTCCGCTTCAGCTTGCGCCTTGGCAACCTCTAACTCCGCTAGCCTCTTTTCAGAGGTAGCAAGCCTCTGTTCGTTGAACACAATCATGGCCTCAGCCCTGGCTATAACAGCCCGAGAGTCAAGGATAGCCTGCTTTGCGGCCTGTATGATCGTCTCTGACTCCTCGGACTCAATCGCCAGCCTTTGGTGATCAGCCTGGACACGTTCAAGAAGACGAGTGCTATCGGTGATCTTCTCCTCCACCTCTCTTCGCTCCTGCTCTTGAGCAACAAGGAGCCTATTCAGCATTTCTTGGGCTTCGTGGGATGAACCAGCATCATCCTCCAGGGATCGAAGCTCTCTCAGGTGCTGTTCCAGCTGATCCACCAGCAGCTGACTCGCCTGGGCTAGCGAAGGCCTCCGGCCAACTTGATGTTCTCGACCTGGTTTCCGAGAAACATCTGGGCGAAGTCAAGGGAGCTACCCCTAGTCAGGATGAAATCGATGCATGTTCGCATCGAGGTAAGGAACTGCTGCACCGCCTGGCGTGTCAAAAGCTCCATGATATCATCATCTGAAGTGCTCCCCGATCCCCTTTCTATCACGGGGCGGGGGATGTAGATCGGCTCTGTTGGTGCAAGAGTCGAGCTGACCACGGGTACGGCAGGAGCAGGAGCAGCCACTGGCGCTTCTGGGGGTACCACCTCTGCAGGAACCTCCACAGCCGATGACAGGGTAGTGAGCTCGACCTCCTCAGAAACCTCAGCCAAGGCTTGGGCCGTGTGGCCTTCCGGAGGGACACTGACCGTCAGACTCTCTACCTGGGCCTCCTCAGTTCTCTCTGCAAGTTATCTCAACATTAGTCAGAATGGTAAAAAGAGAAACATCCGAGACATCAAAACTTCCTTACCAAGCTGGAGGTCCAGAGATGTCGAATCCTTGGGTGAACCCTGCAGAGGAGAAGTCTCTCTGACTTCAGTGGTGGCCTCCTCTTCCTGCAGAGTAGAAGTCTCCCCGATTTCGGTAGTTGCCTCGGCAGCTGGAGTCTCAACTTCTTCCGGCTGGATCAACTCTTGCACCATCTCCTCGATAGGCGAGGAGGTTGCAGCCTCGGTATCCTCAGCCAATCCTGCAGCATAAAAGGAGAATGTTAAAGCCTCCTCTTTAAAATGAAAAGGAAAATCAGGTCAGAAGGTGAAAAGAGTACCTTCAGCAGGAGCAACCGCTGGTGGTGACATCGTCGCCGGCTCACACCCATGTATTTCCTCCTCCGAGATGTGTGAGAATTTGCTCGGATCAGGAGGAGCGGGTTCGTCACCATAGTCGACCTCATCCTCAAAATCGCTTTCCTCTACGGATGAGGAAGACGACAGTTCAACGTGAGAGGCCTCGGTAGCCGGAGCCTTGCCTCTAAACACCCCGTGGTAGGGCTGGGGTCAACCATCTGAGGACTGAAGATGAAGACAGAAGGAGACCCAGGCTGTTGTGCCTCATCCCTCCTCTGAGCTGAGGTCCCCGGAATTTCAACATCGCCTCCGCTCATTATATCGACCTCGAGCTGCTCGGTCTCGTCAGTGGCGGTGGGTCTGTCAGCAGGCTCCCCTTCCTCTGCAATCCTGAGGCTCCTGCGGTGTAACCTGCGGGCATGGACTAAGAGAGTGTCATCCTTGTCCACCTCTTCCTCCCTCGGCTCCCCAACACCAGAGGATGTCCGTGGATCGAGAAACTGCAGCCGTCAAGTCTCTCGGACCTTCTTTGGGGCAGGCTCAGCAGTGGAAATAGAGCCTTGACGATGCTTGCTCACCGCCTGTCGAGCCCTGGTTGGTCGCGGCTCCGCCCTTGTTGGTCGCGGCTCGCCCTTGTTGCTCGCGGCTCCTCCCTTGACCCTCTCCCGACCTCCTTCAGAGCCTTCAGGTACTGCTCGACGCCTCGCGAGCGTTTACCGAACTCCGACCTTGCTTCGAGATTTGCATTGATACTCTCAATGCATGAATACTCCGGAACAAAGTATGGTGTCTGGTTGACTTGGAAGTACCAAGAGCAGAAGCTGAAGCTCATACGGCACTTTGACCCCTCGATAGGTAGACGGAAAGTTGCTTCCGTCCCTCCGGCCACACTGTAGTACCAAGCCCGAGCACCTTCGAACAAGTTCCCTTCGAAGGCGAGTCGATCATTGGGATTGCCGACGTAGAGTTGATCGTAGCCGAACTGTCGGGCGAAACGATTCGGTATGTACGGCTCGATTGTGCATGAAGTCCCTTGCCGGAAAAGCACATATCCGGGCCGAATGTTGATCAACCACCAGAAGACCCTCGTGGACAACCTCGTGAAGTCATCTGGGCCCGTAGAATCAGTAAATAGATCCCCGAAAGATGCACCAGGGATCTCGGGGAAGCAGCGATTGAGCTGGTAGTTCGAAGCATCTGAAATGCACTTCCGGACGAAATACATATAAGTATTACGTCAGTCCGAACCCTCCAACCGCTGTACAAAAGGGGCGAAACCCTCACTCTAAGGCACCGGCGTCATCAGGGAAGGGCAGTGCATCACGTACCAAGCCATGAGGTACGTGTAAGGCAGCTCGATCCGAGGGTTGGGGCGCTTCACCGTCAGCTTCCCCTCTGAGTCAAGGATCGATTGGCCATAGGAGTTGACGCCTTCCCTGGCTCGCAGAAGTTGTAGGTTAACGCCTGCAACCCGCTCTGAATGCCAGCCGCCACGGCCGGAAGAAGGGCTATGGGACTGCCATGGGCCAGGAGCACCGCCGGGTACACTACATCGGCAACAATGACTTCATGTGGCAGCGTGGGCACCACACAACGCTTCAGCCACAGCATTAAGAAGCCCGCCAACAATGCTCGATCGGAGATAGGGGTCCAGGCTTGATGGTGAAAACTTTCGAAGACCATGTCAGGTTCGAAACCGTCTTCGTTCGAAACCGTCCTCGTTCGAAACCGTGGTGTAGAAGCCTTCAGGAGCCTGGGCGATCCTGTCGTCAATTTCCTTGTCGGAGCTGGGAGCCAGTCGGGTTATTGGATGGTCTTTCTTATTGACATTGTTGAACAAGTAACTGGCCCAAGACAGCTGCTTGATTCCTCCCGACCTCCAAGTGGTTATCTGGCCGCAAATATGGAAGTGACATAGCACTTCCCAATAAGTCTCGTACATTTGAGGAGACCCTTTCTTCATAAGGTTGAGCTCCTCAGTGGTTGGGATATATTCCTCATAGGGAGAATCCCCTGTTGCCAGCCCCGAGACCTCATGCAACTCGTGCAGTGCAAGACCCATCTCTCCGATCGGGGTGACGAATGTCCCCGTCAAAGAATTGTAACGCTCCAGGACCCCGAAGAAGTTCTGAGAACTCGGCGGGATACCATACTGCACGGCCCTGACTGCTGGGTACAGTCCCACATGCTCTAGCAGATCTCCAAGATCGGCAAGGACGAAGCTCACCATCCTGCACCACCAATACTTCTCGGTGGAATGAACCCACCCGAGCGCACGGAACTCAACAGGAAAATCACCCTCCGCTTTCATAAACGCGTTGAGGAAGGTAGTGCCGAGTTTTGGTATCTCTCCAACTGGGAGCTCAGACTTGCGCGACCCGGGGAACAGGCCGAGAACCGCCCTATCATGACCATCATGACGGTATACCTTCTAGGAGCCCAAGTCACCGAGGGTAATCTCATGGACATATCAGGAAACGTCCCATTTCATCTTCTGAGGGACGGACATGTGCTGGAGATAAGACAGCAGGAACATCCACTCCATGTCTGGAAGAAAGAATCTTCTATCCCCTATCTGACGGAGCCATCAATAATTTCCATCATACATGTAATAGCCGCCATCACCGATACGATCTCCGAAGAAGAAGGCAGGCTTCTCCAGCTTGACGCGATCATCCGTTGTGAATGCTGCATCGGTCATAAGCACCCGAAGGGTTATCATATCAACATTGGAGAGCCTTTCCTGGCGCTCCTGCGACCTGTCAGCAGTCACAGGTACTGTCCTTCGTAGCACAAAGGCCAGATCACGGTCAGCACCACCTACATGTCCAAAGTGGCGCTTCTTGGCAAGTGGGGCAGAAGGGTGTGGTACTGCAAAAGAAAAGGACACTTAATCAGACACCTTATCAGAAGCAAAAAAAAATGCTAAGTGTCTATAGTCCAGACGCAGAAGAGATACTGGAGGCAGGAATTATCAAATTCGCATCCAGACCTGCGAATCTGCGTCCAGACGCAGAAAAAATACTGGACGCAGGAATTATCAAATCCGCATCCAGACCTGCAAATCCGCATCCAGGCGTAAGACCCGCGGGATCAAATCCGCGTTTTGCAAACCAAGACTTATGAAAAATCTCTAAGTACTTGGGCTCAGGTGCAAGATTCATCAAAAACCTGCACCTGATGAAAAATCTTCAAGTCCGCGTCCGAACCCTTCACAATTAGAAATATTCTAAGTGAAGAATCCGAAATGCAGGACTCGCTGGCACCGGGTCATCAAACCCGCGCCTTGGTTATCAACTCAAAGACCGCGTCTGAGACCGCGTCTGAGAATCAAACACGGTTTGTTTTCTGTGTTGACGGTTCTGTGTTAATGGTTCTCCTCCAAAAGATATCTTTTTGGGGTTCCATGAGCTTCCAGTAATGGTGAAGTTCAAGCCTAAACCGCGTTATACCTGGGAAAAGGACTTCCTGCGCGGAAGAACCGCCCCTCTGAGCCTCGGTGACGGTCGCTCTTGAAGAGGATGCGGTGGCTTGGTCTTAGGTGCCATTGGTGATTAAGAATCCAGTAATGGAGATGAACAGAGAAAGAAGAACTCTTTTTCTTAAAAACTCTAAACAAATGCGCTCGGAGAAGAAGAGGTATCTCTCTGACTGTTGCCATTTATAGGCACAAGGATTCGCGAAGATACGCGGCGCGTGGCTCGATTAGTTCTGCAGCAAGTCATCGCTTGACGCGTGGAACAGATCAATTTTAATGTATCGCGAAGATCGCGCACCATGGCTCTACAGCGAGTCATCGCTTGACACGTGGAACAGATCATTTAATGAACCGGGAAGTCCGCGCGTCAAAAGGTGATGTCCCGTCGGTTCCCCAGGCCAACTGGCAGTGCAATCATGACATGGCACAGATTCGCACCCGACGGCCGCGCCTCTTCGATGGACATGCCCCGTCATCACCGCCATAAATGCATTCAAAAAGTCGCGTCTCTCTAAGAAGTTCGCGTCTTTCCAACCCGGCTGAACATCGCGTCTGCTTTATGGAAGATCAGTCGCGTTTTTCATTTGCCAAAAGACGCACCCATGAAAGTCGCGTTTTTAAAGCAGTACCATCTCTGCTTTTCAAAAAGAACCAGAGTTCGGCCTCCTGCTTCTGTAAATCAGTTCAACAGTACACTGGCACAAGCAGACGACCGACCACTCCTGGCTTAAAGCGCACCCGTGACAGATTAAAAGCAATCGGGGAGGTTTGGACTGTGTATCTAGACACTCGACACGATCAACTCTGATGGCTTCAAAGAGTTCAACAGTACACTCACGAACGCCAGCTCCAGATGAGATCAAACCCGGAGCATTAACAGTCCAGTCATAAAGGCGAATGCGGCTAAAATCCAAAGTATTTCGAAATCTGTCTCATTTAACTGCGGAATATCGAAAACTTTGGAGGGGGTTCTGTAGGCTGTCTAAAAATCACTAAAAGACAAGCCATTAAAAAGCAGAGTCTCAAGTTCAAGGCGCGTGGGCTCGACATCTGCGTCTCAACATCAAGGCGCGTGGGCTCGACATCCGCGTCTCAACATCAAGGCGCGTGGGCTCGACATCCGCGTCTCAACATCAAGGCGCGTGGGCTCGACATCCGCGTCTCAACATCAAGGCGCGAGGGTCCAACACCCGCGTCTCAGCATCAAGGCGCGTGGGCTCAACACCCGCGTCTCAACATCAAGGCGCGTGGGCTCGACACCCGCGTCTCGGTTATAACCGCCTTGGTTATGGGGCCAGTCGCCGCCCACATAGCGGGGAGGTCAGCCCCTCATTGTGGAGCACTTTTAGGGGACACGTTTACCCCTGGAGTCTCTATAAATAGCCCCGTCGCTATGAAGAAGGTCGGATTTTCGGGGGCCAATCAAGAAAAAAAAAGGGGACGACAAGGGAGGAGATCAGAACATACGGAGAGAATCGACAAGACAGAGACACGGCAGAAAAAGGAGAGAGCTCAACTCTTCAACAAGCTCGCTGCGTACGAGTTGTCCTTTGCCTACCTTCTCTTGAGAGTTTTGGTAGACAAGAGCTGTGTTACTCTTTCACCAACCAAAGAGAAGATCCCTGACGATCCCGACGGTCATCCGGTCAACGGAGAACAAGATTCACTCTCCACCGCCACACGAAGAACCCAGCATTAAACAAAGGGAGGATTCAAGACTCAACATCCTCCCTCCCTTGTAACTGGAAGGGAAACAGTTTTGTTGTAATTTTTCATCTGATTCAAGGAAATTTTACAGCACCTCTTTTCTTTTTTTTCCGGCGCGTACACCCAAATCCTCAGTAAAGGTTCTCTGTGTGGGAAGATCTGTGTGGACGAGTTAGTGAAAATCCTTCTGTGTGAAGGCGGGGACGTAGGGCTGGGTGCTCGAACCTCGAAACATATCTTTGTGTTTGCGTTTAATCCACTTTCTTTAACTCTCTCTCTCTCACATTGTGCATTGTTCATATTGTTCATATCATATACATGCTTGGTTTGATTTTGTGCCCATACATGTGTTTAACCAAGAGAGCTTCATATAGCACCTCAACTCTTATTTAGAGGAATTTAGAGGACATAGTCCAGAGCCCTTCACCGGAAATTCGGCTACACTCTTTGATTACACTTTGTCATTAGATTAGCCTTACACCTGTTTACCCTCCTCTACGTTATTTTCAATTGGTATCAGAGCCTACGCTCTTGATATTAGGTTTAACCACCTAGGAGTAAGATCTTGGTTAGCTAATCTACATTTGCATTTGTGTACATATTATTTGCATTCATGGATATCCCTCCCATGTTTGATATCTCTAAAATTGATATATGGAAGGTCATGATGAGTTGGCATTTAAAAGCCATAGGTTTTAAAGTTTACCTTGCCATTACCAAGAAATCCTACCTTAGTAATAGCAAGCATTTAGAAGCCAATGCACTAGCCCTAAAGGCACTTAGAAAATCACTTAGCAAAGAATATTTAAATATGATTTCTCATTTTGATTCCGCCTTTACAGTGTGGAACATTTTGATATCTCCCGAGCTACAAACGCAAATCAATAAGGAGGAGAAATCTAATAGAGAAGAGTCCAACAAATGTTGCTTCATGGTTCAAGGGAATCACTCCCTTGAGATACACTCAGACACTCAACTAGATGATAGTTCTTCTTGTGATGAATATATTGATGCCGATGCATTAAATGAAGAACTTTCTATTGTATGTGAAAAACTACTTGAAAAATATAAAGTTTTGAAAAAGAAAAGTTTTGAACTTAATAAAGAAAATGAGGATTTAATTTCAAAACCTGATGTATTTTATAAAAGAAGATTGAGATTTCTAATAAAAGGGACTCATTGAAATCTCAACTTGAACTTGCCCTAAATGAAAATAAAATTTTGAAAAATAAAAATGATTCTGAAATTATTTTGAAGAAAAATGAAATTATATCTTCAAAACTTGATTTTGTTGTAAAAAAAAATGAATCTTTGAAAAATAAAATTTCTTCTATTTCAAAAGAGCTAGAATTGATTTCTAAGAAAAACACTTCTTTGAAAAATGATTTAGATACCCATGTTTGCCATGCTAGTGTAGCTTCATCATCTAGCTTACTTATTGCATGCTCCACTTTATCTTCAAGTATTAAAAATGATAGTTGTGTTTTGAAGAAAAGTGTTGATTGTTTGGGCTCCACTTTGAGCCAATGTGCCATGGAACCACACACGTTCGGAATTCATGTTTCGCAAAAAACAAATTCCACCTATGCATGCACACAAACCACGGCATACACATGCTTCTCATGTTCACACTCATAACACTATGTATGCTCATGTGTATACATGTACACATTGTGGACGTAAGGGCCATCTTATTAAGTTTTGTTATGATAGAGAACATAATGTAAATTTAGCAAATAAATTTGTTTGGATTAGGAAAGGTGCTAACCCCCATGGACCCAATAGAGTTTGGGTACCAAAATTCACCCTTATGCTATTTGATGTAGGTGTGGGCTCTCACATGACGTGAGAGTTGTGGTGCCTTGAGGTGGATGCGTTCCGAGCTTAATGGTGACTATTTTGGATGCATCACTTTCAGGGGAGTTTGGTAGAAGGACCACCATGGTTTGGAGACAGAGAGATGTACCCTAATAGTTTTGGTAATAATCTCTAACTCCCATTTATGTTTACATGCTTTCATGATAAATTTTTGGCATGTTTTGATGTTTCATGATTATTATGTTAAATGCAATGAAATTTAGATTAGTGATACATGATTAGTCACATATATTGCATATACATTATCACCTTATCATACTTTTTAGCTAATAAATCCTATTAACAAGTCTTCTTCTTCTTTGTTTAATGTAGGCCCAATTGCTAAAAGAAAGGAATGAGAAACAAGCCCAAAAGCCCACCAAATTCTGATTTAATTCAGAAGAAATTCGAAATCAAGGAATCATGGCAAAATCTTGGCATATCAGAGAGGTTGAAAACTGGTTGAGAAGAGTCCTCCCTGAATCAAGCGGTTGAAGCTAACAATCCAAGGCTGTTTCGTCACATCCTGGAGTAGAACGAGAAAACCAGAAGAAGATACATGAGAATCACCAAACCAGGAGCTCCCACCAATTGGGTGTGGCCACCTGGCCACACCAGGGCCGCGGAAACGCGGCCCTAGCCGCGTTTTCGCGGCTATCTAGTGTCAGTTGGGGAGCGTTTGCTCCCCCAATCTTCCCGAGATTCCCTCCTTTTGGTTTTCCCTATAAATACCAGTTTCAGCAGAGCAAAAGGGAGCGAAGACTAGGATTAGAATTTGTGTTTATTTTCTAAGGATTTAGGCTCTTTGTTAGATAGTGCAAAAGTTGTATTCTTGTTTTTCAATTTGTAGTTCAGTACACATACTTGTGTGAGAGAGGAATTGAGTGCTCGTACTTGAAGATTGAAGTGACATCAATACAAGTATCGAGCAGCTTTTTCTTCCATTCGTATTACAGTATGTCTTGCATTATTTATTTGCTTTCTTCTTTGTTTTGCATGAGTAACTAAAACAGTTTTCTGGGCTCACTATTGTAACTCTCTCTAGTTCTTCTTCTCTTCTGGTTTTAAAGAAAAATACCCAATGAATCATTTGCATGCCTTACTTAAAGCCTTTCTTCTTGAAAGTGTTCTTGAAGGCACATGAGGATGGGTTTGGACTGTTAAACTCTTACTTCTTTCATGAACGTTTCTTGAACTATTTTTACTTCATTCTTGCTTCTTCGCTTGTTGATTTAACATTCAATTCTAAACGATTTTTCAAAGAAAAGAGTGAACTCTTCCAACCATCTTATGTGCTTTACTTCAAACTTTCTAAAAATCAACTTTAAGTTTTGCCTATGATCAATTTGAGGCACTTAGGATTTCAATAGAAGAATGAACGATTGAGTAGTGAGATAGTGAGCCCAGATTTTCTTCCTTATTATAATCAACAAAATAATTTTCGAGCTTTTTAAATCACCTTCTCCAAAGCCTTCTCTAAAGTTGCAATTTCTCTTTTAATCATCTCTTTCTTTCCATTCTCTTTTTCCATTAAAAAACGAACACAATTCTTTGTTTTTAAACGAATCACCGAAAAGCTTCCATCGCATTCCTCCTCGTGGACACGACCCTTTAGCCACAAGCTACACGGTAAATTCTTAAACTCTTTGATTGTTCTTTCATTTTAGCAATTAATTTTTGGCGCCGTTGCCGGGGAGGGAACGGTGTATTTATTTTTTAACAAGTTTTGTGTGTTGTTTCAGGGACTTGAAGATTCAGATCTAGCATTCAAGCTTTGCAAGAGAAGACTTGCAAATTCTGTGCCCCTACTCTCGAAAGTAGGAAACAGAATTTCAAGAAATTGCGTTGCAAAATTTGAAATTTTTATTGGACTACTAAAACTCTTTTTTGCAGGACATATTGCTCGCAAAAAAATTAAGTTTTTGTATGTTATATTCTTACTATATCTGCTATCCACCATCCCTGTTTTAATCCAACAGTAATTGGAGTGATTGTTAATTGCTTAAAAAACGTTTAGACTTACATTCTAGGCATTTGTCTAATTACGTTTATTTTACAATTACTGTTGAAGATAGCTGGAGACAAGGTATGTATGCATAGCATATAGTTTAGGAAACATTCTTGGGTGATATTTGCTTTTGAATGTTACTTTTCTATATCTTGCACACTATGCACAAATCAATTCTAAGAGCAAAATCCAAGTTAAGATAAGGTGGGGAAGTCATTACCCTTTCTTAACCCGCAAACCATCTCCAAGCACGCACAACCTAAGCCTAAGTAAAATCTGATAGACGTTGGGGACATCTCGAACTCATTAGGAGATTATCCTAAGGGGGAAAAGTGTTAGAATTTGACTCCTGTCAAATCAGTGTCTAGGAAAGGGATTAAGGGCTGAAAGCTCGAAGGTTGGTGGTTACTTAATTAAGGAACGTCTTTGACGAATAACCTCCCACCAATCTTACCCTGACCTGGCTGATTAGCTTGTGGTCAAAGTCTACATTATACCTCCTGTGGACAATCAACCAGTTAGGAGTTGTCTAGGTCAAGGTTACCTTAAACTAGGCTTGGTTGTTTTCTTTTCTTGACTATTGGTGAACTTGTTTGTGATTGTGTTTGTATATGCAAGTGTGGTCAAGAGACCCTAATTCATCTAGGTTAACTAGAAACACATCACCACCCAAGTTCGAAACAAGACTAGATTCGGTTATGGATCGACCGACATCTTTGCAGGATAGGTTCTATCCCATTAGAACATCACTTCCATCCTGCATCCAACTTCCATCGGTTGGTGAACACAACTTTGAGCTTAAGCCACAGTTCATCAATACACTCCCTAAATTCCATGGCTTAGAGTCCGAAGATGCTTATTTCTTCATAAGAGAATTTGAAGAAGTATGCCTAATGATGAAAATCGCTCACCTTGCAGATGATGCTATTATGTTGAGATTTGTCCCATTTGCTCTTAAGGACTTATCCAAGAAATGGCTCTACAGCTTAGCGGCCGGCTCTATCACCTCTTGGGATAGTTTCATCAAGGTCTTCTTGAAGAAATTCTATCCAATCCACAAGACCGCCCTCGTTAGGAAGAACATCATGCAGTTCAAGTAAGAACTAGTAAACCGTTTTGGAGGTACTTTGAACGCTTCAAAGACTTCCTTGTCCAATGTCCTCATCATGGAATAGAGAAATAACGACAAGGCCAAATTTTTTATGACGGTTTAGACTACTCGACCATGACCCTCTTAGAAAGCATGTGCCAAGGGGATTCTTGCAGAAGGATAAGCATGAAGGATGGGATTTATATGAGAATCTAGCTGAAAAGACTATCCAATGAGAACTTACTAGTGAAAGCTCTAAAATTCAAACTCTATCTCTTCAAAAGGAGGTCTCCATTCGATTGAATCATCCATAGCTAATGGGGCTAAGTTAGCTAACTTAGCGAGAAGACTGGAAGCTCTAGAAACTAAGGAACCAAGTCCAGTCAATCAAGTCAGCCCAAATCAATTTCCAACTCCGGGTTGTACTTACTGTCAGGCCATGAATCATGTGTTTGAGGAGTGTCCTGTATTTCAAGCTCACCAACACTTTCCTGAACCGACTGCGGCCTTTTCAAGGCCGAACAATGATCCTTACGCTCCAACGTACAATTCTGGCTGGAGAAATCACCCAAATTTCTCATGGAGCCAACAAAATAATGACCACCTACGGTCAAACCATGCAAACCACTTCCATATTCTAATAATTCTTCCAATCATCAACCCAACTTTTTCAATCACCCTCACAATTCTCCCAACAAATTTTCAAATTATCAACAAAATTTTCCCGACCAAGCTCTATCATCTCCTTCCAGAATCCTCAACTTGAAAGGAGAATGACTGATTTTAAGAGAAACATGAAAAGATACATGAAGAACTAAGATTCCCTCATGCAAACAATACAGAGGCTAGAGGGTCAAATGAGCCAGTTAGCCAATCCACAACATGAGAGGCAAAAGGGTACCTTGCCCAGTCAACCAATTATGAATCCTAGGAATTCACAATAAGCTCATTTGGTTGAGGATCAATCACTGAATTAATGTAATGTTGTTCATACATTGAGGTCGGGAAAGAAAGTTAATAACCAAGTGTCAACACCACCTAATCCTAGTCAGCACAATCAAACTTCAGCATCCACCTCATCTAATCCCACTCCTCCTAAATTTAATGAATCTGAAAAAGATAAGTCAACCAGTCATGTGCACCAGCCTATAGCACCATTTCCTAATAGGCTGAAAAACAAGTAAAATCCACACATGGATAAGATAATTAAGATCTTCAATCAAGTGAAGATAAATGTGCCACTTCTTGATGCCATCCAACAAGTCTCTTCCTATGCTAAGTTTCTTAAGGACATGTGCACCAAGAAGAGAAAGACTAATATACCAAAAAAGATCTTCTTAGCCACTAACATTAGTGAGCTACTATCGGGGCCGATCCCTGTCAAGTACAAGGATCCAGGTAGTCAACCATTGCCTGCACAATAGGACAAGCCGAGATTAGTCGTGCACTTCTTGACTTGGGAGCAAGTATTAACTTGCTTCCATTCTCAGTTTATCAACAACTTGGGTTGGGCGATCTTAATCCAACTCGAGTCACTATCCAACTGGCTGACCGTTCAGTAAAAGTCCCAAAAGGAGAGATTAATGATGTTCTTATCCGGGTCGGGGAGTTTATTTACCCTGTCGATTTCATAATTTTAGAGACACAACCTGTGTCCAACTCCAATCATAGGGCTCAAACTCCTGTTATCCTAGGGCGACCATTCCTTGCTACTGCCAATGCCATCATCAATTGTAGGAATGGGTCCATGAGGTTAACTTTTGGGGACATGACTAGAGAAGTCAATGTCTTCAACCTTGAAAAACAACCTCGTAAGATAAGAGATCAAACATTTGAGGTAAATTTTGTTGAAAATAATTGTGATGAAGAAAGTGAAGATATAGAAGATGAGTCGCTGTTTCTTAGTGAATTACTCAATGAAGGCGATTATCTTGATGAGGAAACATATATCGGAGATCCTAATGTTAGAGTACCCTTTAAAAAGGGAAAATTTGATTTGAATATCTTCACTTTCGATGAGCCAACCAATAATGTATCACATGAGAATATAATTCAAGAACCTCCGATTGACATACTCTTTGAAAACCTTTTTGAAGAAGAACTCATGTGTTTGGATGAACCAACTAGGGATCATTTAGTTAATTATACATTTCCAGGGGAAAGTATTGACCTAAGCTTTGAGGAGATCTATGGAACTGAGTTAGAATTCCTAGGCATTCATAATGAAGAAGTTCCAACTGAGAAGTGTGATGGTAATAAATTTTTGAATAATGATTGTAGCAATATGAGGAAGAAACACCTAAAGAAGGTGAGACTGGGGAGGAAGGACGCTAAAATGATAAAACAATTGGCCTCCCCACTATGCCCTATAAAGAGGACTCATTGGAATGATGGGAAGAGAGCTAGAGGGATAAGACCGAAAAAGATCTAGGTGTGGGAGAAACTTGATGTTGTACATATTTCTGTATAATATATGCACCTCTTTTACATTTCATTTCATGCATGTATACAATTCTTTCATACATTGGGGACAATGCATGAGATAAGTGTGGGGGAGGGTTCTAACATGATGACTAATATAACTTGAAGAAAAAAATTGTATATATATAATATATATATATATATATATATATATATTATATATATATATATATATATAACTTTTTGAAAGGTAAGAACACTATTTTGATATATTTTTGTAAGAAATTAAGTCAATTTTAAGGAATAGGAAAATCATAATTAAGATTTCTTACACTTGGTCAAAATAAGATGACTTGTTTGATTTTTAGGGCTAGGAAGAAAATTTGTGAAAGTAATCTAATCTTGATATTTACCTTGATGAAATATGCACACTAAATATACTTACACACTTAGGGTTTAAAAATAAAGACTCTTATGCCTTATAAAAAAAAGTATATATGTATGAAAAAAAGAAAAAGAAAATAATAAACTAATCTAATTATTGATTAGTTAGGTGCTTTGGCCTAAGCAAGCCTTGGTATTTATGCAAAAGATAATTAGATAAGTTTGAAATATATATATATATATATATATATATATATATATATATATATATATATATATATATATATAATATATATATATATATATATATCCTCTGATTAAGCTGGGTATTTGTGCCTCATGAAGCATAAGTATTCACGCCTAAAAGGGGTACATCTATAAATAAAAAACTTAGTTTCGTGGCCTTGTCTGCTCGAGTGTTTAAGTTCTTAGGGGTGTTTTCTCACCTGGTGTCCTAAAACTGTCCGGTTTGGGTATCACCGACTGAAGGCTCGTTACATGGGCAGATTAGAAAGCCTAATGAAATTGAGGAATAAAATCCACCAAAAAGACATATAAATAAGGCATAGGAGTTAATGTTAAAAAACCTTAGTCAACTTCACAGTCACGATGGTGCATACGACTCAGGGTAAATTAATAGACTAGATGAGAAAAAACAATTTGACTCCTTACTTTGATTGATGACATGTTGTTGAATAGAGACTAAGTTTAGGAATGAAAAAATTTGATATTCCTATAACTTATAGATTACTTAATCTCTCACAAATATACTTCAAATATTTTCTCTTTTCAAAATGCTTTTCGAAAATACTAACTTTTTTCTCTTTCTTTATGGATTTTGTGGGTGCAATCCACTGAACACCCTCACGAGACAAAACTCGTCCTCTAAGGGTAACCTAGTGGTTTAACGGCTTGTTGCACATACTCAGTGCTATCGAGTGACCTGCGAAAGTGGTCCAATAATTGATTAGAATTAGTCTGATGTTTTGCTCGAGGGCGAGCAAAAGATAAGTGTGGGGTGTGATTAGTCACATATATTGCATATACATTGTCACCTTATCATACTTTTTAGCTAATAAATCCTATTAACAAGTCTTCTTCTTCTTTGTTTAATGTAGGCCCAATTGCTAAAAGAAAGGAATGAGAAACAAGCCCAAAAGCCCACCAAATTCTGATTTAATTCAGAAGAAATTCAAAATCAAGGAATCATGGCAAAATCTTGGCATATCAGAGAGGTTGAAAACTGGTTGAGAAGAGTCCTCCCTGAATCAAGCGGTTGAAGCCAACAATCCAAGGCTGTTTCGTCACATCCTAGAGTAGAACGAGAAAACCAGAAGAAGATACAGGAGAATCACCAAACCAGGAGTTCCCACCAATTGGGTGTGGCGACCTGGCCATACCAGGGCCGCAGAAACGCGGCCCTAGCCGCGTTTTCGCGTCTATCTAGTGTCAGTTGGGGGAGCGTTTGCTCCCCAATCTTCCCGAGATTCCCTCCTTTTGGTTTTTCCCTATAAATACCAGTTTTAGCAGAGCAAAAGGGAGCAAAGACTAGGATTAGAATTTGTGTTTATTTTCTAAGGATTTAGGCTCTTTGTTAGATAGTGCAAAAGTTGTATTCTTGTTTTTCAATTTGTAGTTCAGTACACATACTTGTGTGAGAGAGGAATTGAGTGCTTGTACTTGAAGATTGAAGTGACATCAATACAAGTATCGAGCAGCTTTTTCTTCCATTCGTATTATGGTATGTCTTGCATTATTTATTTGCTTTCTTCTTTGTTTTGCATGAGTAACTAAAACAGTTTTCTGGGCTCACTATTGTAACTCTCTCTAGTTCCTCTTCTCTTCTGGTTTTGAAGAAAAATACCCAATGAATCATTTGCATGCCTTACTTAAAGCCTTTCTTCTTGAAAGTGTTCTTGAAGGCACATGAGGATGGGTTTGGACTGTTAAACTCTTACTTCTTTCATGAACGTTTCTTGAACTATTTTTACTTCATTCTTAGTTCTTCGCGCTTGATGATTTAACATTCGATTCTAAACGATTTTTCAAAGAAAAGAGTGAACTCTTCCAACCATCTTATGTGCTTTACTTCAAACTTTCTAAAAATCAACTTTAAGTTTTGCCTATGATCAATTTGAGGCACTTAGGATTTCAATAGAAGAATGAACGATTGAGTAGTGAGCCCAGATTTTCTTCCTTATTATAATCAACAAAACAATTTTTGAGCTTTTAAATCACCTTCTCCAAAGCCTTCTCTAAAGTTGCAATTTCTCTTTAATCATCTCTTTCTTTCCATTCTCTTTTTTCATTAAAAAACGAACACAATTCTTTGTTTTTAAACGAATCACCGAAAAGCTTCCATCGCATTCCACCTCGTGGACACGACCCGTTAGCCACAAGCTACATGGTAAATTTTTAAACTCTTTGATTGTTCTTTCTGTTAGCCCAGATGCCTTCCACTCTAGTTTTGATAATGATTAACTCATGTAGTTATGTTTACTAATAATCTTGTGATTTTAGTTTCAGATCATTTAGCAAGATATTAGTGGGTGATTGCTTCAACAAGATGAGTTTTGAAGCCTTCACATGGTGATTCCAGAGCCCGAGCATCAAGATCATACCTTACACTCATTGGAGTCTCGCTCGTGGATCACGTTTTGGACTGAGTCGACTTGAAGATGGAAGATCGTCAAGAAGACTTAGGTATCTATAGTTTAGTTTAGTGTGTTTAGATCAATGTGTAAAGCTTAGAATAGTTGATATGCTCAAGTTCACAACACACACAAGTTTTATGTTTTTGGATATTGGTTTTCATGAATAGTAGATCAAAACAAGTTTACTTTATTTTTATGTATATTAGATGTATTCTATATACATAACATGCTTAGATGACTTATACAAACTTAGCTTGATATACCAATTCATGTGTTTTAGTGTTTTGGTATTTTTAACAAAACACTATTTTGAAATTAAAGACAAAAACTATGATATATATTTATTTCTTATATATTGGACTTATGTCCATATGCAACATGCCTAAAAGTGTTTAAATATCATGTTTTTGTATTTCAATAAGTTTTAAGAAAAATCAGATTTCCTATTGAAAAATACATGTTTGATAAAATACAAGTTTTGGTTTTTGGTAAAAATGATAAGACACAAAAATAGTTCAAATTGCTTGATATTTGAGTTGAAATTTTTATCACATGTTTATATATCAATGCAAAATGTAAAAACTATTTTTGAGGATTTTTAGAAGAGATAAAAGAATTTTTAAAATTATTTTTACCCAGTTTCTGACCCAAAACAGTGGTTGATAGGCCAGGTCGGTCGACCGCACGGTCGACCAAACCAAGGGACGGTCGACCGTGCGGTCGACCGACGTGCACAGCCTTGTGCACGTCTGGCAGACACAATGGGCCGGTCGACCGGGCGGTCGACCGGACCAGAGAGCTTTGCTCTCTGTATCTGGGCGGTCGACCGGGTTGCCCCAGCGGTCATATTTGCGACCGTTGGCGGTCGACCGGGCGGTCGACCGCAAGCCTGTCAGGCTGACAGATCAGCCTAACGGCTAGTTTTCTTTTGGGGCTATAAATACCCCATCTCTTTGGGGATTTTCATAAGATTTTCAAGAGCAAAAATTCCTACTTTTCTGAAGTGTTTTTACAAGTTTTAAAAGTGTTTTAGAGCTTAAAGGATTTCATCTTTATTGTTTTTCAAGGGTTTTGAAAAATCAAAGAAAACTAGGTTTTGGGATATTGTTTTGGATTTTAACATTTCTATCATCTACAAGAGATTTCCCAAGTAGTTTTTCTTTGTTATTTGATTTCCAAAAACACCTTGATATCCACTTGAGCTATATCTTCTATCCTAATCTATTAGGATCTTTTGTTTTGTGGAAAAGAGATTGTTTGAGGTTGTGAAAACCTCCAAGTGTTGTACCCTCCTTGTATTTGTTGTATCCCTCTTTGGTAGAGGTTGATCGGAGTGGTGTTTGCTCCCTCTAGTGAGAGGTGGAGTTTGGCTGTTGGCTACGGGCCTTATCCCTCTTCGGTAGAGGTGGATTGTGTTGTATTGCCTCGGTGGCATTGTACGGTTGAGAGAGGAGTTCGGTACTCCTAGTGGATTAGAAATCCTTTTCGGTGAAGGCGGGGACGTAGAGCTAGGGGCTCGAACCTCGAAACACATCTTTGTCTTTACGTTTGATCCATTGTCTCTCAACTCTCTCTCTTTATTTGTGTTGTGCATCATTCATATTCATTCATATCATATTTGCTTGTGTTGTGCCTTGCATTATTTCATATCGTCTATATTATGTTTGGCTTGTGTTTGTGTGCCTCACTTATACTTAACCACGAGAGCTTCATATAGCACCTCAACCCTTATCTAGGGGAATCAAGAGGAGTTAGTCCAGAGCCCTTCACGGGAAATTCGGCTACACTCGTTGGTTGTATTAAGTGTAGTTGCAAATTGTTTTTAGCTTCCGCATTTAGTTCACTAGATTAGCCATATCACATATTCACCCCCCTCTAGGTGATTTCAATTGGTATCAGAGCCTACGCTCCTGATACTTTAGGCTTAACATCCTAGAGTGAGATCCTTGTTTGCTAATCTACCATTTGCATTTGCACATTTGTTTGCTTGCACACATTTAGTTTGCACTCATGGATAGCCCTCCTATGTTTGATATTTCTAAACTTGATATTTGAAAGGTCAAAATGAGTTGCTATTTGAAGACCCTAGGCTTACATGTCTTTCTTACCGCTACCAAGAAATGCTATCTTGGTAACCTCAATCATATAGGGGCCAATGCACAAGCCCTTGAGGCTATTAGAAGCACGCTTTCAAAAGAATATCTTATGCATATTTCTAACCTTGATTCCGCCTTTACAGTGTGGAACAAGTTGACAACCACATCCACCTCCAAGCTTCAAATTCCAAATCAACCGGAGGAAACTAGTGGAGAATCCGACTCACAATGCTTCATGATCCAAGGGAATGACTCCCTTGAGGTACATTCGGAATCTCAATTAGATTATAGTTCTTCATGTGATGAAAATATTGATGCCCATGCCTTGAATGAAGAACTATCTATTGTTTGTGAAAAATTATTAGAAAAATATAAGCTTTTGAAAAAGAAGAGTTTTGAACTAAAAGATGAAAACAAGGTTTTGTGTTCAAAACTAGATTTGATTTTGCAAGAGAAAGTGGAGATTACAAATGAAAGGGATTCATTAAAGTCTCAACTAGATCTTGCTTTGAAAGAAAATAAAGTTTTAAAATCTAGAAATGAGTGTAATGATGTTTGAAGAAAAATAAAGTTTTAACTTCAAAACTTGATTTTGTTTTAAAAGAAAATAATTCTTTAAAAATGAAAATTGATTCTATTTCAAAGGATTTAGAAATTTGTTTAAAGAAAAATGAATTTATGAAAAATAATATTGATGCTCATGTTTGCCATGCTAGTGTAGTTTCTTCATCTAGTCTACCTATTGCATGTACCTCTTCTTCTAGAATTAATGATGATATTTTTTTGTTAAAGAAGAGAGTAGATTGTTGGGCTCCACTTTGAGCCAATGTGCCAAGAGTCATACATGTTTGGAATCTTTGTTCGAAAGAAACAAATTCCATCTATTCATGCACACACCCCACGGCATACACATGCTCCTCACGGACACACCCATCACATGTATGCTCATGTTTACACTTGTACACATTGTGAACGTAAGGGCCACCTTGCTAAATTTTGTTATGATAGAATACATGATAGTAATTTAGCAAATAATTTTGTTTGGGTTAGAGAAGGTACTAACCCCCATGGACCCAAAAGAGTATGGGTACCAAAGACCACCCCTCTTGTTTATAATGTAGGTGTGGGCTCTCGCATGATGTGAGGGTGACGGTACCTTAGAGTGGATGCGTTCCGAACTTCATGAAAATCATTTGGATGCATCACTTTCAAGGGATGTTAGGTGGGAGGACCACCGTATTTTGGAGACATGGAGAAGTTGCCTCATAGGTTTTGGTAACAGTCTCTTACTCCTTATTTATTTATGCATGCCTTTCATGTTCATTATTTATAGCATGCTTTGATGTTTATAGATTATTATGTTAATACCATGATTATTAGATCATTGACATGCATGTATAGCTTTTGAGACACCCATGTTTAATATGGACCATTATTTTTGTGTTCTCGCATATGTTTAGCTATCATGTTTATCTTAGCTCTAATAACATGTGAATTTACATAATAATCATGTTTATGTTTTTCATGTTTATTCATATCTTGTTTTTATGCTTCATGCGTTGATTAAATGTTTAGATGTTAGTTTTCATTAAGACTAGGTATATACTTGTACATATAGTGGGCCACAAATAAATCTATATATGTTTGAGCTTGAATGCTTATTTGAACCTATTAGATGTGCTAGTATAGTCTAGTTTTGATGATCCATGCATTTTAAACTTGTATTCCCATTTTTGAATTTGTTTTATGATTTCTTGTTTAACTTCATGTATATGTCTATTTTATCCAAACTATTGTTTATACATATACATCCTTTTGAGCCACGTGCCTTCATGCATATATCTTTGTGGACTCGTTGTGTTTGGATGTGTATGTATACTTTAGTTTGTATAAGACATGCATATACCTTGAAGATTAAATAAGTTTTGATGGTTTCATGTTTAAAGGAATTTTGAGCTTAATTGTCAATTTTCATGATTATATGTTTCACATTACACTTGTGCACTCACTTCATTTAAATGTTCCTCATGATTGTGTTTTCATGAGTATGATATGTGCCTTATTGTTTTTGAGTGTTTAGTGCCATGTGATTTACATGTGTTTCATGAAAAATATTTTTATTCCTTGCTTGAAGGATTTCGTACTAGTTAACAAGTTTTTCATTTGACTAGTTCGTATTCTTCGTTATGGTAGAAGTTTTCAAGCATACTATTATTTTCAAATCTATTTTTGAAAACCCCTACCTTCCAAGGGTGGTTGGATGGGAGACCATGCTCATGTACGCTTTATAGTGAAAATCTTTTAAACTTGAACATGGTTGGGAGGATAGGATATGAGGTATACATTTAATATTATTGTTGTTTCAATTGGTATCATTGGATTCTTTCAATTGGTATCAATATTGACATTTCTTATATACTCATATATATTTTTATGTATGTATGCTTCACTTCAAATAGTATCAATTTCGATTGGTATCTAATTTTTCATACATATATATATTTTGTTTATGCTAAGCTTGAGTTTTAATGATCATCATGTTTCAATTGATTAGTTTTCAATTGGTATTCTAATACAAGCTTAGACATTGTTTTAATTGGTATTTCATAAAAAGAGAGAAAACTCATATTTTATCTTTCAATTGGTATTTGGTTTACCATTGGATTTGTATTCCACTCCCTTCCTTTATGATAGAAGATAATAATTTCAATTTGATATCATATGTTCTTAATGACAAATTCTTACAATTGGTATCATTTTGCATCAAGATATTTATTTGAACGTTTTCTATTGGTATCAAGATGCACTACTTTGAAACATTCTTAATTGGTATCAAATTTATCTTATTGAGAAAATTCAAAATTTTTTTTAATAAGAAGTGTTAAAAATGTTTTTGATATGATTGCATATATGCAAGGAGAGCTTAACATCTCTTCTGCATATAGATTCATGATGAGTGTATATTGTATTGAGAAGCTTGACAACTCTTCTTTATGTGGTACACGTGTATAGGGGGAGCTTCATATCTCCTCTTATGCATTGCATAGTGTACGTTATGTAAATTAGGGCTTGTCATCCCTCCTTCATGTAATGTATCTATGTAGGGAAGCTTCACATCTTCCTCTTCATGAATGTATATCGCATATACTAATTATTGATTGATCTATGTTCACTTTCAATTGGTATCAAGATGCTATCTTTGACATATATTTAAATTGATATCTTAATTGATTGTAACCCCTTATTGATATTCTTTTTGTTTTAGACAAAAAAGGGGAGAACATTGTTTTTATTGTTTTTGACCCCTTTGTTGATTCTTTGTTTCGAACAAAAAGGGGGAGAAAAATTTATTATTTTGATTTTGCTTTTACCCCTTTATTGATGATTGACAAAAAGGGGGAGAATTATTTGAGAGTTTAACATGCATATAAACTCAACATCTTCTCTATATATGCATGATTGGTACATGTTTACATGTTTTTTTTATATGCATATTTATGTTTTGCATATATTAAGTTTAATTGGTATCTAGAGCACGTTTTGTTTTTGAAAATTTCATTGGTATCAAGAGCATTTTATTGTTTATGCATATCTATGCATGTTTCATATTTCATATTCATTGCATATTTATGTTTATTTGTTTTTGCATGAGTTAAGGGGGAGCTTTCTTGAAGCTTAACTTAATCCATGCATATATTACTCCATGAGTTTTGTCATCATCAAAAAGGGGGAGATTGTTGGCCCAGAGGCCTTCCACTCTAGTTTTGATGATGATTAACTCATGTAGTTATGTTTACTAATAATCTTGTGATTTTAGTTTCAGATCATTTAGCAAGATATTAGTTGGTGATTGCTTCAACAAGATGAGTTTTGAAGCCTTCACATGGTGATTTCAGAGTCCGAGCATCAAGATCATACCTTACACTCATTAGAGTCTCGCTCGTGGATCACGTTTTGGACCGAGTCGACTTGAAGATGGAAGATCGTCAAGAAGACTTAGGTATCCATAGTTTAGTTTAGTGTGTTTTAGATCCATGTGTAAAGCTTAGAATAGTTGATATGCTCAAGTTCACAACACACACAAGTTTTATGTTTTTGGATATTGGTTTTCATGTATAGTAGATCAAAACAAGTTTACTTTATTTTATGTATATTAGATGTATTCTATATACATAACATGCTTAGATGACTTATACAAACTTAGCTTGATATACCTATTCATGTGTTTTAGTGTTTTGGTATTTTTAACAAAACATTATTTTGAAATTAAAGACAAAAACTATGATATATATTTGTTTCTTATATATTGGACTTATGTCCATATGCAACATGCCTAAAAGTGTTTAAATATCATGTTTTTGTATTTCAATAAGTTTTAGGAAAAATCAGATTTCCTATTGAAAAATACATGTTTGATAAAATACAAGTTTTGATTTTTGGTAAAAATGATAAGACACAAAAATAGTTCAAATTGCTTGATATTTGAGTTGAAATTTTTATCACATGTTTATATATCAATGCAAAATGTTAAAACTATTTTGGGGATTTTTAGAAGAGATAAAAGAATTTTTAAAATTATTTTACCCAGTTTCTAACCCAGAACAGTGGCTGACAGGCCAGGTCGGTCGACCGCACGGTCGACCGAACCAAGGGCCGGTCGACCGTGCGGTCGACCGACGTGCACAGCCTTGTGCACGTCTGGCAGACACAATGGGCCGGTCAACCGGACCAGAGAGCTTTGCTCTCTGTATCTGGGCGGTCGACCGGGTTGCCCCAACGGTCATATTTGTGACCGTTGGCGGTCGACCGGGCGGTCGACCGCAAGCCTGTCAGGCTGACAGATCAGCCTAACAGCTAGTTTTCTTTTGGGGTTATAAATACCCCATCTCTTTGGGGATTTTCATAAGATTTTCAAGAGCAAAAATTCCTACTTTTCTGAAGTGTTTTTACAAGTTTTAAAAAGTGTTTTAGAGCTTAAAATATTTCATCTTTATTGTTTTTCAAGGGTTTAGAAAATCAAAGAAAACTAAGTTTTTGGGATATTGTTTTGGATTTTCATTTCTATCATCTACAAGAGATTTCCCAAGTAGTTTTTCTTTGTTATTTGATTTCCAAAAACACCTTGATATCCACTTGAGCTATATCTTCTATCCTAATCTATTAGAATCTTTTGTTTTGTGAAAAAGAGATTATTTGAGGTTGTGGAAACCTCCAAGTGTTGTACCCTCCTTGTATTTGTTGTATCCCTCTTTGGTAGAGGTTGATCGGAGTGGTGTTTGCTCCCTCTAGTGAGAGGTGGAGTTTGGTTGTTGGCTACGGGCCTTATCCCTCTTCGGTAGAGGTGGATTGTGCTGTATTGCCTCGGTGGTATTGTACGGTTAAGAGAGGAGTTCGGTACTCCTAGTGGATTAGAAATCCTTCTCGGTGAAGGCGGGGACGTAGAGCTAGGGGCTCAAACCTCGAAACACATCTTTGTCTTTGCGTTTGATCCATTGTCTCTCAACTCTCTCTCTTTATTTGTGTTGTGTATCATTTATATTCATTCATATCATATTTGCTTGTGTTGTGCCTTGCATTATTTCATATCGTCTATATCCATTATATGCTTGGCTTGTGTTTGTGTGCCTCACTTATACTTAACCACGAGAGCTTCATATAGCACCTCAACCCTTATCTAGGGGAATCAAGAGGAGTTAGTCCAGAGCCCTTCACGGGGAATTCGGCTACACTCGTTGGTTGTATTAAGTGTAGTTGCAAATTGTTTTTAGCTTCCGCATTTAGTTCATTAGATTAGCCATATCACATATTCACCCCCCTCTAGGTGATTTCACTTTCATTTTAGCAATCAATACACATGTATAGTATTTGAGATACACCCATATTTATATAGACTTATATTTAGTGTTCTCACTATGGTTTAGCTATTGTGTATATCATAGTTTTAATAACATGTGCATCTACATAATGATCATATAGGTTTTTGTTTATGATTTTTTTTGCACTTTATGTTTTGATTACATATTTAGATGTAATTTTTCATTAAAACTTGTGTATATGCTTGTACAACTAATGAGCCACAAATTGATTATTATATGTTTATATTTGATTGCTCATTTGTACCCATTAGATGTACTACTATAACCTAGTTTTGATGATTCATGCATTTCAAACTTGTATTCCCTTTTGTACATGTTTTCATATAATTTAACTTCATGTATATGCTAATTTTGTCAAAACTTTAAGATATACATATATAACCTTGAGTCATTTGCTTTTCATACAATATTCTATTATGGACTCAATTGTGTTTGGATATGTATGTATACTTATAGTTTAGACTAAACATACATATACCTTGAAGTAGATTCAGTTTTGATGATTTTCTTTGGGAATTTCATATTGAGCTTATTGCCTATTCTATATTTTTGTTGATTACATGACTTTGTACATTCACATTATTTGATGTTTACTCATGATGTGTTTTCATGAGATTATATGTGCTATATAGACTTTGAGTGTTGATTATGTGATTTTCATATTTTTCCTGAAAAATATTCTTGTTTTATTTCTTACTTGAAGGATTTTGTACTAGCTTACAATTTTATCATAAAACTAGTTGCGTTATTCTTCATTTGATAGAGTTTCCAATTATGCTAAAATTATTTTCAAACTTATTTTTGAAAATTCCTACCAACTAAGGGTGGTTGGATGGGCGACCATGCCTCGTATGCTCAAATTGAAAATCATTTTAATATGTGCATGATAGGGTGGTCTTTATGAGTTATACACTTAATTTTTATTGTGTTTTCAATTGGTATCACAATTGATATTTATTTTATATATTCATATTTGTTTCTATATATGTATGCTTTAACTTCAAACAGTATCAATTTCGATTGGCATTTAATTTTTCATACATATATATGTGTTTTAATTGTACTTACTATATCTTTATATTTTTGAGCACAAATTTTGCTATGCTAAGCTTGATTTAATTCTTAATGACAATTATTTTTCAATTGGTATCTTATACAAGCTTATGCATTATTTTCATGAGTATTTCATAAAGGGGGAGAAAATTCATGTTTTTCTCTTTCAATCGGTTTTGTTTACAATTGGTATCTTACTCCCACTCTTTATGTTGAAAAATGATATCTTAGTTTTCATTTGGTTTCCTGTGCTCCTAATAAAAAATATTTCAATTGGTATATGTTTCATTTTTAATATTGGTATCAAAATATTAAATTGATATTATTCTCTATTTGGTATCTTTTTTGCAAAATGATTTTAATGTTTAAACAAAAAGATTGGTTTATGTTTTGCATTGGTATCAAAAGTGTAAAATATTTTTAATTAGTACTAATTTTTACAATTGGTGTCAAAGACTTCCTATATATTTATATCTTTCAATTGGTATCAAAATTTTTTGTTGGTTTCTTCAAAATGTTTTGTTTATTTTCAATTGGTATCATAAATTGGTATCATGATGTTTCGATGTATACCTTCATACTAAATTGATATATTTTTCAATTGATATCATAATGTTTTGATTTGTATTGCTTATATACAAGGAAAGCTTAACATCTTCTCTATATATAGATTCATGTTGAGTGTATATCATATTGAAGTGATTGACCTTTCTTTGGTATGTAGTACACGTGTGTAGTAGGAGCTTCACATCTCCTTTTATACATTACATATTATGCTTTATGTGGTTAGAGTTTAGTCATCTCTTTTCATATAAATGCAAGTATGCAGGGGGAGTTAACTTCACATCTCTCCTCTTCATGAATGTATATAGCATATATATCTTTATTGTTTGATTTATACAAAAAGGGAGAAAAATATTTTTTATGCCCTTTATTGTTTGTACCCCTTTGTTGATGAATTGACAAAAAGGGGGAGATGTTTTGGAGTCTAATATGCATGTTTGTTTATATACATGTTTGTTTAATTTGTTATCTTTTACCAATGGTATCAAGAGCATCTTTTGTTAGTATCAAGAGCATTTGTTGGTATCAAGAGCAACATTTTTTTAGAACATTTTTATTTTAAATTGGTATCAAGAGCATGTTTATTTCATTAGTATCAAAGATCATGTTTGTTTCATTTCCTTATTTTATGCATGTTTATGCATATCTATTTTTGAGCATTCATTGAATATCTTATTGTTTATTGCTATGCATGAGTTAAGGGAGAGCTTCTATGAAGCTTAACTTTAATACATGCATATATAACCCATGAGTTTTGTCATCATCAAAAAGGGGGAGATTGTTGGCCCAGAGGCCCTTCACTCTAGTTTTGATGATGATTAACTCATGTAGTTATTGTTTACTAATAATCTGGTGAAATTTAATTTCAGATATTTAACCAAGATATTAGTAGGTGATTAACTTCAACAAAGATATTTTTGGAGCATTCACATGGTGATTCAAGAGCCCGAGCGTCAAGATCGCATCTAGTACTCGGTTGGGGTTAAACTCGTTTGGATCGGTTTTGGATCGAGTCGACTTGGAGAAGGAGTTCTACAAGAAGACATCGGTTTGTTTAGTTTAAGATTGTGTTTAGATCATTGTAAAGATTAGATAGTGTTGATTCACAATACACACACAAGTTTAAAGTTTCATGTTTAGTTTTTGGTTTAACCGGTTTCGGTTTTTTTAATATATATAGTTTTCATGAATAAATAGAATCAAAATAATTTTACGTGGTTTAATGTATATTAGATTTGATCTATATGCATCTATGCTTCACATACTTAGAAAAACTTATTTTGATAGTCTATTTCATGAGTTTGGAGTTTTGTATTTAAACAAAACTTATTTTTGGATTTCCTATCAAAAACATAGATATAATTCTTTACATGTATATTGGATTCATCCATATATAATATGCTTCAAAGTTGTTTAAATATCATGTTTTTGTATTTACATGTGTTTTAGAAAAATTGGATTTCCATTTCAAAAATCCAAGTTTTGGAAATACAGATTTTGGTTTAAGGCAAATTTTCAATCACACAAAAATGGTTCAAATAGTTTGTAATATGTGTTGAATTTTTGTCACACATATTTGTATTTCAAATATAACAAGAACTTATTTTTATAGAATTTATGTGATTTTATGAGATTTTTTTAGAAGTTAAAATAACCAAGTTTTCAATCCCTAAGGGCCTGTTTGTTTCGTTGCAAAACGTCGCAAGTCGTAAGTCGTAAAATGAGAATGGAAAAAGTGAACTGTAGCAGAGAAAATATATTGTGTTTTACGTGTTTGGTTGATAAAGTGAAGTGTAAATGGAAAAGTATATTGTGTTTTACGGTGTTTGGTTGATAAAGTGAAAGTGTAAATGGTAAAGTATATGTGTTTTACGGTGTTTGGTTGGTAATGTAAAAGTGTAAGTGGAAAAGTTGACCACAAAATTAACTGTAGCAGTGATTTAAATATTATAAATACTATTAAATTAAATCTATTATTGCAAATTAAATTATATTAATAAATTGGAGATAAAAAATTAATAATCTTAATATTTTATTTATAACAATAATATTAATAAAATATTAGTATAAATAGTAAAATATTACTAAAATATTAACTAAATAAATAATATAAAATTTTAAGAAAATGCAAAGAACATTAATAAAATTTTAAGAATACTAATAAAATGTAAATATTAAAAAATCTTACAAAAACAATAAATATAGTTATGATATTATAATATTAAAAATACTTGAAAATTATTATAATATAAATTTTATTATAATATTAAAAAATCTTACAAAATAATAAACTATAGTTATAATATTATAATATTAAAAATACTTGAAAATTATTATAATATAAATTTATTATAATATTATTGTAATATTATAGAAATATAAAATTAACAAAGTAAAATATAATTATAATTTAATAATAAATTATCATTATAGTATTATTATACTGAATTATTATTACAATATTAACATAATAAAATATTAATATAATAATAAAATATATTATGATATTAATAAAGTAATTTTTTATGTTAAAAAATAAATAATTAAATATATAATAATTTTATATTAAAGTATAATATTGTTATATTAATAAAATATTAACTCTAAATAAATAATAAAAATGGAATAAGTATTAATAAATAATAAAGTATTAAATAAAATATTAAATAAAAATAGTAAATTAAAATAGTAAAATATTAAATATTAAAACAATATTAAAAATAATAAAAAAATTAAAGATTAAAAATATAAAATAATTAAATAATTAAATAAGATATTGAACACTATTTAAAATATTAAATATTTAATAATATTAAATTATATATTGATTATCAAGTAACTGTTTTGAACTATAAGTGTACTGCTAGTGAGAGTTACATGAGCACAAAATTAACTGTAGCAACTGCAAAGTGAGAAAATATGAGTGTAAAAGTGATATTTACATGACCACAAATTTAACTGTAGCAACTGGAAATCAGAAAAGAAGAGTTGCATTTTGCAACTTATTTTTTAGCGAAACAAACAACGGAAAATGGAAAAGAAGTTTTACGACTTGCGTTTTGTGACGTTTTGCGGCGAAACAAACACGCCCTAAATATAATCTGGCCTGCCTTCTGACGGTCGACCGGACGGTCGACCGCGACAGAAGTCGATCGACCGAAGTGGTCGACCGACGTGCACAGGTGTGCACGGCTGTTTGAACTGGTGGGCCGGTCGACCGAGCGATCGACCGTCCAGAGAGTTCTGCTCTCTGGAAATGGCCCAGGTCGACCGGCAGAGAGCTCTGTTCTCTATATCCAGGTCCGGTCGACCGGGCGGTCGACCGGAGGCACAACGGTCACAAAAATAACCATTGGGCCGGTCGACTGGGCGGTCGACCGGAAGGGCAAAACTTCCCTTTCCTCTGCTGCCAACGGATAAAAATTTTGTGGGTCTATATATACCCACTCATTTGAGCTGGTTTCTTAAGAAATTTAAGAGCAAAATTTTTCATCTTTCAGCAAGTTTTTAAAAGAGTTTTTGTACCAAAAAATTTGATCTTTATTTGTTTTTAAAAGGGTTGGAAAACAAGAAAAGCAGAAGTCTTTGGGATTGGTTTTTGATCTTCATTTTTATATCTATTTTAGAAGTTTTCCCAAGAGTTTTTCTTTGTGTTTTTGATTTTCAAACTCTTTATTTTTCTCACACTTGTGCCTATCTATCTATTCTATCTATTAGAATCTATTTTTGTGGGAAAAATTAGTTTGTGGTCTTTGAGATCATCAAGTTGTAAACCTTTCATTCTTTGTGATATCGCTCTAGTGAGAGGTGATTGTGTTGATATCCTTCTAGTGAGAGGTGATTGTGGAAGTGGTGTTTGTATCCCTCTAAGTGTAAAGGTGATTGTGGTTGTGTGGCTAAGTGCCTTATCCCTCAAGTGTGAGGTTGATAGTTGTTTGGCTTAGTGCCTTGCCTCTAGTGAGAGATTGTATTGGTTGAGAGAGGAGTTGTGTACTCCCGATTTGTATTTACCCAAATCCTCAGTGGAGATTTCCTGTGTGAGAAGTCCTGTGTGGACGAGTTAGTGGAAATCCTTTTGTGTGAAGGCGGGGACGTAGAGCTGGGTGCTTGAACCTCGAAACATATTTTTTTGTTTGCGTTTGATCCACTTTCTCTAACTCTCTCTATTACATTGTGCATTGTTCATATTGTTCATATTGTAAATCACCTAGAGGGGGGTGAATAGGTGATAATGCTAATCTAGAAACTAAATGCGCTAAATGCGGAAGCTCAAAACAAATTTTGCAAACACACTTAGTGCAACCAACAAGTGTAGCCGAATTCCCCGTGAAGGGCTCTGGACTAACTCCACTTGATTCCCCTTGAATGGTTTGAGGTGCTATATGAAGCTCTTGTGGTTAAGTACAAGTGAGGCACACACAAACGAGCCAAGCATATAAGGATGATAAGCAATATGAAATAATGCAAGGCAACACAAGCAATATGAATGATATGAATGAAGAATGATGCTTTGCACAAATGTAAAGAGAGAGAGAGTTGAGAGACAATGGATCAAACGCAAAGGCCAAGATATGTTTCGAGGTTCGAGCCCCTAACTCTACATCCCCGCTTTCACTACCGTGAAGGATTTCCAATCCACTATCTCCCACCGAGGGAACCTCTACCGAAGAGGATTTGTTACAACACTAGGAGTACCAAACTCCTCTCTCAATACAAACACCACCTCACACAAGAGGGGTAGGCCCTTAGCCAAACAACCACAAACACCTCTACCGAAGAGGGTTACAAACCAAAACTCCACCTCTCACTAGAGGGAGCAAACCACAAGCCTCAACCTCTACCAAAGAGGGAGCAAACACCAACCCAATACAACAACCTCAACCTCTACCAAAGAGGGAGCAACCAACAAATGAGGGTTTACAATAGGTGGTCTCTTTCAACCACAAACAATCTCTCCTTTCCACAAAACAAAGATCCTATAGAATAGGATAGAAGATATAGCTCAAGTGTGGAAAACAAGTATTTTGATCAAAGAAAATCTCTTGGGAAAAATACCAAATTGATATAGAAATGAAGAACAAGAAACCAATTCCCAAAAACCTATTTTCTTTGAAAATAACAAAACACTTAAAATACAAAAAAGATGAATATTTTTGCTCTTTAAACTCTTTTAAAACTTCTTTTTAAAACCAGAGAATAGGAGAAAATCAGCTCTAAAAATCTTGGTTAAAACCTTAAAGAGATGGGTATATATAGCCCCAAAACAAAACTAGCCGTTAGGCTGATCTGGCAGCCTGACAGGCTACCGGTCGGTCGGCCCGGCCGATCGCCAACGGTCAGAAATGTGACCGTTGGGGTAACCCGGTCGACCGCCCGGTCGACCCCCAGATACAGAGAGCAGAGCTCTCTGGTCCGGTCGGCCGCCCGGCCGACCGTCCCTGTGTTTGCCAAACGTGCACAGGCTTGTGCACGTCGGTCGACCGCAAGGGTCGACCGGCCCTTGGTACGGTCGACCTGTGCGGTCGGCCGTCCTGGCCTATCAGCCACTGTTCTGGGACGAAACACATGTTTAAAAATATTTCTAAAAATCTTTTAAGTCTTTGTAAAAATACCCAAAAATAGTTTTATCATTTTGCATTGATATATAAACATGTGATAAAAATTTCAACTCAATTATCAAGCAATTTGAACTATTTTTGTGTCTTATCATTTTTATCAAAACCAAACTTGTATTTTTATCAAACTTTGATTTTTCAATACATGAATAGGAAAGTCAAAATAAGTTTGTTTAGGAAGTTTAAGCATGCATGTATAACTAGAATACATCTATTATATATATAAACTATTTAAACTTGTTTTGATCAATCTATTCATGAAAACAAATATCGGTTAAACTAAAAACCGAAAAATTAATATCCAAACATAAAACTTGTGTATGTTGTGCACTTGAGCACATCAACTATTCTAAGCTTTACAAATGGATCTAAAACACACTAAACTCTATGATACCTAAGTCTTTTTGACGATCTTTATCTTCAAGTCGACTCGGTCCAAAACTCCATCCATGAGCGAGGCAAAGTGTGATCTTGATGCTTGAGCCCTGGAATCACCATGTGAAAGCTTCTAAAACACCTCTTTTGGAAGCAATCACCAACTAATATCTTGTTACATGATCTGAGACTAAAATCACAAGATTATTAGTAAACATAATTACATGAGTTAATCATCATCAAAACTAGGGTAGAAGGCCTTTGGGCCAACAATCTCCCCCTTTTTGATGATGACAAAACTCATGGAGTTATATATGCATGGATTAAAGTTAAGCTTCAAAGAAGCTCCCCCTTAACTCATGCATAAACAAATAAACAATAAATATGCAATGAATAACAATGCATAATCATGCATAAATAATAAAAGGTTCTAGATACCAATGAAATGTTTAAAAACAAAACATGCTCTAGAAACCAATTAAAATTAAACTAAATTAAACTTAATATATGCAAACCATAAACATGAAGTTTTATATATGCATATTAAACTCTCAAATAATTCTCCCCCTTTTTGTCAATCATCAACAAAGGGGTAAAAATCAAAACAAAACAAAATCTTCTCCTCTTTTTAATATAAAGAAACAACCTTCGATGAGGGGTAAAAACAAACCAAATCAACAAATCTTTTTTCCCCTTTTTTGTTCGAAACAAAGAATCAATAAAAGGTTGAAAACAAAAAAAAAAAATATTCTCCCCCTTTTGTCTAAAACAAAAACAAAGTCAATATGGGGTTACATTCAATTAAGATATCAATTAAAAATATGTCAAAATAGAGCATCTTGATACCAATTGAAAGTAAACAAAAAATATTGATACCAATTTTAAGCAAAACATATGAAAATCTTGATACCAATTGAAATTAAACATAATAGATTTTGAATTGTCTAAACAAAAATTTTGATACCAATTGTAAATAATTTTCATTTTGAACATATGATACCAATTGAAATTTTCAATCATGAAGTATGGGAGTGAAAAACAAATACTAATTGAAAGATGAGATACAACTTTTCTCCCCCTTTATGAAATACCAAAAGAAACATTGCATAAGCTTGTATATGAATACCAATTGAAAACTAATCAATTGAAACAAAGTTGAAACTCAAGCTTATCATAAACACAAATATATATATATGTATGAAAAATATATACCAACTGAAATTGATATTCTTTGAAATTGAAAGCATACATACAGACAAACATATATGAGTATACAAGAAAGGTCAAAATTGATACCAATTGAAAGAATTCAATGATACCAATTGAAATAACAATAATATCAAGTGTATATCTCATATAACTACCACCCAATCATGGTTCAAGTTTTAAATGATTTTCATTTTAAAGCATACATGAACATGATCTCCCATCCAACCTCCCATCGAAGGTAGGGGTTTTCAAAAATAGATTTGAAAATAAGCTTTGTTTGAAAAACTCTACCAAAATGAAGAATACCGTAACTAGTTAAATGGAAAATCTTTTAAACTAGTACGAAATCCTTCAAGTAAGGAATAAACTAAAAATAATTTTCATAAAACACATGTAAATCACATAGCACTTAAAAACACTCAATATTCAATAAAGTCCATACATGCTCATGAAATCATACTCATGAGAAATATTTTAATAAAAAGTGAGTGTACAAGTAATGTGCGACATGGCATTATGAAATTTCCAATTAAGCTCAAAATTCCTTGAAACAATGAAAATCATCAAAATTATTTAATTTTCAAGATATATGTATGTCCTATACAAACTAAAGTATACATACATATCCAAACACAACGAGTCCATAAAGATATATGCATGAAGGCACGTGGCTCAAAAGGATGTATATGTATAAACAATAATTTGGATAAAATGGACATATACTTGAAGTTAAACAAAAACACATAGAAACATGAAAAACTAAATTTTCATTAAAACAAATTTCATTTCAAGGTATATGTATGAATTGTCAACACAATAAGTATACATACATATCCCTAAACACAATTGAGTCCATATATATAGATTTGCATGAAAGGCAAATGACTCAAAGGGTATACATGTATATCTTAAAGTTTGGCAAAAATACACATATACATGAAATGAAAACACATGATCATAAAACAAATCCAAAAATAGGAATACAAGTTTAAAATGTATGAATCATCAAAACTAGACTATACTAGCACATCTAATGGGTTCAAATAAGCATTCAAGCTCAAACATATATAGATTTATTTGTGGCCCACTATATGCATAAATATATACCTAGTCTTAATGAAAACTAACATTTAAACTAGTAATCAAGGCATGAAGCATTAAACAAAACAAAATTCATCATGATAAACAAGAACATGATTATTATGCAAATCCACATGTTATTAAACCTATGATAAACATGATAGCTAAACAAACGGTGAGAACACAAAATAATAGACTATATAAAACATGGGTGTCTCAAATACTATACATGTATGTCAAGAATCTAATTAACATGACATTTTCATACTAATCACTAAACAATGAAACATGCTAAAATAATGAATATGAAAAGCATGTAAACAATAAATAGGAGTTAGGGATCATTACCAAAACCTAGAAGGCAACTTTCCTTGTCTCCAAAACATGGTGGTCCTCTCCACCAAAACTTTCCTTGAAAGTGATGCATCCAAATTGTTCTCTTTAAGCACGGAACGCATCCACTCCAAGGTACGGCAACTCTCACGTCATGTGAGAGCCCACACCTACATCAAATAAAGGAGGGGTGGTCTTTGGTACCCATATCTTCTTGGGTCCATGGGGGTTAGTACCTTCTCTAACCCAAACAAACTTATTTGCTAAATTTGAAACATGTATACGATCATAGCAAAATTTAGCAAGGTGGCCCTTACGTCCACAATGTTACAAGTGCACACATGAGCATACAAGTGTTGATGGGTGTGTCCGTGTGGAGCATGTGTATGCCGTGGAGGGTGTGCATGCATAGATGGAACTTGTTTCTTTCGAATCAAGGTTTCAAGCGTGTATGACCCAAAACACATTGGCTCAAAGTGGAACCCAAACAATCAACACTCTTCTTAAGCAAACAAATATCATCATTAATTCTAGAAGAAGAGGTACATGTAATAGGTAGACTAGATGAAGAAGCTACACTAGCATGGCAAACATGTGCATCAATCTTATTTTGTAAAACAATGTTTTTCTTTAAACAAACATCTAAATCATTTGAAATAGAAATTATTTTGTTTTTCAAAGCAACATTCTCTTTTAAAACAAAATCAATTTTCGAGGACAAGTTTTCATTTTTCTTTAAAACATCATTGCAATCAGTTTTAGACTTTAAAATTTATTTTCCTTTAGAGCAAGGTCTAGTTGAGATCTTAATGAATCCCTTTCATTATAGACCTCAACCTTCTCTTGCAAAACAATGTCAAGTCTAGAATTTAAACTTTTATTTTCTTTTTCAATTCCTAGACTTTTCTTTTTCAAAACATTATATTTTTCTATTAATTTTTCACAAACAATAGATAGTTCTTCATTTAAAGCATGGGCATCAACATAATCATTTGAAGAACTAGCATCATCATCATCATCTAAGTGGGTTTCCGAGTGTACCTCAAGGGAGTCATTCCCTTGGACCATGAAGCATTGTGAGTCGGATTCTCCACTAGATTCCTCCAGTTGGATTTATAGTTGAAGCTTGGAGGTGGAAGTGGTTGTCAACAAATTCCACACTGCAAAGGCGGAATCAATGTTAGAAACACACATAAGATATTCTTTAGATAATGTGCTTCTAATGGCCTCAAGGGCTTGTGCATTGGCCCCTATATGCTTGCTATCACTAAGGTAGGATTCCTTGATAATGGCAAGGTAAACCTTATGTCCTAGGGTTTGTAAATAAACGGACATCCTAATCTTCCAAACAATGATGTTGGAAGGGTCAAACATAGGTGGGGTCATGAAGTCCATGGGTCCAAACTATATGTGTGCAAACAAGCAAATGCAAATGTAGATTAGCAAACAAATGGATCTCACTCCTAGGATGTTAAGCCTAAGTATCAGGAGCGTAGGCTCTGATACCAATTGTAAATCACCTAGAGGGGGGGTGAATAGGTGATAATGCTAATCTAGAAACTAAATGCGCTAAATGCGGAAGCTCAAAACAAATTTTGCAAACACACTTAGTGCAACCAACAAGTGTAGCCGAATTCCCCGTGAAGGGCTCTGGACTAACTCCTCTTGATTCCCCTTGAATGGGTTGAGGTGCTATATGAAGCTCTTGTGGTTAAGTACAAGTGAGGCATACACAAACGAGCCAAGCATATAAGGATGATAAGCAATATGAAATAATGCAAGGCAACACAAGCAATATGAATGACATGAATGAAGAATGATGCTTTGCACAAATGTAAAGAGAGAGAGAGTTGAGAGACAATGGATCAAATGCAAAGGCCAAGATATGTTTCGAGGTTCGAGCCCTAGCTCTACATCCCCGCTTTCACCACCGTGAAGGATTTCCAATCCACTATCTCCCACCGAGGGAACCTCTACCGAAGAGGATTTGTTACAACACTAGGAGTACCAAACTCCTCTCTCAATACAAACACCACCTCACACAAGAGGGGTAGGCCCTTAGCCAAACAACCACAAACACCTCTATCGAAGAGGGTTACAAACCAAAACTCCACCTCTCACTAGAGGGAGCAAATCACAAGCCTCAACCTCTACCAAAGAGGGAGCAAACACCAACCCAATACAACAACCTCAACCTCTACCAAAGAGGAGCAACCAACAAATGAGGGTTTACAATAGGTGGTCTCTTTCAACCACAAACAATCTCTCCTTTCCACAAAACAACGATCCTATAGAATAGGATAGAAGATATAGCTCAAGTGTGGAAAATAAGTGTTTTGATCAAAGAAAATCTCTTGGGAAAATACCAAATTGATATAGAAATGAAGAACAAGAAACCAATTCCCAAAAACCTATTTTCTTTGAAAATAACAAAACACTTAAAAAACAAACAAGATGAATATTTTTGCTCTTTAAACTCTTTTAAAAACTTCTTTTTAAAACTAGAGAATGGGAGAAAATCAGCTCTAAAAATCTTGGTTAAAACCTTAAAGAGATGGGGTATATATAGCCCCAAAATAAAACTAGCCGTTAGGCTGATCTGGCAGCCTGACAGGCTACCGGTCGGCCGGCCCGGCCGACCGCCAACGGTCAGAAATGTGACCGTTGGGGCAACCCGGTCGACCGCCCGGTCGACCCCCAGATACAGAGAGCAGAGCTCTCTGGTCCGGTCGGCCGCCCGGCCGACCGTCCCTGTGTCTGCCAAACGTGAACAGGCTTGTGCACGTCGGTCGACCGCAAGGGTCGACCGGCCCTTGGTACGGTCGACCCATGCGGTCGGCCGTCCTGGCTTGTCAGCCACTATTCTGGGACAAAAACATATGTTTAAAAATATTTCTAAAAATCTTTTAAGTCTTTGTAAAAATACCCAAAAATAGTTTTATCATTTTTGCATTGATATATAAACATGTGATAAAAATTTCAACTCAATTATCAAGCAATTTGAACTATTTTTGTGTCTTATCATTTTTACCAAAAACCAAAACTTGTATTTTTATCAAACTTTGATTTTTCAATACATGAATAGGAAAGTCAAAATAAGTTTGTTTAGGAAGTTTAAGCATGCATGTATAACTAGAATACATCTATTATACATATAAACTATTTAAACTTGTTTTGATCAATCTATTCATGAAAACAAATATCGGTTAAACTAAAAACCGAAAAACTAATATCCAAACATAAAACTTGTGTGTGTTGTGCACTTGAGCACATCAACTATTCTAAGCTTTACAAATTGATCTAAAACACACTAAACTCTATGATACCTAAGTCTTCTTGACGATCTTCATCTTCAAGTCGACTCGGTCCAAAACTCCATCCATGAGCTAGGCAAAGTGTGATCTTGATGCTTGAGCCCTGGAATCACCATGTGAAAGCTTCTAAAACACCTCTTTTGGAAGCAATCATCAACTAATATCTTGTTACATGATCTGAGATTAAAATCACAAGATTATTAGTAAACATAACTATATGAGTTAATCATCATCAAAACTAGGGTGGAAGGCCTTTGGGCCAACACATATCATATACATGCTTGATTTGATTATGTGCCCATACATGTGTTTAACCAAGAGAGCTTCATATAGCACCTCAACTCTTATTTAGAGAAATTTAGAGGAGATAGTCTAGAGCCCTTCCTTCACCGGAAATTCGGCAATACTCTTTGATTACACTAAGTGTATTGCAATTAGTTTTTATCATTTGTCATTAGATTAGCTTTACACCTATTGACCTCCCTCTAGGTGTACTTTCATCTATAAGCTCTTTTTTCTCAATAACAAGCTCTTCAACCTCTCTCTCCAAGCTCTCAAACCTCAAGTCCTCAAGCTCTACAGGCTCTCTCTCTCTACAAGCTCTACAAGCTCTCAAGTTTCAAGTTCTCAAGTTCTACAAGCTCTCAATCCAGTATTTATATTCTTATAAAATTAGAAACTGGCAAAAAAAAAGAATGTCAATTCTAATCAAGCTGGATCTAGTCAAGCTTCTGGTTGTACATTTCATTGTAATCTTAATATTAATAATGATACGTGAGAAACCCTAAATTTGTCACTAGACGACACTCCACAAATTTCATTCATACAACTTACAACATACACAAATTTTAATGCTTCTTATGATGCACCTAGTACTGTTCCTCATATACATATTAGTTCCCCCGAGGTATCAACTACCTCCGCAACTCTTAAATTTAGAGTTTGAAAATATTTTGATAAAATAACTGTTAATGAAGTTAGGAGGTCTCAATGCAAGTGTCCAGATATTTTATATTCTTTTTCCAAAAATGTGAGAATTGGTCCATTTGCCCAACATATTAAGAGCAAGCACCCCGAACGCCAACCACGACAAACCCAAATTAGCACTTTAGGTGACATTTTAGGTACTTTTAGTTATAATTGTACAACAGATAAAACAAATTCATGAAATATCTTATTCAATCTGAACAGCCTTTTAGTATGGCTGAAGATGATACATTTACAGATTATATTAGAACCACTCATAATCCTGATTATGAGTCGGTCAATAGAAACACTTTAAAATCAGAAATGTTTTAAGTATTTAAAGAACAAAAATAAATATTAGTTGCAGTTTTATCATATTTTCTCCCATAAAATTGCACTCACTTCTGATTGTTAAGAAGCCCTTAATGGCTACTATTATATTATTATTACTGTACATTTTATCGATTCTGATTGGGTTTTAAATAAAAAATTATCAGTTTTAAAAAGTTTACTCATCCTCATAATGCTTTAAATTTTAGTAAGATTATAATGCATATTGCTAGATAATATAAAATTAATCTTAAAACTTTTACTGTTTTATTTGATAATGATAGTGAAAATACTGCAACAATTGAGATTTTAAAAATTTATTTAAAACCCGTTTTGAATGAAACTTTTTTCATATTCGATACGTTTGTCATAATATTAACTTGTGTGTACAAGATGGCTTAAAAATAATTAATAATTATATTCAAAAATTAAGAGATATTATTATTATTAAAAGTAGCAGCCCAAGAAGGCAAACTTTCAGACAAATTTATTCGGGCTTAGGGTTACCTGCTAAAAAATTACCTCAAGATATAAGAACTCGTTCAACATATAATATGTTGAGTAAAGTGATTCCTTATAAGGAGGCAATAAATAGGTTTTTTCTATAGAATTGCCTAACCGTTTTATTTCTGATGAGGAATGGCAAATTTGTGAATGGATTTGTGAATTTTTAAAAAGATTTGAAAGAATAACAAAATTATTTTTGATATTTATTATCCAACGATAAGTATAATATTTTATGAGTTAACTGAAATAAGTGAAATATTTTCTGAATGTAGAAATATTAATTCTATTCAAGATATTATTGCTCTCATGGAGAAAAAGTTTAATAAATATTTTAAAAAATTTCTATTTATCTTTTATTTTGTTGCTATTATGGATCCTATGAGTAATTTAATGGTGTAAATTTTTACTTGAAAATTTTTATGAAAGGATGAACTATGAGGATAGTTCTGTCATAATGTGGACATATATTATTCTTTAATAAATAAGTTATATGATTTTTATGAAACTACTTACGGAAACAAACAATCTTCTTCATCTCAAATTTCTTTAGCCTCTAGTAGTAAAAGTTAATTATTTTCTACTCTTTTATCTGCATCTAAAAAAATTAGAACTTCTGACTCTTTAAATGAACTTCATTATTATATCCAATGTGTTGTGACTCCTGAGATCGATCAAGACTCAGGATTTGAAAATTTTAATATTTTGACACGATGAAAATCACAGGCATCAACTTATCATGTGCATTTCATCATGACACGTGATTTATTAACTCCTCTAGTATCTAACAGTAGCTTTGGAGTCTATTTTTAGTACAGATAGATGAGTGCTGACTGATACGAGAAATCTTCTGGCATCAGATGCGTTCGAGATGACCATATGCTGGAAGAATTGGCTGGATGCAGAAAAGAGAAGTCAAAATAAAATAATTGACATCTTATCGAAGATTCCCCAGAAGATGAATGAAGACTTGCATTTTTTTTATTTATGATTGACAAAATGTATAAAGAATAAAGACTTGTACTCTTTTTACATATTAATGATAAATTTGAAAAAAAATTTTATACTTCAATTATATTTGTATCTATTATCTATTTTATTAGATCATTAATGAAAATATATTTTTTTTCACGCCTTGTAATTTTCTTTACTAATTTTATCACAACTTGAATAAGTAAATTTTTGAAATTTTTTAGGAATTTTTTGAATTTTTTAAGAATTGTTAAAGTTTTTTTTTAATTTTTTTAAATTTACGGGCCAGCTCGGGTCTGGCTTGGGGCGGGGGTACCGAGGCCTTGGGAATTGTGGAGTCCGGGCCCGGGTGGGGTCCTGGCCCGCCATGCCCGAGAGGTTTGGCCCGACATGGCCCAATTGACATCTCTAAACGAGGGAGGTTTGGAATAATAATTCGCTCATGTTTTATCAAACAAAAAGAAAAATCATAGATATTCTAGAATGTGCAGGGAACCCGAATATATAGTTTCATTTTTGAATAAGTAATGGACGAAAAAATTCATCTAAACTTGTTAACTTGTTAAGAAGAAAACTTGATATTGTGATTATTGTGAAAGTGAATTTTCAAGAGCATGTCTCACATCTAGTTAAAGAGATTTCACAATGAGTTGATTTCTTTAAGATCTACAATTAACATCTTTCTTAAAATTAAGATCTTCAATATTTTAGGGTTGTCAAAACTCTTTATAAGAAATTTGATAATGTAGGGTTTAAGAAAAAGATAGAAAGAGGTGAAGAACTGTTTAGAGGCAAAGATAAGATAGCTAGAAGGGTCAAGTATAAAGAATTATAAATCTCGTTTTGTAGATCAAACCAAGAATAATACTCGAAATCCATAGCTGATTGTTTTGCCATAAGAAAAAGTACTTTCATCAATATATGGATTTAATATGAGATGAATACTCAATGTTTATACTTGTATTGAGAAAAGAGGATTTGCGGGCGTATGGTTACTCTCTTGCACCCCATCCTATCATAATACATCTCTTTTGATGCTCTCCCCGTAGATGTAGGCCCGTTTTGATCTAACCATGTAAATATTATGTCTCTTATTATTTTTTATTGTATGTTTTACTAAAATCTCAAAGGGATACATGTCTGATGAAAGGCTTGAGGGGGGGGGGGGGGGGGTTCGCTTCCGCTCAGTTCCTAAAACCCCAGCCCTGGTTAGAATAAAATGGTATCAGAGCACATGTTTTCTCGGGACATACAAAATGTTTGATGTATTGTTAAAGATAGAATCAAGCAGCTACATATGGTGTTTAAGTCTACAAGATCGATGGAGGTGGAGACAAGTGTGTTCTCAAGCGGTGGAGACAAGTGTGTTCTCAAATGATGAAAGGTTATCAAGTTGAAGGGTGGAGACAAGTGCATTCTCAGACGGTGGAGACATCCAATGAAAAAAGACGAACACGGGCAAATCATGGTTCAAAATGTCGTTTAGGGATGAAAGATGAAAGTCACAGTTTTGATAGATTATGATTCTATAAAAACATCATGAAGACCATGAAAGGTTGAATTTGTGACGGGCTAGTCGTGACATGGTGAGATCATCGCGGGCTCAACGGATCTTTTAGATCTATAATCATCATGAAGATGATGAATCCGACATCAATTGAGATCATCAACATCAAGGTGGCATGGCAAACATCAATACAATGGAGGACTACAATAGATGATTAATGAAAGAAAAATCATGACAGTGTGTTAGCAAGAATCCCAATAAGGCCATGACGGTTATTTGAAGGCAATTAATCTCACAGGGGCAGACATCAATGGATAGATGGATTTTAGATGGATTATAGTCAATGATCAATGAAAAATCGTGGTGACAATAATGTTTGTCTAAGGCTGATAAGACCGTGGAGGGATTTGATGGTGGTTAATTTCAAGACCGGTGGTGGATTCAGTAGCCGGGAAAGCGTCGCGAAGTGGGTATTGGCTGGTGATGGCGGTAATGCAAAAGGAAGTCGATAGTTCAAGTTTAAGAGGTGTGGGAATATGAACATGGAGTGGCATGGTTGGTGCATGCAGGATTTACAGCTTCATAACTTTGAAAGGGTGTTACTTAGAGATGGAAATTTGCACATGAAATATAAGAAATCATCAGGTTACTCTGACGGTAGTCTAGTTTGGGTTTGAGATGGAGTGATTGTCAGTGGTATCTCCATATAGCTTCTAGAGTATTGAAGTTAAGCTTGTATGATTGTCTATGATGGTATGTTGATGAAACTTCTATGGAAAGCTGGAGGTCAGAAAACTCCATGTCATATGGAGGCAAGATGATATCACATATTTAAAACCAAAGGTGGCTAGGTTCATCTTCACATAAAAAGGCACATCAGTTAGTTTGCGATAGGTCCCTAGGAGAGAGGCATAAATGAAAGCTTTAAGGTATATTTGCTCCAATGATGAAGTAAAATTCAATGTTGAAAAAAAACTACTTTGTGTTTAAAAGGCTTGGAAATAAGCTAAGGCAGAGATTATTAGGTCCTATATCTAATTAAAGGGATTTCAAAATGAGTTAATTTTTTTTTGAGAACGACGGTCCACATCTTTCTCATATTTTAAGGTTACCAAAACTCTTTTAAAGAGTTTGATAATTTATAATTTAAAAGGAAGAGGTGGAGAGCAAAGAGGCATAGACATAGATCAAGAAAGAGAAAAATGAGTATTGCGTAGAAAAAGCCATGAATACCTCTTTATAGGTCAAACCAGAAAAGTTACTTGACATAAATGCGTGATTGATTCGCCACGAGAAAAAATATTCTTCATCAATATATAGTTTAATATTTGATGAGATGAATTCAATGTTTATACTTGTATTTAGAAAAGAAGGTTGAGGGTGTGTGGATACTCTCTTGTACTCCATGTTATCATAATATATCTCTTTCGACGCTCTTTGGTAAATATAGGCCAATTTGGCCGAACCACATAAAATATTGTGTCTCTTGTTATTTTTCTTCTATGTTTTACTAAAAATCTTGTAGAGCTCGATGACTAATAAAAGGCGCGAGGGTTTTACTATTGCTCAGTTCTTAAAACTCTAGCGATGGTCACAACAATGATACCTCTATCGTGTCTAAAATTCTTTTAAATTTTTGAAAAAGTTCATGCATGAAAATAGAGGTCGATCAACATAAATAATGGAGCTTACATAATAATGGAGCTCATAATAAAGAGTTAAAAACTTCTGCAATGAGACCCTGCAGTTAAGCACAAACCAAGTGCAATGTAATCCTGGGATGCTAGAGATTGTGAGCAAGAGAGTGTGTATATCAATGCAACAGAGTTGATGTAGGAAGCAGAATAACAACAAAGTTATCAGCTGTCGACAGTTCACTTCAACTGTCAATATATCTCTTATGCTGTCGACAGAGTGACTTCGACAGGGTTTTTTCGAGAGTCAGGCCGCTACAGTCTGTCGACATGCCACTTCAGCTGTCGACAACTAAAGTCGTATCTGCAGTATGCGTACCAGAACCAGATTGAGTTTTCCAGTCCGAGTTGAATTCTGATTGGTTTTGTTTTTTTATTTAATTTAGTTTTCTAGTTAGAGTAATATTTCTTTTTATTTGCCTATATAAGGCCATTATATCTTTTGTTTTTAATATTCAACTTTTGATTATCAATTAAATTGAGTTTTTCTCTTTCTCGTGGATTCGAGTTGTTCTCTTTTACTTGTGGATTCGAGTGTTTTCCTACCTAAAGGCATCCTTTAAGGTTCATTGGCATTAGAACGAGATCTAACCGACGTGGTTCACTTTCTTATTTACGTCAAGTGATATCAAAGCTTTGACAACTTTTCGGTGATGGCAGAAGATGATAATGGATTGCAAGGCCTTTCCACAAGGATGGGCACTACTGGAAAGAGGGTCGACGCTATCAAATCAACTTTGAATCTGATGGTCTAAGAGATCAAAAAGTTATTCCTCAAGATTGATGATCATAGTCTAACCGATGGTACGTATCAAAGTAGATATGATCGTCAATCGAATCAACTTCTACCACAACATCCTCCGCCACATCAACCACCACCATATCAACCACCACCATATCAACTATCACCACAATCATCCACCACCAAGGTATCCTCTACGATATTCTCAATTTAATGAATTTTTCTACGAAGAGAAATTGCGCAATCCCATCTATAAATACAATGATTTTGAAGATGATTAGGAAGATGAAAGGATGGTCTATGGAAGATGAAAGAGGTTCACTAATCCTAATCTAAACAGAAAAGGTGGATTTCCTAACCCTAATAGGAGAGACAAATTTTCTTATCCTAATTCTATTCGTAACAAAGGGATTTGATACTCAAATACTGACGAGTTTAAGATCCCTTCTTTTGATGGGAGCTTAATATTGAGTCATCTTTGATTTGAATTGATGAAGTTGATAAACTGTTTGACATGGCGTATATTCCCATAAAGAATCATGTCAACCTTGTAGCTTACAAACTTAAAAGAAGAGAGCGACATGGTAGAATCAACTGCAAAACATCTGTATGCAACAAAGTAAACCACCCATAAGAACTTGTAGGAGGATAAAGTGACTTTTGTAAGGTAAATTTCTCCCTCCAGATTATCATTAAATTTTATTCAAACAATTTAAGAGTTGCTCCCAAGAAAATATAATCGTTACCACATATATCGGAGAGTTCTATTGGCTTTCCTCTCGCTACGGATTAGCTATGACTGAAGATCACAAGCGGCAAAGTATACTAGTGGGCTCATGTATTCACTTCAAAAACATATGCTTTTACACAACGCGTTCTCCCTTGATGAAGTCTATAACCTTAATTTGGAGCCAGAAGAGATGGTGATTCGGCCTCCACCTTTCAGAAGATCTTATTGGTCGACGAGACAACAGAACAACATCAACAACCACCAGTTGAAAAAACAGTCAACCAAGAGAGATTCATCATCGACTGACATACCTACAGCCAATAATCAGATGAGTGACCGAGGTATGCAAACTGATGTTACTTTCATTCAGAAATCTCAAGCGAATATCAGTAAAGCAAAATTCCTCGATGATAACAATTTGATTATGAATCCTATTCTATATATTCTAAAGTCTACATAAGAAGAAAAGCCTAAATTCATATCCATATGCAATCAGGGCGAGTTTTTGGTGGAATCAAAGGAAATAAAGTAAAACCTTGCTTTAGTTGTCAAAGAAGATGTTTATACAACCACTGAAATTCCCGAGAAGATAGAACCATCATTGGAAGAGTCAAAAGAGTTGTGCACGACAAACTTCTTAAAGGATCACCCATGAGGGATATACCGCATCACATTGATCCTATCTTGGAAGCAAGTCTACTTAATCTTTCACACTACCGGATGCATCTTAAAGAAAGTGAAGCTCTAAAGAAGAAGATTGAAGAGTTGAAACAAAAAGCCATAACAGAGAGAGAGAGGTTAAATAATGCAATTGAACTCCTCGCACGTAAAAGAGAGTAAATTTTGTGGAGAAATCTAATAAGAAGTACAATACAACAGCTGATAAGAAGAGACGAGAGAAACTCTTTGAAGAAAAAGATATGATAAGAGTGTATACTAAAAGAGTTCCTTCCAAGCAGTTATATCCAGATTGGAACTCGAGAACGAGTTCTTTTGAAGAGGGAGACACTGATGTAGGAAGCAGAACAACAACAAAGTTGTCAATTGTCGACAGTTCACTTCAACTGTCGACAGGTCCCTTATGCCGTCGACAAAGTGACTTCGACTGGGTTTCCTCGAGAGTCAGGCCACTACAGTCTATCTACAGGTCACTTCAACTATCAACAGCTGAAGTCATATCAGTAGTACTGAACCAGAGGCAAATTCAGTTTTCCAGTCCGAGTTGAATTCTAATTGATTTTATTTTTCTTTTATTTAATTATATTTCCTATTTAGAGTATTATTTCTTTTCTTTCTTTTTTTGCCTATATAATGTCATTGTATCTTTATTTTTAGTATTCAACTTTATATTCAACTTTTGATAATCAATTAAATTGAGTTTTTCTCTTACTCGTAGATTCGAGTTGTTCTATTTTGCTCGTGGATTCGAGTTGTTTGCTCATGGATTCGAGTATTTTCCGATCTAAAAGCATCATTTAGGATTCGTTGACACTCGAGGTCTAGCCGGCGTTGTTCGCTTCTTTGTCTGCGTTAGATGTTGTATAGTACAAGTATGATTTGGTTTTTTCTTGTGCATTATGCTTGTGCCAATTTCTCTAGAAGTGGTAGGAAAGCATTTGCCCAGGGTTGCGAGGCAATATCTAACTGTGTATTATCCATCCCATAAGTATCCACTTTTAAAATAGAGCTAACATGATGATCATAATATCAAGCTCTCAACTCTGTTTACAACCCCTAGTTGCACTATACCAAAGCGCAACGCAACCCAGATCTGGTGAACATAAACACCTGTTTCAAACATTACATGTCTAACCAGAGCTGGAATTTTGCAGGTTTTGATGATATCAAAAGTTTCTTCTAACCAAACAACATAACAGCAAATCAAGAATTCTATTTGCATCCAACCACACCGGGTCCATATTTCAATATCCCAACATAATAACATGAATTGGAATTTCTAATCCCATTTGTCGAAAGAAAATCACGGAAATTGGAACAATCATACAAGCAGAAACCTTCACAGTTGAATTAATTCAGGAAGTGTTATTAAGTAGCCTCTCCGATGATGAGGTGGTCACTCAACATGGCAAAACACCCAAGAAACATACATCATTTTAATTAGCCACACAATCTTGTCCCTTGTTATAAGAAAGAAGAGATACTTGCTCTTAAATATCTCATCAAGTTGAATTGGGGAAAATTCAAGCAAAACATGTTGGTGATCCACAAAGCAATGCTGCTAGACCGTGATATACTTCAAGACGGATGCACGAACATTCTCCATGAAAGCGGCAGCTTCTTTCTGCAACGCAAATTATTAAATGTGGTGATAATATAACTAGGAAGGACATTATGGAGATAACTGCACTTGTCTTAATTCAGAAAAACACTAACCTGATCATTCTCGAGGGCACTTGCTATATTTTCATCAAGGAGTGTTAGCACGGGTCTATTCAACTCATTCCGCTCAACCATCTCTAGTAACTGACAACATACATAACATACAGATCTTGCATCGATTACAGGATAATTTGGCAATAAGTTTACCCAACACATTGATTATAAGAATCAAATACTAGTGTAATAATCATACAGTTGCTTTCCTGTCTTTTGATTGCAATATTCTCATGAGCCTTTCCTTTGTTGATACGAGGTCAGCTTCCATTCTATCATATGCCTCTGCAGAAAGTGGGAGAGGGAATTGGTTATTGTGAGAAAATTTGAGACCATTGACCGTGGTACTCTAGGCTGCTCAATAACCTGTTCCTTCGAGCAGGACCTTCTGGATTGCTTCCAGCTCGATCAATCTGTCCTCCATCTCCTGCAGAAACATAATTGAAGTCAATCTTATAGTTTCTACGTTGAGTAAGTCGTTCAAATGTTTTTCTCGTTTTAAGGAGAGACCTTTGTTCTAGTCACAGCAAATCGCAGTTGTCCGAGTTCAAGTTTGAGATGATCAAAGAATTCTTTGTTTAACCTGCAGAAGTATATGAGATCGCGGAGAAATAAATGCAACTCTGAAGATTAGAATACTGAACACATGTATATAAATTTTCAATTAGCATGTCACTTACAACGAATTATGTGTATCAGGTTACAGTAACTAAACCAGTCACCATTGAGGGAGTTGGCTACATATTACATAGTGTGCATTTTTTGCTACCAATTCTGTGGATAGGCTTAAACAAGAACACATGCAAAAAAAAATAGAATTGATGTAAAATAAAATTATTAAGAGTTTTTTTAATATATGTTTCTTTATTGGCCTTTGGCTCTTCCAATCTTGACTGGACAAAAAGAAACTTTTCATCTTTCTTTTTGGAATTAGTATCAAATTTTTTCTCTTTCTAATAAATGTTCTTTTTTTATTCATTTTGTTTCAAAATAGAGATTCCTAATAAATGTTGCTTTTTTATTATTTCAAACTTTTCTTAAGTATGAATGTAAATGTTATGATTAGATTTTTGGGGTACAATATTTTTTATTTCACTTTCTTTTTGACATATGGAAATGAGAGAGATTAATGACAATGAGAAATTTCAGGGATGTAACCATGAAGAGTATATGTATCTTGAATTCTTGTTTCCACCTAATAGATGCTATTTTTTATTTTAATTTTTTTTTTTGAGATGAGGACATAGATGTATGGTCCGATTTCAAGATTTGCTAATAGTTGTAGATGAATAGATAGATTTGGTTTAAACGTGACACAAACTTGACTCACAATCAAATTAGAATTTCAATTAAAAAAATTGTGGTTATAATAGTAAAGACAAGGCAGAGAATCAGAAACACTTAGTCACATAAGAATAATTTAGAATTTATACATTGAAAAGGTTTTTTTTTTTAATGGCATAAAGCCCAAAAATTATATTGAAAATAAGGATAAGTGCAAAACAGGTTTAATTCAACTAGATATTTGACATTAAATAGCAAATTAAATATCATATTGTATGTCCACTCTGTAAGAGGAGATTTGAATCTTGAAGACATGCTTCAACGGTAGAGCATGGAATTTGATTAGTCCAAAGAAAGATGTTGTTGGGCTCCCTATTAACAGCTTCCTTCGCTAGACCATCTGCAACAAATTAGCTTCCCTCCAACAGTGTTGCACTTGATGATGAGGGATAGTAGAGAGAATTTGATGAATATCCCTATGCCAACTCCAGATGTTACTATCGAGGCTTATGAAATAAAATGGACCTAATGGTTAGTAAGGGAATCACCCTCAACTATTATAAAGTCTTTACATATCTTGGAAACCTCTTTGATTGACCACCAGCAAGCAAAAAGTTCCAGCTGATTGGATGACATTGCACTAATATGGTCTGAGAAAGCAATGTTTCTTTGTCCAACCGTAATTGGGTATCCTTCATTGTTTCTAGCAGAAAGGCAACCCGGAGCCTTTAGCACTTTCTTGCAGCGTCAAAATTTAATTTGAGAGAGGAAGGAGGCAGAGGTTTCCATTGTATCCGCATGGAGATTTTATCTTTGTAGTAGAAGAAAATATTTTTTGATTGTTGCCATGATTTAACATGGTTATCTCCTATATGAATCCTCAAGTTCTTCATTTTGAGTTGCTCCAGGATTTGTGCTCGACAGTAAGACCAATCCACCTGTAGAGATAAGTCTTTTTGCTGAAAAATCATACAATTTCTTCTCTTCCATATGGACCATAGCAAATAGAAAGTCATAGTATTTCTGATAATAAGAGAAGTGGATGGCTCCTAGCTGCGTCTTTGAAGCCAAATATCTGGGATAACTAAAGGGTCCTTTAAGAAATTCGAAGCCATGCACCATAATTCTAAGGAGTAAAGACATCTAAAGAAAATATGTGACATATCCACAGTATCCCCAATAAGCAAGGGGTACATGTAAGATTAATTTGAATTTGTCTGTATAGAAGAGATGATTTGGATGGAAATTTATTAAAAAAACAGTTCCAGACAAAGGTAGTGACTCTTACAATATCCCCAGTAACTTATAACCTGACCTGACAGTATAATTACCTTCAGAAGAGTGGACCCAGAGGACTGTGTGGAGTTGGTGGAGGCAAATGATAAAAATAATCCCAAAGAAATGAAGGCAGGAGATTCTGAATAGAATCAGTCCCAGCAAAAGTTGTTAACATCTATAAGAGATGAAACATGAGCCATTTATCATTGAAACATCAAATTCAAGAGACAATAAGGCAATTGGTATTTGTAGAAGGCAGGGATCCCACCAAATGTGTGTTAAGTTCCCATCCCCAATAATAAATCTAATATTACCTCTAAGTATTTGACGAGAGGACATTAGGCTCTTCCAAGTTCATGAGCATTTCTGAGGTGGAGGAGCATAAAAAGATGTGTTGTATTTTGACCTTACAAGAGACACCACCCAAGGAGAAGATGATGGAGGTAGAAGCTTAAAAGCTTGTTTAGCTAACAGGGCAGTATAATAATCATGTGAATGCCTTAAAGTTCATACCTCCTGATTTTCTTCTAAACACAGCCTGTCCCAAGGAATCCAATGGATATTTGAAGTGAGAACTCATATAAAAGATCTCATAAAGATCTCATACAAGCTTCAAGCTTGTCAGTCACAGATTTGGGCACAAAGGTAGCACACAATATAAATTGTGGAATAGAAGATAGGCAAGCTTTGGCAAGAACAATTCTTCCTGGAAATGGTATATACTTTTCCAAGAGTCAAAGGGGACATCATTTGTTGCACAAGCAACTGGAAATCTTTAACAACAGGTTTTGATTTTATTATTGGAACTCCCAGATACTGAAAATTTGCATCCAAAAGCACACAGTTGTATGGTAGGCGAATCAGCTGCAGTGTTTTCAAATCAATTTGATCATAGCTCAAATAAATAGCAGATTTCTTCCAATTAACAAGCTGCCCAGAAGTAGAACAATATGTTTTAAGAATATTATGATAAGCAACATAATCCAAATTAGTAAGGGATCCATAAAGCATCAGGTCATCAACAAAGAGGGAATGAGTAATACCCTGACTCATTCCTTAAGATGGAAACCAGAGACCTGACCGTCCTTTTGAGGTTTGTTTATTAGACAAGAAAGAGCATTGACATTGAAGATAAAAAGAAAAGGGAAGAAAGGGTCTCGTTGTCGTAGACCATTGGTAGGAATAATTAAGGGGTGGAGTAGTTATTCACAATAAAATGTATTCTGGATGATTGAATACAAGCTAAATTCCATCCAATCCATGTTTTATGAAATGCCATTTTGATCATTAAGACTTCAAGCAATTCCCATTTTATTCTATCAAAAACTTTTTCCATGTCCCAATTTAGCAATGAACCATTGCTTCTTGTTTTTCCTTGAGATATGAATGGAATGGCATATCTCCTGGGCAATCATAATGTCATCAATAATGTCCCGATCCGAGAGAAAACCTGATTGTTGCTCCTCCAAGATTTTGGACATGATGGGTCATCTACTAGCAATTAACTTAGAGATAATTTATATGAAGTATTACAAAGGCTGATTGATCTAAGATTAGTTTGATATGATATTTTTTAGGGATGAAGACAACAGAGGCAGTAGACCAATCAGAAGGTAATCTCCCCGGATGTTGTCTAGTCAATGGATGATCCCATGGATGTTGGTTGAAATAAAGTCTAGTATATGCTCATGGATGTTGGACCCTATGTATGAAAGCCCTAGCTAACACATAATTGGTGATATTTTTAAGGAATCTTTTTCACCCCTTAGAAAAGCTCAAAACAGCTTAATCACTTGTAAACATTTCTTCTCTCACATCTCTCTCAACAACACGAGTCAGAACAGTTGAAAGCAAGTTCTCATTGTCAAAAATAAGTCCTCTCTTCAAAAATGTCGCTGCAAAATCTGCCCCTTGATTACCCTCTTATAAGACATGTGTACACTTGCATGGACCATGATGGTAATTGAAACAAGATCCAACTAAAAATCCCTCCATAGTGAGTGCACAAACATTGTGCCACATCCACTACACAGTGGATCAACAATAATAAAATCTCATTCGATCAATAGAGGTTCTAGCAAGCATACCTAATAATAGTTGGTAGAACCTCACAGAGATTAATTGGTTATTAATTTAAATTTTAAAGCTGGCTCTTCGATATAAGATCAATGGTTGAAATTTCTTTTTATTAGGTTTGTAGACGGCTTGATGGCTTTACCCAAGATGGGGAATAACCTCTCCTTTATATAGATCATAAATAAACACGAGATTACAAGAATACCTTTATTGTCTTACACACTAATAATTATTACTTTTAACACTTTTAAGATATTAGTGTTATGAAAGATAAAACAGAAAATAGAGAGTTCTTTTAATATGCTTGGAACCCATAGTGTCCGTTTATCCATCATACAATTTAGCCAATACCAAAACCCACTTGAACACTCAATCAGATGCAATACGCTTAACCTCAAAACAATACAAGAAAGGTCTGGTAAGCTGATAAAGGTTAATGGAAGCTAATTGGATATTATCAGTTCCAATGAGGGAGCAAACATAAACCATAACTGTCGCTAATACTGTAATACATGTTGGAATTCTTGTGATTTTTTTTCATGATGTAAGCTGCTATCGTGCTATAAATCAAAACTGCATTTACTATGAACAGAAAAGGGGGTAAAAGATTTCAAATAGAAAACAGGATAAAGGGAAAATGATCAGGGGCACACACTTGCATGTTGCCTTTCTAGTTCCTCTCAGGTTGTTCTTGTTTTTGTATCCATGATTCATCGACTGGGTCAATCTACTTAATTCATTGCAAACCATGGTAATTGAATGCTTTGAGTCACAGTTTAAAATCTTGGTATTGGTATCGACCAATAAATTTTAGTATCAATATTGGCAATAAGGACCTTGATATCGGGTGATATTATATGGTTCAAAACCCCTTATGATATTGCCGATATGTATAGGTATCAACCAATATTTGAAACCATGCTTTGCGTCATTAAAGTGTTGCGAGTGCCTGTATCCACTTCGTTTTCAAGTAGTATGTCTGATATGACAAAGGTGTTAAGATTTTGCCTTATTTTCAAGAAGAGATGATGGTCCAAGAAAATCCAATCGAATTGGAGAAGAAGGCTTGGAACAGAAGAGGTAAATTAAGATCGAGTAGACCAGTCGACTGTATGGTCGACTAATGCTCAGACCAGTCGACTGGACATATACAGAGAAGGAGAGATTACAATTAGCCGACTCATCAAAGTCATTAGTTGACTAGCCCGAGGAAGAGTCGACTAGTCTGAGGTACTAGTCAACTAGTTTACCGTTCTGAAGCATGAACAAAGGCGATGTGAGTTTCTTTTCTGGTGAAGTTCAAATAAGATTCAAATTCTATTTAATAAAGATTTGTTTATAAAGTTTAAAGGATCTAGAATTCTTTCAGATAAAAAAATCAACTCCTAATAAGATTGATCAAGATACTTCAAGTATCCGATGACCAAGATCATCTCATAGTCCAAATAGTATTTGCATTGTAAAGTCCTATAAATAAATATTGTAACCCAGTAGGTTGTGTGTGGAGATCTTGAAGAAGATCAGAGGAAGCTAAGAAAAAGAGAAAAATGTGACAATGCATAGAGATAAGGTATACCCTTGTAATCTTGTGGGATTCAAGGAGGAGGTGAATACTCTTGTGAGAATCAAGGGGAATATTAGATCTCTTATACCACATTTATTAATAAAACTCTCTCCAGTTATCTCCCCGTAAACGTAGGCCAAGTTAGGCCGAACCACGTTAAATTCTCGTGTTATTTACTCTTTTATCTTGACATTACTAGTTTGCTCTATAATAGTTTTTTTTCCCAAGTATTGTCATATTGCCACATTCCCAATGTCGAACTCCAGAACTACAGTTGGTATCAAAGCGTACCAATTTCGCTGCTTACAATTGATATCAGAGTTAAAGGTTGACGAAAGATAATACGTCGAAGATCTAAAGTTTTGCGACCAAGTTCGAGGTGAAGAAGTTCAATGGCAAAGGAAACTTTGATTTATGACAAAAAAGAGTGAAGGCGTTGCTGGTGCAACATGATTTTCACAAGACCTTGAAGAAAAAGTCAGCAAAACCAGAAGGTATATCAGATGAGAATTTTGAGGAGATGGATCTAAAGCAATAAGCACGATCTAATGATGTCTCACAGATGAGGTCATGTACAACGTGATGGATGAAAAACAGACTACGAGTTTATGGTCAATGTTAGAAACATTGTATATGCCGCCTCTTCAACAAGCTGTATTTAAAGAAATAACTATATAGATTACGCATGAAGGAATGGACAACGGTGTGGAAACATCTAAACTTTTTCAACAAGGTCATCAGCGAGCTGCTAGCTGTTTGATGTCAAGATCGACGAGGAAGACAAGGTCTTGATACTTCTCAGTACGCTTCCATACGCATACGATATCGTAACCATCATGCTTTATGGTAAGGAAACTCTCATCTTGGAGGAGTCACGTCAGCTCTCTTAACTAATGAGATCAGAAAAATGCCATATCAAGACAAGCAGGAAGGATAAGGTTTGGTGGTTACAAGAAGAAAAGGAAGAGAATGAAAGAAAAGTCTGGGCTCGTCGAAGATGTGTCACTATTATTAACAGGAAGGTCACTGGAAGAAAAGACAGTAACCAACGACAAGAGTGATTGAAGAAGAAAAGGCAAGCTGCGGAAGCAAACGTTGTAGAGGGTGTATCAGACACCAATGTATTAATGACTTCCTACGAAGGCAACACTTCTCAAGATAAATGTTGGATATTTGATTCTTATAGTAAACGCTTCTCAAGATAAATGTTGGATATTTGATTCTTATAGTATGGTTCATGTATGTTCTCATAAGGAGATGTTCAACTCCTTAATTGCAAAGAAGAAAGGAACTGTCAAAATGAAGGTTGGCTCAGCTTGTAAGGTCAGCGTCACTGGGACAATCAATGTTACATACAGAGATGTGATGGTGTGCTCTGGAGGCGATCTGATATGTTCCGGAAGCATGACACAATCTAATATCCACAGGGGGCTCGATGAAGAAGGATGCCGAATCCAAGTGCAACAAGGCGTCATCACAGTTAGCCAAGAAAACAGAGTAATTTTGAAAGGAGAGAAGTATGGAGGGATATACAAGCTGAAGGAAGAAAACATAGTTCGAGATGAACTTTCAAAGATAAGCTTGGAAGTAAGCTCATCGCGAGGTGGAGTTTTAAAAAAGACTGCAATGAAACATGAACCGGGTCAAAATATTGCAAGAAAGAGAACATTCAAGCAAGACATGAGATGGCCCAAGCCATGACGGTGAATCAGCCAAAGGCCTCGGGAAGAGAGGCAAGAGTTAAAAGCTTCACGGTACGGTTATAATTGATGAAAGAATTAATGTAGTAATCCAAATTCCAAGGTGTTTTGCTAAAGGCTTGAAAAACAAGTCAAAGTGAAGATTATTGAGATTCTGCTTTGTTTTCAAGAAAAAATGATGGTTCAAAAAGATCCAATCGGATTGAAGAAGATGAAGGCTTGGAGCAGAAGAAGCAAATCAAGATCGAGCAGATTAGTTGACTGTATAGTCGACTAATGATCAGATTAGTCGACTATACAGCTGACTGGACATATACAAGAAGGAGAGATTACAGTTAGTCGACTCATAGAAGTTATTAGTCGACTAGTTTGAGAACCAGTTGACTAGTATAAAGTACTAGTCGACTAGTCTGTCATTCTGAAGCATGAACATAGACGGTGCAAGTTTTCTTTTCTGGCGGAATTCAAATATGATTCAGATTCTATTCAATGAAGATTTGTTTCTAAATTTGAAAGGATTTAGAATTTGTGTAGATCAAGGAGATCAACTCATAATAGGATTGATCAAGATTCTTCAAGTATCCAACGGTCAAAATCATCTTATAGTCCGAATAGGATTTGCATTATAAAGTCCTATAAATAAAGATTGTAACCCAATAGTTTGTGTGTGGAGATCTTAAAGAAGATCAGAAGAAGCCAAGAAAAAGAGAGGAATTTGACGATGTACAGAAAGAATATACACTCTTGTAATCTTGTGAAATTCAAGGGGACAGTGAATACTCTTGTGAGAGTCAACGAGGATCTCTTGTATTAAGTTTATTAATAAAACTTTGTCAAGTTCTCTCTTCGTGTACGTAGGCGAAGTTTGGGCCGAACTACGTCAAATCCTCCTTATTATTATTACTCTTTTGTCTTGGTATTTCTAGTTTTCTCTATAGCAGTTTTTCATTTGCAAGTACTGTCATATTGCCACATTCTACAACATCGATCTCGGGAACAACAATTGGTATCAAAGCGTACCAATTCCGCTCCTTACGAAAGGTATTAAGTTTGAATGCAGCCCCACACTGAAAAGATGGATAAGTTCGGACCCAAGACTCCAATAGAGGTTTATCCTTTTTGGACCACGTTTTTCAAACCTCTTAGTCAAATTCATCCCACTGTGGGCCTCTGTACATAACAGGAAAGTTGCTACATCACAATAAGCAGAAGCTTTGAGGAACTAAGCTGTAACTAATATGATAATTGGCTCAAGTACACATGACTATAGAAGAGATTACTGAAAAACCATATTCTGGCATACTCTGGGTTAGCCTGCGGCTAACAAAGCGTCATAAAGCTCTAATCGGACTTTTCCTTGAGCAAATAAATAAGTAAAACGAACTCCATTGGTAAACGAATACTTGCATACTTATCGCATTGATCATTTTACAGGTACATATTGTGACAAGAATTTTATAAAAGCCATCGATTCACATGTCAAGAGACAATGCTGGCTATGCATAACGATACGCAGAATTCTAGCAGGTGATACACAATTGTAAAATTAATCAGACATGGGGAAAATTTTGATTTGTTCAGCTGTGCACGCTACATACCTGGGTCTCAACCTGGAGATCTCGAACTCTAGCTCGCGTGCATCCGTATCCAGAAAATACTCCAGCAGCCCCTCTATTTTATCCGGCACCGCCCGTGCCTATCAACCCCACTCCAAAATTCCACTCAATTTACTTTTAAAAAATATATTTTAAAAATAGAGAGAGAGAGAGAGAGAGAGAGAGAGAGAGAGAGAGAGAGAGAGAGAGAGAGAGAGAGAGATTACCTGTCGCATAGCCCTGCGGCGATCTTGCTCCTCCTTGATCTGCCGATTGAACTCCTCTCGGGCGCCGGCGTCCTTTTCGAGGCGCCTCTTGAACTCCAGCCGCGATATGTGGCCGCCCTGCGGTGGGCCCAGCACTCCATCTGGGTCCTGGAATCAAACATATGAGAGAGGATTAGAATCAAGAGAGAAATTAAAGAAACAGGAGAAGCTAACAGGGGAAAGAAAGGAAAAAAAATACCCATCCAATGCATGAGATTTTTCTTGTGATTTGGGATTTCTTCGAGTAGAGCATTCTTCTTGTTGTTCTCGTCGAGAAGGAGAAGGAAGAGGGGAGGCTGGAGGCGGCCATTCGCCGGCAGCAGCTGTTTCAGTGGGCAGAGAGCACGCTATCTTGGGACATTCGGACTTGGGCGAGAGAGTTATCCGTTGGAAGCAGCTGGCACGTGTGAAGCACGTGAGAAGGGTCGTGGGAAGTGGATGGAGGATTTGGTTTGGGCTGGGCTTGGGCTTGGGCTTGGCCTGAAAACATCAGTCCGACCTTAGTTTAGTTTGGGGTTGGCTCGACCCCCGACCCAATCTGACTATTTTAGTCCCACATCAACAGTGGACTTTCCAAAAATGTCACATACAAGCTAAGCATCAACTTCGCTCATTAATCAGCTTCTGGTATCGCCTTAGTAAGTAATATTTTACAAGAATTTACATTTCTTTCATTCAATTTAATTTTTTGCGAAAGATTCCAAAAATCCCTTTTATCAATGTGTTTGTAATAATAATTTTCAAAATTCTATCCGTCCACTTAATTTTGTAACAGAAGTTCGGTCAAATGCATAAGCTCGCTTGTAATCTTATAATTTCTTTTGTTGTCATTCAAATATCTTTTAGATTACGTCAATTCTTGTAATAACTTCCAAAAAAGCATTCATCCACTTACTTTTTGTAATAATTTTCAAACTCTTGTGAGAAAACTATCATTTTCCTTGAAACTGAAATTTTTCTTGGAAATTCCTTTTTTTAATAATTTTATAGGTTCTTTCCATCAAGTTTATACTTTTCATCCAATTACGTTTATAATATTTTTCAATGTTCTGTCAGATACTTCGTTTTCCTTGAAACTTGATATCTCCTCTGTCCTCGTTCAAAGATTTTCCAGTAAATCATTTTCCCGAAATACTTTTTCAAAGGTTCTTATTTTTTTGTTAACTGATTTTCTAATAGTTTCTTAAGGTTTGCAGAAAAATTATTTTCATTGAAACCCAAAACGTCTTTTGTTATCTTTCGTGATTATTGCAGTGATTTTAATTATTCTAATAATTTTATGGATTCTTTTCATTAGTTTATTTTAAAACTAATTTTTGAATTTTTGTGACAGTATTTTCTTTGAAATCTAATAATTTTTTTGCGGATGGTATGCTTTAATATTTATTTTTGAAGGACTCGGGGCACCATCCCAAAAGACTAGTCTAATTCTTATAACACTAGAAGAAAGACTAGTCTAATCCTTAAAACACTAGAAGATCAAATGCTCCATCGAGATCCAACTCTTCACTGCATGGGGTGGCGGCACGCCTTATGTGAAGCACCAACTGCAGTCGGTCACTCCTCTACACCGCGTGGCAACAGCCGGCACGCCTATTGCAAAGGAGCACCACTGCCAAATTTCTCGAGAGCCAAACATTAGCTTCACAGGGGCTTATTGCGCCTTTTTGCGCCAATGGGGTGGGCAGACCCATTGCGCCTTTGCGCCATATTGGGGGTTATATATCGTCGAATATCACCCACACTCACGACTAAGTTCGGAGCTTGGCTCTGATACCACTTGAAGGACTCGGGGCACCATCCAAAAGACTAGTCTGTTAGGTGGAGTTGCCCAAATCCTTATAAAGCCAAGACCATTCCCACGTCTAGCCGATGTGGGACTATTTGTTCGACCCAAATCCCAACAATTTTCACCTATTAAATATATAAAATATTTAAATACGCTTAAATTTATATCCCTTGGAGGTAACAATTAATTGTATTACTATTTTATAAGTAAATAGTTGAGCTAACTTTAAAACATTTTCTTTTAAATTTTTTTTGAAGATTCTTTTGATTAATTTATTTTTAAATAGTAATTTCAGAAGATTCTTTTATTCAACCTACAACAACAACAACAACTAAGCCATTTGTTCTAAGTATTTGGGGTAGGCTACATGAACCAAAGAGAACTACGCCAGATCAGGCATATGGATCAGCTTTCTCCACTCAATCCTATCGAGCAATATGCCTTCACTAAGACTTTTAGCCTCCATATCTTGTCGTATTACCTCCATCTATGTTTTCTTCGGTTTCCCCTGCTCTTTTAACTTGCCCTAAATTGATACGCTCTACTCGTCGAACTGGTGCATCTCTAAGTTTACGTCGCACATGACCAAACCATCATAGGCGAGTTTCTCTCATCTTCTCTTCTATAGAGGCTACATCTATCTTAGTATGAATATCCTCATTTCTCACCTTATCTCTCCGCGTGTTACCACACATCCAACGAAGCATGCGCATCTCTGCTACACTCATCTTCTGGGCATGATGTCTCTTTATAACCCAACATTCTATGCTATATAACAAAGCTGGCCTAATAGCAGTCCGATAAAACTTTTTCTTCAGCCATAACGGAATGTTACGATCACATAAAACTCCTGTTGCCCTCCTCTATTTCAACCAGCTGACTTGGATCCTATAGTTGACATCACTATCGATCTCTCCATTCTTTTGGATAATAAAACCCAAGTACTTAAAATGATTGTTCATCGGTATTTCTTGTTCATCTAGTCTCACAACACTATAATTTCGGATTCCCTATTTACTGAATTTACACTCCATATACTCTGCTTTGGCGCTACTTAATCTAAAACCTCAAGATTCTAGAATTTGCCTCCATAACTCCAATTTGGCATTTGCCTCCATAACTCCAATTTGGCATTCTTTTAATCAACCTGATTTTGTAAAAATTTCAAAGTTCTGTTAGATGCAATTTCGTTTATAACCGGATAATTTCTTTTCTCGTCCCCAAAGATCTTTTAAATGACTTAATTCTTGTAATAGTTTTCAAAACCTTTTCAAGCATAAACTAGAAATTTGCAAACCTGGTCCTATTTTTAATATTTACTAAGATACCATGAACTTTCAGCCATTTTGAAAAAAATACCACGATTGAAAATACAAAACACTACCACAAACTTTTCTAGAAATTTTCAGAAAAATATCATCCGTTAGCCCTGGTTTAAAAAAAGTCACATGTATATCACATGACAATTTAATAACTAAAATACCATTTATTTTCTCTCGATTTTCACAATTAAAGTTTAAAAAAAGGGAAAAATAAAAAAAATAAAAACTCTATCTCCTCCCTCTCTCTCTCTCTCTCAATTTGTGTGTTGTGTTGGAGAAGGTAAAATTGGCTTTTTCTTTTATGCGATAACAATATGGTAGTTTATTGGAACTTTTAAAAGTTGTGGTAGTATTTTGCATTTTTCAAAGTTCATGGTATTTTCTTCAAACTATTTGAAAATTTATAATATTTTATTGCATTTTAACAGTTCATGTAAGGACTTGGGGCACCATCCTAAGAATATAGCCGTTGGGGATTTTTGTAATTTTTTATATATAACCCCTAACGGATAAATTAGGTCCAAATTGATTTTTTTTGCAAAAAAGTTATATTTTAATACCCTCTTCTCCGCTATAAATACACCCTCTTCTCTATTGGACCCTAGAGGGGGTGAATAGGGTCAATGATGATTAAAATTAAATATGCAAGTTATAAAACAAAACTGTAAAAAATGACGGACTTGATAGCATCACCCAGTCTGATGGTAGGATAGGTGGTAGAAACAACAGAGAGAAAAAAAAAAGCAGAATAATAGTAAATGCAAAATAGATAAAATACAATAATAACAGCAGAGAGAGCAATCAATTTTAGGGTGATTTGGGAAACTCCTTTATATCCACCACCTAGAGGTCTCTTCTCTAGGATTTACAAATCCACTAAAAATTTCTCTTTGAAGTAGGGATTAAAACCACTAAGACTCTTCCTTGAACTTGAATTTTCAAACCATCAAGATGTTATTCAATCTTGGATTTACAAACCACCAAGATACTCCTGATCTTGCATTTTCACACCACCTCTATCTTAAGGCACACAATAATGAATATGATAAAAGATTCTGTTCTCTAACACAATATGAGGACTAAAATAAATACAACGATAGAATACAATAGGAGACTCTATGCAATCATATAACTCTAAGTATTATCAATCAATAACTTAGCACAATAAGTCTAAAGTAATAAGAATGAGAATTTATAATAAATATAGAAGATGAGAATGAAATTTTTCAATAGAGAAGTACATAAAGTGATAGAATTCTCTTGTATTGAATGCTTGAGACTTTCTCTGAAAATTGAGAACTTGAATGTAGATGATTGGCTCAACCACTTTGATTTGATTAGATCTGAAACTTAAAGATTGAATGGATAAAGAGCATTGTTTTTACTTTGCTGAAATTTTCAGGATGTGTTCTCTTATGTTTTTTTTTCTTGTTGCAATGAATGAACAAGGTAACATATATAAACAAGTCAAGTTCAGAGTGAATCCAACCGTTGGAAACACAAGAGAGACAGATTTTTCTGTTCATTTGAGCATTTAATGTTGCTGAAATAAGATGTCAAAACTGTGCTAAATCTTGGGCAATAAATGCTACTGCTGCAGTTTACGATATAGAGAAGGTATGGAGTCTTTTGAGATAGGGAAAGTGATGAAGATTTCTCCCAAAATATATACCCAACGGATCTCTAATCCAACTGTAAAAATTAGACAGTTTGGGGCTGCAAAGTACTGTCAACAATAGGACAGTGTGTGTTGGGGGAGGAAGTCGTCGAAGAGAGTCGACGAAGAAGAGAAGTCATCGAGGAAGTCGACGAAGCTCGACGAAGAAGACTCAGAAATTCAGCAGCAGCAAAACAGCAGCAGCGGTGCTTCCAGCAGGATCACGGTCGACCGGGCGGTCGACTGTCGGCAGGAGCAGGCGCAAACGTGCACAACGTGCACAGAGGGGTGGCGGTCGACCGAGCCGGTCGACCGCAGGAAGAGAGCGGTCGACCGACTGAAAGTACCCAACTCTCTGTTGGGCACCTGGTCGACTGACCGGTCGACCGGTAGAAGGGGTCGGTCAACCGGCCGGTCGACCGACAAGCGGGTCTGCTATTTTTGGAAAGGGTTATTTTGAACCCTATAAAAGGGGCTATTATAATTTCTAGGGTTTGTATTTTTGAGAGAGATCTTGTATGAAGGTTTGAGAGCAATTGTGGAGGAGAGCAGAGCAAAGATAGAGCTTTCCCGATCCCCATTGCGGTAAGTTGTAATTGATTTGTTGAAATCAATAAACCCTCCCCCTTTCATTGCCCCGAGGACGTAGGCATCAAGGCCGAACCTCGTTAAATTGTTGTTTTGTGTGCTTTCTCTGGTGTTTGGTATTTGTAATGTTTGAAAGATTGTTCTTCGTGCTTGGGAGATTCAGGGATTCCTCTTCAGGTTGTTGTCGTAGGCACAACAAGTGGTATCAGAGCTTCCCAGGTTTCGCTTGGGATTTGTCTGAAGATTCGGAGGGCTCGGGATCTGATTCGGTGGAGATCGTGTGTCGATCTCAGATCAGAGGTATTCGTGTTCGTGGGATCGTGTGTCGATCTCAGGAGGACGTTAGGAGGGCTCGTGGAATCTGTGGTGGAGTAGATCCGGTGAGAAACTCAATCTAGGGTTTCAAGGAAAAGGTAAAAATCTAATTTTTATCGAAGTAGTGATCTATTTCAGTTGATTGATTTTCCGCATAGATAGAGGATCAAGTAATCTAGATGGCAGAAGAAATTGCTTCGGTTAAGACCATGAATCCTCATCCGAGGATTGATGTAGTTAAGTTCAATGGCACAAATAATTTCGGTATGTGGAGATGTGAGGTTATGGATGCCCTGAATGCATCGAACCTCGAGGATACTCTCCTACTGGAGAAGAAGAGGAGCACGACCACTGATGAAGAGTGGGCAAAGATGAACAGGTCGGCGTGTGGGTTGATTCGTTCATGTTTGTCGCAAGACATAAAATATCTTGCGCAACATGAGACATTGGCGAAGCATCTGTGGGAAACCCTTGAGAAGAAATATCTGACGAAGAGTGTTGAGTCAAGGTTGCAGCTTAAGAGTAAGCTGTACCACTTTCGGATGAAGAAGGGGAGCACAATGAATGAGCACATCAACCGATACACGAAGCTTCTTACAGACTTGGTGAACGTGGATGTCATTGTAGAAGAGGAGGACAAGGCGATCATCCTCCTGAACTCACTCCCGGTGGAGGAGTATGAGACATTCACTCTGACTTTTATCAATGGTAGGCAGTCTCTGGACTACCATGAGGTGTCGTCTGCACTGACAAGTTATGAGATGAGGAAGAAGGAGAGACATTCTTCTCAGTCAAGCTCATCGGCGGAGGCACTGGAAGTAAGAGGCAGGGGTTCATCGAGGAAGGGCAAGGAGGTCAGAGGAAGATCAAAGTCCAGGTCGGGCTATAGGGATCTGAGGAAGGACCAGTGTGCTTTCTACAGAGAGATAGGGCACTGAAAAGTGGACTGTCCGAAGTTCAAGGGAAAGAAAAAGGAGTCGAAGGCTGAAACAAATCTTGCAAAAGTGACAAATACTCAGAGGAGCAGTTCACAGGCAGATGGAGCAGATTCGGACTCGTCAGGTTTCTCGTTTTCAGTCATTTCTCCCATCATTGGTAACTCATGTAAAGATGAGTGGATTTTGGATACAGGTACAACATACCATGCATGCGCCAATCGGGGTTTGTTTTCTAGCTTTGAGAAGCTGGAGGGGTGTTCGGTCGTTATGGGCGACGATCACCCATGTAGCGTGGAGGGTGTAGATACAATCCGAATTAGGATGTTTGATGGGATGGAAAGGGAGCTGAAGGGAGTGAGGTATGTGCCTCAGTTAAAGAGAAATCTAATTTTCGTGGGAACTTTGGAAGCATCGGGCATGGTGATATCTGTTCGAGATGGTGATCTCAAGATGATCAAGGGCTCGATGGTAGTGATGAAGGGCGTCCGCCGAGGAAATCTCTACTACTTGAAGGGTAGTACGATTACAGATCAGGTGGAGACTTCGAGTTCCTCATATGATGGTGGCCCGGAGGTCTGGCAAGGAAAGGTCGGACAGGAAGAAGAAGAGTCTTTGCGAGTTCCTGCGAAGACAGAATCGGAAGGTGCTGCAACCTGCAAGTCGGAAGGTGAACACAGCGTTCTGGACAAGAAGAAGGTGAGATTCAGCACCATTACTCACTGCATGGAAGGTCTTCTTGATTGTGTTCACGTGTGCATTTGGGGACCTGCTAAGACGGCATCGCTTGGAGGTCACAGGTACTTTGTCTCGTTTGTTGATAGTATATCTAGGCATTGTTGGATATATCCCATGAGACAAAGTAGTGAAGCCTAGATATATTGGTGAAGTGGATAGGAAGAATGGAGAGGCAGATAGGTAGGAAGATCAAGGAGCTAAAGATTGGTAATGTTGGAAAGGACATGAACCAATTCCTACGATTTGGCCAGAACACCGGTATTGTTACCCACTTCACAACAGGTATAAATGGGTTGGCTAAGGATGTAGTCCGTTCCTTGCTGGAGGAGGTTCGGAGATTATTGTCTAATGCAGGATTAGACAAGTCGTTTTGGGCTGAGGCGACAGAGTATGCTAGCCATCTCATGAACAGATCGACTGCGATAGGAGGCAAAGCTCCATTGGAAATTTGGTCTGGAAAAGCTACTCAAGATCATGTTTTGCTGCGGGAATTTGGAAGCCCGACCTACTTCAGTGCTAAGAATGGCAAGGCGAATCCGCGAGCAAAGAAATTTGTGTATTTGGGTGTCAAGAGGAACAGCTATAGGTTGTGGGACCCCGAAGACAAGAAGATCGTGATGAGCAGGAATGTCACTTTTGGAGAGACTTCAGTGTTGAAGTCCACCGTCTCTCAGCAGGTGGAGAGGACGGAGACCAAGGAAGGATCGCAGCGGGTGGAGGTTGATGCTATTCCATCATCTCCAGTTGGTTCGGCATTGGAGGAGACTTCACCGGATGTGACACCGGGTGGAGATCATGAAGCCAGGGTTGATGCTGAACAAGTTGAAGACATTGCTGAGGATGTCGAGTTGTTTGCAGCCATTGGAACCAAGGTGAAATCACGATTGTGGGAAAAGAAGCATGAATCTCAAGCTTGTGATCGTGACAAGCTGAAGTCAAAGGCCGTTGTTCTTCATGATGACCATGAGGAGGTTCATATGACTCAGTCTGACAGGTTCGCTGCTGCAAATACAAGTACCAGTGCTTGAGCTTGATGAAGCTCATCTTAATGAACTACGGTTGGCTTAATCCTTTTGGGCAAAGGTACGTAGGCAGCCGTAAAGGCGCAGCCATTTGGTGATGCAACTCTTATGAAGCTATTTCTGGGTTCTCGAGAAGCTGTTTGAGTCTTCACGTAGAGGTGAAGAGTTGTGGCCGATGGAACTTCACGTAGAGGTGGAGAGGTTTCACGTAGAGGTGAAGCGTTGTGGCCAGTTGGACTTCACGTAGAAGTGAGGTGTTGTGATCTCGATGAACAGGTTGATCTTCCGGTGAGAAGATGTTGAGCTTGCATAAGGAGTGGTGTGCATCCAGTTGAAGCCGATGATGTTTGGTGTGCTCTACACAGACTTGGTGGACCGTCAGTGGAAGACAGGAAGACTAGATAGAGCTAGTCAGTTGTAGAGTCAGTGTTGGCTCGTGAGAAAGTCTTCGTGAGGTCGTGAAGTTGTGGAGTAGAAGCCACGGTTTGGTGATCGGCATGTATGGAAGTTCTCCTAAGGTGAAGTGCAGGGAAGACATGTGCGATGTTTTCAGGGACAGCTGAGCTATAGACTCCAAGCCGAGATCGTTTGTCGATTTCGCTGAGATCGTGTGTTGATTTTGTCCGGTGCGCGCAAGCCGAGATCGTGTGTCGATTTCGCCGAGATCGTGTGTCAATTTTGCCAGGTGATAGACTGGGGTACGCTGGAGATTGGCTCATATTTGGGTAAAATCTTCGCCAAGGTGGAGAATTGTTGGGGGAGGAAGTCGTCGAAGAGAGTCGACGAAGAAGAGAAGTCGTCGAGGAAGTCGATGAAGCTCGACGAAGAAGATTCGAAAATTCAACAGCAGTAAAATAGCAGCAGCAGTGCTTCCAGCAGGATCACGGTCGACCGGGCGATCGACCGTCGGCAGGAGCAGGCGCAAACGTGCACAGAGGGGTGGCGGTCGACCGGGCCGGTCGACCGCAGGAAGAGAGCGGTCGCCCGATCGGTCGACCGACTGAAAGTACCCAACTCTCTGTTGGGCACCCGGTCGACCGACCGGTCGACCGGTGGAAGGGGTCGGTCGACCGGCCGGTCGACCGATAAGCGGGTCTGCTGTTTTCGGAAAGGGTTATTTGAACCCTATAAAAGGGGCTGTTGTAATTTCTAGGGTTTGTATCTTTGAGAGAGATCTTGTATGAGGGTTTGAGAGCAATTGCGGAGGAGAGCAGAGCAAAGACAGAGCTTTCCCGATCCCCATTGCTGTAAGTTGTAATTGATTTGTTGAAATCAATAAACCCTCCCCCTTTCATTGCCCCGAGGACGTAGGCATCAAGGCCGAACCTCGTTAAATTGTTGTTTTGTGTGCTTTCTCTGGTGTTTGGTATTTGTGCTGTTTGGAAGATTGTTCTTCGTGCTTGGGAGATTCAGGGATTCCTCTTCAGGTTGTTGTCGTAGGCACAACAGTGTGACATGGACAAATCCAGATTTTCAGTTTGTAAAGAGAGGTATGTGTAACCCACTTGTATGAAAGAATTTAATGTAAAGAGTGAGAAGTTAACCAAGTGAAGTACAACCCATATGGTGCTATAACCTAGTCACCAAAGTATTGAAAAATATAAAGTCCAGAGAATAATCAGAACTGAAATAGAATTAAGACAGAACAATCTCAGTTTGGTCTGTAATGGGCAGAGATGGTAGAATTAGATTGAGTGGTAAAATGAGACGGTAGAATGGAGATTCTACCTAGAACTGAAATAGAAAGATCCTATTATGTGTCAAATATATATTTGATAATAAAATTATTATATGATTACTTACATAGTTTTTAATGTTGAAATTTGTAGCTCAATTTATCTTTGGCTCCTTCTTGCTCTTTCATAAATTGACGAATCTTGTAAATAGCTTGATCTTGTGGAGTTAGATGTGCTCTGCTCTTAGTAGCTCTCTGTTAGCTTGAATATGAAATTTGTGGAGTATCACATAATTCCTTCCATCCTCCATATATACATGACATTGGTAGCTGAAATCTTTTCATTCTCCAAGTAAAATTTTATCCTGAAATAAGACAACATTACTAATCCAACTTGTTAGTAGCTAACCTTATAAGTTAATTATATCATCAAAATTATAGAAATTACAATCTTCTCCTTTTTTATGATGGCAACCTATAAATTTAATTGGAAAGATAATAATATTGTAAATATGAAAAAGTTTATTTTACCTTTGAAGCTCTCCTTATTTACCTGTTAATGTGCTAAGAATGATTAGAGAGCAAAACTCCCCCTGTTAAGTTCAATTCATGGCAACAAGTATTTCACAACTACTATGGTCAATCCCTTAAATATAAAATGCACTTGTTGTAGATGGGTAATCTTTATTGATTCCCACACAATATTTGAACTTATCAGTAAGATATAGTATCTGTAATGATCAACTTGTGTTAACAAGTGCATGTGACCATATATGTGTACATGTTTGTGACTAAAATATGAACAAATTTTGGCCTTGACATGTACACAAATATATGCATATTAAGAGAAGTCAAAAATTTAGGCGGTAAAAGTAGACTCTCAACTACTCTTTGTTGCCCAATGACTAAAATACTTTCAGTTTCACTTTTAACTGGCTACAACTATTCCTCCACTAAAAAGATTACAGATCTAAAAAATTTGAGTTTTTTCAAACAAAAAATTACAGATCTTGATTACTAAATTTTAGAAAAATAATTTATTTTAAAAGAATGCAACCATGATCGCATTAATGTTCAAGTTTTTTCTTGAAAGATGTTTTAATCACAATAAAAATCTATTATTGCGACTTGAAACAGTTTATTTTAGTTGTTTTTGTTTTCTGAATCTGTAATCGAAGTCGCAGTTTCTGAAAAGAAAAATTTTGGATTTAAATTTTTTAATATCATTTTCACTTTTTAGAATTTTTTGTTTTACATTGCGACCTTTGGTCGCAGTGTTGCAGCCTTTTTTTTCTTCAATTAGGGTCGTAATATTTTTTCGACCTTGGTAAGCTAAATAGGATACTACGACCGTGATCGCAGTCTTATGAAATAAGAGTTGCAGTAATTAATTAAGATGATTAGAAGATTGTGACTTCGGTCGTAGTCTTATGTAACAACAGTCTCTTTGAGAATGTTTTGTTTGATAATGATGCGACCTTGGTCATAGTATTTTTATAAATTAATCTAAATAGGATATTGCGACTGTGGTTGCATTCTTATGAAACAACAGACATAGTCAATTGAAGCAGTGACAAGGTCTCGAAAGTTAAGTAATTAAGATAATTAGAAGACTGTGACCAAATATGTAATAGCAGTTTTTTTGAAAAGTTTTGTTTGATAACACTGCGACCTTGGTCGCAGTATTTTATAACTTATTTTTCATTTTTTCGACCAAGGTCACAGTCTTTTTATTAATAAATTTAATTGGGCTGCGACTTTGGTCGCTGTCTTATAAAACAAATGGTTTGAAAATAAAATTTCATACTGCGACTATGGTCACAAAATTCAATTTTATCTGACAGTTTATTCTTATAAATGCGACCAAAGTCGCAGTCCTGATGAAAAGGACAACTTTTAAAATAATTTTTTCCTACGATTTCAGTCGCATCTCTGACAGATTGGTTGTATATTTATGTGTATTTTACTCGTCTTTCAGATTTTAAATCGAATGACCAACATTTCCGATAATGAAAAATTTCAGATAGGCCTTCCTTTGGAAGAAGAAAAAGAAGAGAAGAATCATGATGAAAATATTAAAGCTGACATCCCGAGGGAACATGAATCTGTCAAAATAGCTGCTAGAGATCTAGGTCTGCGACTAAAAATTAATATATGATCCTGCTCTCACTTTTTTAGAATGACATTCTCTACAAGTCAAAAATCTAGATCTGACAGCGTGAGGAGACACATAGAGATAGACATTTAAAGGGGAGAAAAAATAATAATAAAGAATATAAAACTAATACATCATCCCAAAAAAGACAAACGATAGGGGCTTTTAGTAATTTCAATTATTTTCAAAAGCGGGGAATCATTTTTGATTGTCAAATTAAGTGGCTCATAATGTGCCACGTCACCGTAGGCTGAGAGGGACCCTCAACTGTCGGCTGATATACATATTTCTGAAATGACGCCCCTCTTTTGAAAGTAATATAAAAGCGGGGCGTCAAAAATCTGCATGTTATCACAATCAATAGGTTCAAGTAAATCTGCATGTTATCTTACAGTTTGTCTGCAGTGTGTTATCCAATCAACCCAATCAACAGCCCAATCTGTTATCCTGCAGCATGTTATCCAACAGCTAAGCCAAGTACTTTCTCCCCCTTTGCCATCAGCAAAAATTCAAGGGGAAAACATGGATGTATAAGTTACAACAGGCATAGCATATATGAAAGTGATATAAGAGCAGTTAAAAGAAACAACAAGAGTGTATGATAGTTATTACATGCCAAAGTATCAATCAAGAGATAAAAAGCAGCACATGAGGTCTTTTTGGAGGACCTAGTCATAGGCCTCTTCCCTTTACCTGAACTGTCCTCAGAATTATCCCCATTATCAGAGCTGTCATCAAATTGATTAGAATCATAAAAAGAAGTAGCAGAATAGGATTGTTACCTCTCTCAGAGTACTTATGGCTTAACTTCTTGAGGAGTCTATTAAGATTCATTTGATTTCAGATAGATCAGATTGGACAGTCCTCCTGAAATGGTTGAATTTATCCTTCAGCCCACTGATTTTCTTCCTCAATCTGATGTATTCTTTCTTGTTTACTTTTTTGCTTATTCTTTCTTGTTTACTTTTCTACTTATAGGGACAATGTCTTCTTCTTTGATATCCGGTTTCTTTCTTTTCCCACCTGGTATTTTTCTTAGTGAGTTTCTTCAACTTACCTTCTCCCTCTATCTTGAATTCACCCCATTCATGATTTTATCAAAATCATTTCTGAGAAGAAACATTCTGTTCATGGAAGTAGACCCAAAACTTTTTTCCTCATAGATGGAGTTTTAGTCCCAAGCTCAATTCCAAAGTGTGTGAACACTTTTGTTAACAAATAAAGAAATTCGAGTTATTCACGGGGCATAATTATAGAGCTCAAGACAAAATGAGGTAGATTGAATTTAGTCAATGTAAGTATAGCATATAAAAATAGTAAGCAGTACATTTTTATGACATGAACCTCCTTGAGGGAGAAAATTGAATTGAGCTATCTTAGCCAGCATATGAGCCCTGGGGTGAGACAGTTGATAGGAAATGAGTTTTCATTTTTATATACTTTATTAATTCTTACTCTGGCCAAAGCTTCAGATTTACTCCAACCAAGAGAGGAGAAGGACTTACTAAAAATGCATGATCCTGAGGCAGTAATTCCTAATTTCTCTTCACCCAAAGTGATTATGGTTCCCTTGACCAGTGAGAACAAGGTGAGAAGATCCTTTTTGATTCTCAGGTTGGCGGAGAACATGGCTACCAAGTTAGAAAATAGGAAATTTTCTCACATGCAAATTCTCTGAGATGAATAAAATCGACATCAAGTTGATAATCCGAAATAGAGTTGAAATCAACATACCTTTCCACAAGACAAGGCCCATTGTGAAATTTTTTGTAAAATATTTTGACATCTTCATAGATAAGATAAATTCTTTCTTTATTTGTGAGATCTTTACCAAAATTTCTCTTATTTTTCTTCCAACCCTTGTTTTTCTCGATGATCTTCCAAGAAACAAGTGTAAGAATGTAAGGCTTTGGAGGCAATTGTTGCCTTCTTCTTCATCCTTTTGATGATAGTGATGAAGAGATGCCTGTCTCTTCATTGATACCAGAGACAACAGGCCGAGGTTCGGACATTTTGGAGAGAAAAATTTGGGGATTTTCGGCGAAGGAGATGAAGAGATGCAAAATTAGAATTTTCTAAGAGGTCATGGGCTAGGAAAGTTATAGCACTGCTGTTATAGAAAAGGAGTTAATAAAGAGAAGCAATAAAGGGAATTAGGTGGTTCACAACATTTCAGGGTTATAAAAAATTAGTAGGATGAGTCAAATTGGTCTGGTAGAAAGGATGTTGGTGGTAAAACCTGCTGGTAGAATGCCTGAAATCACAACAACTCAAAAAATTAGTAATAAAAGTTATTCTAATATGCAAATGCCCAAATTTTTACGAATATTGTAAAATTGTTCAACATGCAAAGGTTTAGTAAATATATCAGCAAGTTGATTGTGGGTATCAATAAATTTTAATAAGATATTTTCACATTCAACACGGTCTTTAAGAAAGTGATGCCTTACATCTATGTGTTTAGTGTAAGAATGTAAAATTGAATTTTTGGATAAGTTAATTGCACTAGTATTATCACATAATATACTAGTTGTATCAAATTGGACACCATAGTCTTACAAAGTTTGCTTTATCCACAAAATTTGTGCACAACATATTCCGACAGCAATATACTCCGCCTTTGTTGTAGAAAGTGCAACACAATTTGTTTTTTACTAAACCAAGATAAAAGGGAGTGGCCAAGAAATTGACATGTTACACTTGTACTTTTTCTATTAGTTTTACTTTCGGCAAACTCAACATCACTATATTCCAATTGATCAAAACTAGCATACTTAGGATAATATAACTCAAAATCCAAAGTGTCTTTAATATATCTAATAATTTCTTTTACAGCATGTAAGTGATATTCTTTTGGTGAAGCTTGAAAGCGTGCACAAAGACAAACATTGAACATGATATCTGGTCTACTAGCAGTTAAATAGAAAAAACTATCAATCATACCTATGTAAAATTTTTCATCTACACTCTTACCATTTGCATCTTTATCAAGCTTGGTAGAAGTACTTATTGGAGTAGATATCTCCTTTGAGTTTTCCATTTGAACTTTTTCACAAACTCACGAGGATACTTCTTTTGATTGATAAAGATTCCATCAGTTTTTATTTGATATGCAAACCAAGAAAGAAATTGAGTTCTCCCATGAGACTCATTTCAAATTCTTATTGCATCCTTGAAGATAAATCTTCACACAGATTCATTAATAGAACTAAAAATAAGATCAACATAAATTTGAACTACCAAAAGATCTTGTTCAACGTGCTTGATAAATAAATTAGTATCAATCTTACCTTAGAAAAATCATTTTCAATAAGAAATTTTGACAATCTTTCATACCAAGCACGAGGTGCTAGCTTTAAACCATATAAAGCCTTTTTCAATTTGAAAACATGATCCGAAAAAACACAATCTTTAAAACCTGGAGGTTACTTCACATAAATTTTCTCATTTAAAAATCTATTTAAGAAAGCACTTTTTACATCCATTTGAAATAATCAAAAATTTTTAAAACTTACATTGGCTAGAAGTATTCAAATTGCTTCTAATCTAACAACATGAGCAAAAGTTCATCAAAATCTATGCCCTCCTCTTGATTGTATCCCTGAGTTACAAGTCGAGCTTTGTTTCTAGTAACAATGCCACTTTCATCTAGCTTGTTACGAAAAACCCATTTGGTGCAATGATAGAATAATCTTAGGGCTTTTGTACAAGATCCCAAATATTATTTCTATCGAAATTATTCAATTCCTCTTGCATTGCCAAAAATCAAAATTCATCATTTAAAGTTTCATTAAAGTTTCTAGGTTCAATATGAGATAGAAAAATCAAATGTGAACATTCATTATGAGCTTGAGAGTGAGTTTTTACCCCTATTGATACATCACCTATAATCAAGTCAGTGGATAATATTTAACTGTCTTTCAAGACTTAGGCAGTTCTGAATAGGATATATTTGAAGATCTAAATGATCTGAAGTCTCAGGTTTTTTTTCATCAGGAGTTTGTTCACTGCTGGTAGGATCAAAATTCCTACTTATAGGATAAAAATACTGCTGGTAGAATCGAATCTGCCAGAATCTCCAGAACCTGAAATATTTGCTTCTTCAATAATCTTTGAAATATGAGGTTAGTCTCATTAAAGCTCACATACATGAATTTCTCAACATTTAATGAGCGTTTATTAAACACTCTATGAGTTTTACTAGAAGTGGAATAACTAAGAAAAATATCTTCATCCGATTTTAAATCAAATTTATCCAAATTATCTTTGGTATTAAGAATAAAACACTTACATCCAAAAACTTTGAAATATGATATATTTGAGATTTTACCCAAGAAAAGTCATAAGGGGTCTTTTCGAAAATAGGATGAATAATAATACGATTTTAAAATATAACAAGCGGTGTTAACCACTTCCGCCCAAAAATATTTTGGTAAAATAAATGAGTTTAACATAGTGCGTGCCATTTCTTGCAAAGTTCTATTTTTTCTTTCAACAATACTATTTTATCGTGGTGTTCTTGGTGTAATGCCATGATCAAGACAAAGCTCAATAAAATTTTTATTTTCAAATTCTCCACTGTTATCACTACAAATTGTGATAATAGAAAAGTCAATTTCTTTTCTACCCTTTTGAAAAAATATTTAAAGAGATTAAAAGCTTCACTTTTATGAGTTAAAAACAAAACTCATATAAATCGAGAGAAGTCATCAACAATAACAAAAGCATAATATTTACTATTCAAACTTGAAGTGCTCATGAGATCAAACAAGTCCATGTGTAAAAGCTGCAAGGGTTTTGAAGTAAATACCTCACTTGTTGAATGAAATTTTTTTTAACTTGCTTGTTCTTTTTACATTCATCGCAAGTTACCTCCTTGGGCTTCTTCAATATGGGAAGTCCTCGTACAAGCCCTTTACTGGAAAATTTTGATAGAAGATCAAATTAGCATGTTCAAGTCTTTTGTGTCATAACTAAGAATCATCTTTTATTGTGGCCAAACACTTCATATTTTGATTAGTTAAATCAATAATATCAATTGTGTAAACATTTTTATTTCTAAGTGCTTCAAATAAAAGATTTCCTTCACAATCAATGATAATGCATTTGCTAGGTCTAAAAATGACATTCATTCTTTTATCACAAAATTGGCTAATACTAATAAGATTAGCCTTCAAATCATTTACTAGCAAAATATTTTCAAGAATAGAAAAATATTTCTTACCAATAGTTTCAATACCAATGATTTTAAATTTACCATCATATCTAAAGGTGACTGTGCCACCTTTACAGCTTGATAGAGTTGAAAAAAGATTTGGATCTCCTGTCATGTGTCTTGAGCAACCACTATCAAGATACCATTTCATTCTGCATTAAGAGAGATTGGATGCCTACAAGAAAAGTTTGAGATATATTTTTAGGTACCCAATGTCTTATCCTTAAATGTTAGAATCTCGTTTAGAAACCCGTTTTAGATAAGAAATAGTATGAAAACTTTTCCTTATAAAACATTAAGTACTAATATGATCTCTCTTCATACAATATGTGCAAATAAGATTTGAAGTGTTGTTGTGATAAGAGTGATTACATAAATCATAATTTCTGTACTAGTAGAATGACATCTTACTAGACTGTTGTTGGTATAATGGTATCCTACCAGGACCTGTTCCGATTCTACTAGCCTGATTTTGTACATGAATAGTACTGAAGGTAGAAGCAACATCAGTAAATCTTTTTAAACGAATTTTTAAATCATCATTTTCAGTTTGAAGTTCTTCAACTTTCAAGCAATTCTTTTTTCTCTTTCAAAAAATTTTCATAAATAGATGGACAAGACACATGTTCATTTTTCAATGTAGTAAATCGTTTGAAAGTTTTTTGTAATCTGTAATTAACTTAATGTAAGCATCTTCTATTTCCTTAAAAGTAATATAATCATCGAGGGTTACCTGTTCGTTGTCTGCCATGAGGTATATATTTTCATTTGAGATGCTCAAATTTGCTTCATCTTTTTCTTCATTCTCGAAATTACTTGGTTCCGATTCATCCCATTTCACCTATAAAGTTTTCTTCTTCTTGAAGAACTTTTTAACTTTTCTTTAAGTTAGGACAATCTTTCTTAATGTAACTGGGTTTGTTGCATTCATAGCAATTTATGGAGCCGGTCTTATCTTTTCTTCCATTTGATTTTTGAAAGTTTCTCCTTCTGTTGAATTTTTTTCCTCATTATTTTGTTGGCCTTCTTGATGACATAAGCAAGGTCACCATCTTCATTCATACTTTCTTCACTTAAAGACTCATCTTGTGTTCTTTTGAGAGCTATGTTTTTTTCCCCATTTGAGTAGCATCATCTTTCTCTCTTTTCTTTTGAAGATTCATTTTGATCCCCTCATTCTTCAAGATTCTCATCAATTCTTGAAAAGGAAAAGTGTTGATATCTTTGTGGATCTCTATTGGATTGATGATGCTATTGTATTTCATGAGTAGAGACCTTAACACCTTGTTGTTCATTTCAAAACAAGTAATAACTTTTTCAAAAGATTGGAGATTGCTAGTGATGCTTTTAAACCTATTAAGAAATTCATCAGTAGACTCATTAGATAATAATCGAATAGATTCAAAATCTTATGTAAGTATATTTATTTTAACATTCTTAATTTTATTAGTCCCCTCATGGGTGACTTCAAGATAATTTCATATTTTTTTAGCACAAGTGATATTCATAAATTTATGAAACTCGTTACAAGATAATTCATTGATAATACAACTAATAGCTTTAGAATTTAAATTAGCATAAGAGAAATCTCTCTCATCCCATTTGGATTGAGATTTTGAAACCTTTTTACCATCAACCTCTATAGTGGAGAGGTGTAGCCATCTTCAGTCATGCCCCAAATCTTTAAGTCAATAGACTGAATATGAATTCTCATGCATGCTTTCTAATATACATAATTAGTACCATTAAATAGTGGAGGTCTATTATTGGATCTCCCCTCTGGTAGAATAAGGTTACTAGTGGAAGGCATAGGATTGGTCTCTAAGATATAAAGACTAAAATAGGAGTACCAATCCTCCGATACCAATTGTTGGACCTTAGAGGGGGTGAATAGGGTTAAGGGTGATTAAAACTAAATATGCAAGTTATAAAACAAAACTGCAAAAATGACAGACTTGATAGAATCACCTAGTCTGATCGTAGGATGGCTGGTAGAACAACATAGAACAGAAAACAACAGAATAATAGTAAATACACAATAGATAAAATACAATAATAATATCAGAGAGAGAGAGAGAGAGCAAGTAATTTTAGGGTGGTTCGGGAAACTCTCTTACATCCACCACCTAGAGGTCTCTTCTCTAGGATTTGCAAATCCACTAAAAAGTTTCTCCTTGAAGTAAGGATTACAACCACCAAGACTCTTCCTTGAGCTTGGATTTTCAAACCACCAAGATGTTATTCAATCTTGGAATTATAAACCACCAAGATACTCCCGATCTTGGATTTTCACACCATCTCTATCTTGAGGCACACAATAATGAGTATGACAAAAGATTTTATCCTCTAACACAATATGAGAACTAAAATAAACACAATGATAGAATACAATAGGAGACTCTATGCAATCATATAGTTTTAAGTATTATCAATCAATAACTTGGCACAATAAGTCTAAAGCAATAAGAATGAGAATTTATAACAAATATAGAAGATGAGAATGAGATTCTTCAATATAGAAGTAAACGAAGTGATGAAATTCTCTTGTATTGAATGCTTGAGACTTTATCTTAAAATTGAGAACTTGAATGTAAATGATTGGCTCAACCACTTTAGTTTGATGAGATCTGAAATTTAAGACTTGAATGGTTAAATAGCACTATTTTGCTTTGCTGAAATTTTCACGATGTGTTCTTTTGTAGTTTTTCTTCTTGTTGTTGCAATAAATGAATAAGATAATAAATATAAACAAGTCAAGTTTAGAGTGAATCCAACCACTGAAAACACAAGAGAGATAAATTTTTCTGTCCGTTTAAGCATTTAATGCTGCTGAAATAAGAGTCAAAACTGTGCTAAATCTTGGGCAATAAATACTAATGCTGCAGTTTACGATATAAAGAAGGTATGGAGTCTTTAGAGATAGGGAAAGTGATAAAGATTTCTCCCAAAATATATACCCAACGGATCTCTGATCTAGCTGTAAAAATTAGACAGTTTGGGGCTGCAAAGTACTGTCAACAACAAGACAGTGTGACATGGACAGACCCAAATTTTCAGTTTGTAAAGACATGTATGTATAACCCACTTGTATGAAAGAAGTTAATGCAAAGAGTGAAAAATTAATCAAGTAAAGTACAACCATGTGGTGCTATAACCTAGTCACCATAATACTGAAAATATAAAGTTCAGAGAATAATCAGAACTGAACTAGAATTAAGACAGAACGATTTCAATTTGATCTGTAATGGGCGGAGATGGTAGAATCAGATTGAGTGGTAGAATGAGGTGGTAGAATGAAGATTCTACTTAGAAACTAAAATAGAAAGATCGTACTATGTGTCAAATATATGTTTAATAATAAATTATTATATGATTACTTACATAGTTTCTATTATTGAAATTTGCAGCTCAATTTATCTTTAGCTCCTTCTTTCTCTTTCATAACTTGATATATCTTGTAAATACCTTGATCTTGTGAAGTTAGATGTGTTTTGCTCCTAGTATCTCTTTGTTAACTTGAATATGAAATTTGTGAAGCATCACATAATTTCTTCCATCCTCCATATGTATATGATATTGGTAACTCAAATCCATTCATCTTTCAAGTAAAATCTTATCTTGAAATATGACAACACTACTAATTCAACTTGTTAGTAGTTTTATTTATAGGTTAATTACATCATCAAAATCATAGAAATTACATTCTCCACTTTATATCAACATAAAAAAAATCTCTAAAATCTCTAAAAACTCTCTACAAATTTCTGCTCTCTAGTTCTCAAGTGCTCAAACTCTCTCAAGTGCTCAAGTTTTTAAGCTCTCTTTCATGTTCCGATATTTATATTTCATGTTCCGATATTTATATTATTGTCAAATTTAGTTTAACATTTTACTAGTAAAAAATGAATGCACACACTGAAATATACCTAGAGGGGGGTGAATAGGTGTATTAGCTAATCTAGGACAAATGATGCAGAATTAAAAACTTAATTACTAACGCACAACGTGTAACCAAGAGTGAGTCCGAATTTTCCGTGAAAGGCTATTGAGCTACTCTTCTAGATTCTTCTAAACAAAGAGTTGAGGTGCTTTAATAAGTTCTCTTGGTTGAATAAAAGTGTGGGCACACACAAACTATATCTAGCATATGAATATGAACAATATAAAGTAATGCAATATATAAGAGAGATAGAGTTGAGAGATAGTAGATCAAACGCAAACACCAAGATATATTTCGAGGTTCGAGCCACTGCTTTACGTCCCTGCCTTCACAAAGAAGGATTTTCACTATGTCCACACAGGACCTTCCACAAAGGCACCTCCAACCGAGGAATTATAATTACAAACTTGGAGTACACAACTCTCTCTTTCTCCTCTACACAAGAGGAAGGCACAAGGGCTAGCACAAAGTAAAGAAAAAAATACAACTTAGTGATCACTAAGATCACAAACACTCTCTTGGCGATCTTGAAAGATCACAAACAATTTTTCTCACAAAAGATCCTAAAGATAGATTTTGAATTGATTGCTCAAGTGTGAGAAAAACAAAGTGTTTGGAAAATAAAATCACAAGGAAAACACTTGGGAAAAACACTAGATAAATATGAAAATAAAGATCAAAACAAATTTCCCAATGACTCTTTTTTCTTTGATTTTTCCAACACTTTAAAAACAAATAAAGATTGAGAATTGAAGCTCAAAAACTTATTTTAAAACACTTTAGAAAATGGGCAAGAAGGCACTAGAAAACTGGTAAAATTTCTCTTGTAAAATCTTTTTCAAAACAATCCCCAAAAATCCCTTTACGTAGGGCCAAGTAGAATATAGTTGTTAGGGTCAAAAATTGCCCAGATTGGCTGTCGGTCGACCGGCCAACGATCAAATTTTCGACCGTTTGAGCCTTCGGTCGTCCGTGCCAAACAGAGACCTATGGTCTCTCAGTCGGTCGACCGTGCGGTTGACCGACCATGCAGGCAGGCCCTTGTGCACGTCCTTGTGCACATCGGTTGACCGACCGGTCAGCCAAGCTCTGATTTGGTCGACCGGTCGGTCAACCACCAGAAGGCTCAAAAATAGGTTTTTAGGGATTGAAAACTCTGGCTTTTAATATCCTATAAAATCTCAAAAAATCACATAAAATCCACAAAAATAAGTTCTCAAAAACAGTATTTTTTAAAACTTGAATTTTGAAATGAAAATCTGTTTTCTCCAAAACTTGTATGAATAAAAAAAAATAAGATATAGAAACACTTTTGAAGCATATTGTGTATGGATAGAATCCAAAACACATATAAAAGATATATCTATGTTTTTGACAATAAATTGAAAACTAAGTTTTGTTAAAAACAAAACTTGAAACTATGAACTAGATATACATCAAAGTAAGTTTTTAGACAGTATAAACTCAACAATGTATATGGATGAATCCACTATACACATAAACCATGTAACTACTTTAGATGAAATCTATTCATGAAAACTAAAGATATATTCTTTGAAAATACACAACCGGTTAAACCGAAACCGAAAACTATTTAAGTTTGTGTGTGTGAACTTGAGCATATCAAGATTATCTATCTTTACATAAGGTCTAAATAAAAACTAACTAAAACAAAGTGAGGTCTTCTTATTGATCTTCATCTTGAAGATGACTCGATCTAAAGTCGATCCAAATGAGCTTGACTCCAACCGAGTACTAGATGCGATCTTGACGCGCGAGCTCTTGAATCATCATGTATTAGCTCCAAAACTTGACCTTGAACCCTTTGTTGAAGCTAATCGCCTACTAAGATCTTGATCAATATCTGAAACTTATTAAATACAAGATCATTAGTAAACTAACCTTCATAAGTTAGTCATCATCAAAACTAAAGTGAAAGGCTTCTGGGCCACCAATCTCCCCCTTTTTGATGATGACAAAACTTATAAGATTATATATGCATAGATTAAGAATAAGCTTCATAGAAACTCTCCATTAACTTATGCATAATCATAAATATATAAAGGTATGCAATGTAGCTCAAGATACCAGAATAAAAACAAGCAATGTGTGTGCGCGCGCGCGCGCGCGTGCACATATACCAAATAAAAACAAGATATATATATGCATAAACACTTAATGAAGCATGCATATATAAACTTAAATCTTTCTCCCCCTTTTTGTCACTCATCAACAAAGGGGTGAAGACAATCAAACAATAAAGATATACATAAGATATACATTCATGAAGAGGAGAGACATTAAGTTAGCTTCCCCTGCATACATGCATTATATGGAGAAGAGATGACTAGACTCTAACGCACATAAAGCATAATATACAATGTATAAGCGAAGATTTAAGCTCCCCCTACACATGTGTACCACTTAAAGAAGAGAGGTCAAGCTCTTCAATAAGTGAAATCACTCAACATGAATCATATATAGAGAAGATGTTAAGCTCCCCTTGTATATAAGCAATACATATAAAACAAAATTTTTAAGAACATTTTGAAATCACTTTTAAAACAAATTTTGAATTTTTTAGAAGTCAACAAAATAAATTTGATATCTATAGTAAATTTTGATACCAATTGTAATTCATTATAAGTTTTTGATACCAATTGAAAGGTAAATATGAAATAGAAGGTAAAACATGAAATATATTTTAATTGTAGGTAAAACATGAAATATATTTTGATACCAAACAAATACCAATTGAATCAATGCATAAGCTTGTAAAGATACCAATTAACATTTATAATTAAGTCAAGCTTAGCTAATCATAATTTGTGCTAAAAAAATATGTGTCATTGTAAAAATAATCATAATCAAAATCATATATATGTATTTATGAACAATTTAACTACCAATTTGAAATATGTTGCATACATATAAACGAAAACAAGTATGAGTATACAAAAGTGAAATATCTTGGAAATCAAGTGTATAACTCATAACAATCCATCCTTATCATGCACATGTTAAATAGATTTTCAATAAAGCACACAAGGCATGGTCACCTAACAAATCGCCCTTCAGTTGGTAGGGATTTTTAAAAATAGGATATGAAAATTTTAACATAATTTGAAAATCACTACCAGTTGAAGAATAAAGGCTAGTTTAAAGATAATTTTAAAAATTAGTACTAAATCCTTCAAGTAAGAAATAAAACATGAATATATCCATGAAAATATGAAAATCACATGATCATCGATACTCAAATAGCAATAAAGCACATAAAGGCTCAAAATTCATGAGTAAACAATAAACATAAAGTGTAAGAATAATGTAATTAACAAAATCATGAAAATAAGGCATTGAAGCTCATATGAAATTTCTTTTATCAAAAGTAAGAAATCATCAAAACTAAATATGCTTCAAAGTATATGTATGTTTTATTGAAACTAAAATTATACATACATATCCCAAATATAAACGAGTCCATAAAAAAATTTTACATGAAAAGCAAGTGATTCTAGAATAGACATGTATATATATTAGTTTTAGACAAAATTAATATAAACATGAAGCTAAACTCATTTTTATGAAAACATGTACAAAAATAGGGAATATAAGTTAAAATGTAAGAATCATCAAAACTAGGTTATATAAGAACAAGTAATAAGTACAAATGAGTAATAAAGCACAAACACATGATAATCAAGTGCAGCTCACTAATTATATAAGTATAAACACAACTTTTAATGAAAACTACATCTAAACAAGTAATTAAAACATGAAGCATAAAAAATATAAACTAATATGATCATTAGATTAAATGCACGTAATTTAGAACTAGGATATACACAATAGCTAAATTATAGTAAGAACACAAAAGATGTGAATCCATATGAATATGAGTGTATCTCAAAGGACTATCTATGTATATCACATGTCTAATTTATATTGCATTTAACATAATGAGCATTAAAACAGGACATGCTAAAAGTCAATAATATAAAAGCATGTAAATAAAATAGAAGTTAGAGATATTTACCAAAACCAATGAACTAATCTCTAAATCTTCAAACCATGGTGATCCTTCCACCAAACATCACTTGAAAGTGATGCATCCAAAAAAATGATCTTTAGGCTCGGATCGCATCCACCATCAAGGCACCAATACCCTCATGTCAAGTGAGATCCCACACCTACATCAAACACAATAAGGGTGGATTTTGGCCACACTTTCTTGGGTTCATGAGGGTAGCACCTTTCCTAACCCAAATAAACTTATTTGCACAATTTGAAACATTTATTCTATCATAACAAAATTTTGCAAGGTGACCTTTACGTCCACAATGTGTATAAGTGTACACATGAGTATACATATAATCATGTATGTGAGCATGATGAGCATGTGTATGCCGTGTTTTGTGTGCATGCATATGAGGAGCATATTTCTTTCAAAACATGGATTCCAACCGTGTGTGGTTCATAGCACAATGGCTCAAAGTGGAGCCCAAACAATCTACACTTTTTCAATATGCAAATATCATTTTCAATTGTTGAAGATGAAGTGGAGCATGCATGCTTATCAAAAGAGGGTAAAATAATAGAATCATGACAAGAATTAGAAATCAAATCAATTTTCAAAGAAATATTTTCATTTAAAACAAATTCCAATTTTTTTTTAATTCGAAGCAATTTTATTTTTCAAATAATTGTTCTCTTTAAAAAAAAAATCGAGTTTTGAAGACAAAACTTCATTATTCTTCAAAACATCATCACAATTATTTTTATTCTCTAAAATTTCATTTTCTTTTAAAGCAAGATCAAGTTGGGTTTTCAATGAGTCCCTTTCATTAGAAATCTTAACCCTCTCTTGCAAAATCATATTAAATTTTAAAAATAATTTTTTATTTTCTTCTTTTATTTCAAAGCTTTTCTTTTTTAGAAGTTTATATTTATTTAACAAGTTTTCACAAAATAAGGAAAGCTTTTCATTTAATGCATGGGCATTCATACTATTATGATCATCATTAGAAAAGCTAGCACTATCATCTAGATGAGTATCTGAATATACCTCAAGAGAGTCAATCCCTTAGACCATATAGCAAGTTTCATTGGACTCATCCACAAAGGGTTTCTTCTCCACGTAATTTGTCGTTTGTAGTTCGGGAGAGGTCAATGTGTTTCACACTGTAAAAGTGGAATCACAATGATAAACAATAGAAAAATAATCTTTACTAAGTGTGTACCTAACTACCTCTAAGACTTGTGTATTAGCCTCAATGTACTTGTCATTACCAAGATAAGATTTCTTGGTAGTAGCAAGGTAAACATGCAATCCTAGGGTTTTAAGATATGCACTCATCTTAAACTTTCACATATCGATGTTGAAAACATCATACATAGGAGGGGCAAGAAAATTCATGAGTGTATAAGCTATATGTGCACAAAGCAATACTAGATTAGCTATTCAAGGATCTCACTCCTAAGTGGTTAAACCCGAATATCAAGAGTTTAGGCTCTAATACCAATTGAAATACACCTAGAGGGGGTGAATAGGTGTATTAGCTAATCTAGGACAAATGATGCAGAATTAAAAACTTAATTACTAATACACAACGTGTAACCAAAAGTGAGTTTAAATTCCCCGTGAAGGGCTCTGGAGCTACTCCTCTAGATTCCTCTAAATAAAGAGTTGAGGTGCTTTAATAAGCTCTCTTGGTTGAACACAAGTGTAGTCACATACAAACTATATCTAGCATATGAATATGAATAATATAAAGCAATACAATATATAAGAGAGATAGAGTTAAAAGATAGTAGATCAAACGCAAATACCAATATATGTTTCGCGGTTCGAGCCACTGCTCTACGTTCCCGCCTTCACATAAAAGGATTTTCACTATGTGCACACAGGACCTTCCACAAAAGGACCTCCACTGAGGAATTACAATTACAAACTTGGAGTACACAATTTCTCTCTGTCTTCTCTATACAAGAGGAAGGCATAAGGCCTAGCACAAAGTAAAGGAAAAAAAACAACTTAGTGATCACTAAGATCACAAACACTCTCTTGGTGATCTTGAAAGATCACAAACAATTTTTTTCTCAAAAGATCCTAAAGATAGATTTTGAATTGATTGCTAAAGTGTGAGAAAAATAAAGTGTTTGAAAAATAAAATCACAAGGAAAACATTTAGGGAAAAACTCTATATAGATATGAAAATAAAGATCAAAACAAATTCCCAAAGACTCCTTTTTCTTTGATTTCTCCAACATTTTAAAAACAAATAAAGATTGAGAATTGAAGTTCAAAAACTTGTTTTAAAACACTTTAGAAAATGGGCAAGAAGGCACTAGAAACTGATAAAATTTCTCTTGTAAAATATTTTACAAAACAGCCCCAAAAAACCCCTTTATATAGGGCCAAGGAGAATATAGCCGTTAGGGTCAAAAACTGCCAGATTAGGCTGTCGGTCGATCGCCCGGTCGACCGGCCAACGGTCAGATTTTTGACCATTTGAGCCTTCGGTCGACCGGCCGTTTGACCGGCTCCAAGGCACATATGTCTGATGGTTGACTGCTCGGTCGACCGTGCCAAACAGAGACCTATGGTCTCTCAGTCGGTCGACCGTGCGGTTGACCAGCTATTTAGGCAAGCCCTTGTGCACGTCCTTGTACACATCGGTCGACCGACCGCTCGACCGAGCTCTGGTTTGGTCGACCGGTCGGTCGATCGCCAGAAAGCTCAAAAACAGGTTTTTAGGGATTGAAAACTTTGGCTTTTAATCTCCGCTAAAATCCCAAAAATTCACATAAAATTCACAAAAATAAGTTTTATCAATACTTTGAAAAATAAATACGTGTGACCAAAATTCAACACATATTACAAAAGTTTTGAAGTATTTTTGTGATATGAAAATTTAGCTTTAAATCAAAAACAGTATTTTCCAAAACTTGAATTCTGAAATGAAAATTTGTTTTCTCCATAACTTGTATAAATACAAAAACATGATATATAAATACTTTTGAAGCATATTGTGTATGAATAGAATCCAAAACACATATAAAAGATATATCTATATTTTTGACAATAAATCCAAAACTAAGTTTTGTTAAAAACAAAACTTGAAACTATGAACTAGATATATTAAAGTAAGTTTTTAGACAATATAAACTCAACAATGTATATGGTTGAATCCACTATACATATAAACCATGTAAACTATTTTAGATGAAATCTATTCATGAAAACTAAAGATATGTTCTTTGAAAATATAAAACCGGTTAAACCGAAACTGAAAACTATTTTAGCTTTTGTGTGTGTGAACTTGAGCATATCAAGGCTATTCTATCTTTACATAAGATCTAAAAAAAAACTAATTAAAACAAACCGAGGTCTTCTTATCGATCTTCATCTTCAAGACGACTCGATCCAGAGTCGATCCAGATGAGCTTGACTCCAATCTAGTGCTAGATGCGATCTTGACGCGCGAGCTCTTGAATCATCATGTGTTAGATCCAAAACTTGACTTTGAATTCTTTGTTTAAGCTAATCACATGCTAAGATCTTAATCAATATCTGAAACTTATTAAACACGAGATCATTAGTAAACTGACGTTCATAAGTTAGTCATTATCAAAAGTAAGGTGAAAGGCCTCTGGGCCATGCTAACACACTCTTCATCAGTAGGCTGTAGTAATTCTTTTTCTCCTAGTTATCATGATAATTTAGATTTGACTAATCAAGAATGATATGATTTACATTTGCATTTACCTGACACTCTAATTTTTTCCTTCACACAATCAGAAATACCCTTCACAGATTTTATTGCTTCTTCTGAATCTACTAATCCACCTTCTATTTTCACTGCTGAAGTATCAACTTCTATGACATAGGGGAAATTTGAGATTTGAAATTTTTTTAAAAAAGAAAGTATTAATGAAGCTAGGAGTGTATGCAAATTTTGTCATGATTTTTCTTATGTTTTTTCAAAAAATAGTAAAACCAGCACACTGCACTGAGTAGGCACATTAGGGTAAAACACCCCCAGAACCAACCACAACAAACAAAAATTTTCACTTTAAGTGTCACCCTAAGCACTTTTAGTTATAATCGTTAAAGAGATAAAACTAATTTAACTATATATTTTATTCAGACTGAACAACTTTTTAATTTTTACTGAAAATGAAGCATTCACAAATCTTATTAGAACCACTCATAATCCTGAATATGATCTATTTTGTAAAGATACTATTAGAACGAAAATATTCAGGATTGTTGAAGAAAGAAAATAACTTTTACTTGCAATTTTTCTATGCCACAAAAAGTTGCACTTACTTCTGATTGTTAGGAAGCTCTTGACGACTTTCATTATATAGTATTATTATAAATTTTATTGATTCTCATTGACTTTTAAACAAAAAAATTATTAATTTTAAAAAATTTACTTTTGCTCACAATGCTTCTAATCTTAGTAAGACTATTATGAAAGTTATTAGATATTTTATAATTTAATTTAATTTTTTTATTTCAGTTGATAATACTAGCAATAATACTACTGTAATTGAGCTTTTAAAAAATTATTTTAGACCGATTGAACAAAAACTTTTTCATATTTGGTGTGTATGCCACATCATTAACTCGTGTGTATAAGATGGTTTAAAATATATAGATACTTATGTTCAAATGTTAAAAATATTATTTTATTTATTAAAAATAGTGGTCCAAGAAGACAGTACTTGAAACAAATTTGTTCCGACTTACGCCAACAAATTAAAAGTTTATCTCAGGACATAAAAATCATTGGAACTCAATATATAATATATTGTTGAAAGCTATTCCTTATCAGAAAGCAATAAATATGTTTATTTTCACATAATTGTTAGATCAAGATATTTCCAAGGAAGAATGGAAAATTTTGATGTAATTTGTAAATTTCTAAAAAAATTGAAAGAGTAACAAAATTATTTTCTGGGGTTTATTATCCGACAAGTAATTTAGTATTTTACGAGTTAACTGAAATTACTGAACTATTTTATATATATCAAAATACTTTTTTGCTTCAAGATATTATTACTCTTATGGAAAAAATTCAATAAATACTTTAAAGATTTTTCTACTATATTTTATTTTGCTACTATTATAGATCCTCATATTAAATTTAAAAGATGCAAATATTAACTTGAATTTTTTTATGAAAAATAATGAATTATCTTGATTCTGCTCTAGTTTGGATAAATATTGATAATTCTATATATACTTTGTATGATTTTTATGAATTACAATTTGAAAATAAACAATCATCGTCCCATCCTACATCTTCATCTAGACCTAAAAGTTCTTATTATCTGGTTTATTATCTGTATCATAAAGATCAAGAAGCTCACACACATTGAATGAGCTTCATTATTATTCGACTCATGTCGTAGCTCCTGAGATTGATGCAGACTCAGAATTTGAAATTTTTAATATTGACATGGTGGAAATCACAAGAATCAATATATCATGTGTTTTCTATCATGACACATGGTTTACTAACCCCTCTTACCTTTATAATAGCTTCATAATTTACTTTTAGTACAGCAGGATGAGTGCTGACTGATATGAAAAATAGCATGTCATCAGAAGCCATCGAGATGAGCATCTGCTTGAAGGATTGGCTGGATGTGAAGATGAGAAGCCAAAATAAATAAGTAGAAGAAATCATTGAAGCCTCTTGAGAAGATGAATGAAGAAATAAAAATTTATATATTTTATTTGTATTTGTATCTATATCAATGTATACTTCATTTTTAATCTATATACTTCATTCGTATTTGTATCAATTTACACTTCATTTTTACTCTATATACTTCATTTGTATTTGTATCAATTTATCCAAATTATTGGATTGTTAATAAAAAAATTATATTTGCATTTTAGAACTTGTAACAATTTTGTCAAAATTTATAGAACTTTTTGAAATTTTTATTGAATTTTTTGGGATTTTAAAACATTTTTTAAAATATATACTTTAAAAATTCATTTATTGGATTTTAAAAGAAAAAAAATTGATTGAGTGGCCCGGCCATGGCGGGTCAGCAGGCCGTGCCTGAGTCCCCAAAGGGAGCCCGGGCTGAGCCGCGCGTTATTTGTGGGCGGGTCAGGGCTTGGCCTGGCCCAGTCTTTGACCCGCTAAGAATGGGCCGGCTCAAACTAGGCCCATTTGGCACCCCCAGACATGAGGACCCAAACTGACCCGATCCCAAACTCATTAAAGAATTTAATGTTTAAACTCATTTTCCATGTTCTTTTAGGGCCTATTTGACAGATAGAAAAGAGGAATAAATACTGATAGTGGGGTCCACGCTCTCTGTTCTCCAACTCTTTTCCACCAATTTTCAGAGAAAGAGAAAAAGGTAGAGTGCTGACGTTGATCAACGTCAGCGTCTTTTCTTAGTTTTTTGATTTTTGCAAACAAATAGAGTTTCCTGGCGGACTAAAAAATTGATAGTGAAGCTCACTTTATCCAACTTTCCCACTAAACTTTCTGTAATTCAAGCAAACCCTTATTTTTTCTGAAAAAAAAAATGTGAGCACAAAAATTTTTTGCTCACGTTTTTCGTCACAGGCATCAGCGCGCCCGGCTGGGACGTTGATTTTGATGGGCCCTGAATGGGATCCACCACCCCTACCGGCTGAATGGCTCAGAGGGGACGGTGACGGCTATGACGAAAAAACGCGGTGAGCCAAATGATTATTTGTTTCCTGGTCTGAGCACTTGAATGCTTAAATAGACGGGTAATTTTTTTTAAAAAACATTTTTAATAATAATTTTAAAAACAGACCCCTTTTAATAATATTTTCAATAATAGATATCTGATACGTCACATCAGCGCGACCCACCAGTGTGACGTTGGTGCTGGTGTGGGGCATTTTTTTGGCTCAACAGGATTGTCAATCCTGGCCAAATAAATTTTTTTTTGGACCGCACTCACTCCGTGGTTGTCAACCCCGGTCACACGATATATATATTTTTTGATTTCTTTGGCTCGGCCAGGGTTGAACCATTTTCAATTTTTTTTAATGTTTGAAAAGCAACGACCTTCTCTCCAATTTTCAAGTGAATAAAGTTCCATGTGAACAACGACTTGACCGGGGTTGGCAACTCCGATCAAGAAAAAAGAAATTGGCTTGCAAGAGCCTTATTATTTTTTTTAAAAAAAGGAGCTTTGGCTTGGCAACCTCGGCCAAGCCCAAAACTCACACACAAAAAAAAAAAAAAAAAAGTAGTCGACCGCAGTTGACAACCCGATCGAGCGAATAACTCAAAAAATTTTGATTTGGCCGGGGTTGGCAACCCCAATTGAACCAAAAATTACCCCCACTAGCGCTAGCGCCATGCTGGCCGCCAGCACTGATGTGGCACCGACGTGACGTGTCAGAGGTCTATTCTTGAAAAATATTTTTGAGAGAAGTTTATTTTAAAATTAATTTTAGAGAAAGAGTTTTTTTTTTTTTTTGAAAAATTGCCCTGCTTAAATAGACCCGTAATAACTCTTCTTATCTTAAATGAGAAGATTGACAGATACACCTTCAATACTTTGCACAGATGGGAGCTTTAACGTCGCTGCCAACGGCAACGAAGACCGGACATCAATACACACACGCTGAGTTTTTAATTAAAGTACAAAAGCCACCATCTCTGACTAGACTTAATGGTAACAGCTTCCTTCTAGAGATTTTTGTTCTCTCTCTCTCTCTCTCTCTCTCTCTCTCTCTCTTCCTGTTAAAATCAATGCCGTAGACTAACCAACCATGGGGAGAATTGGTCAGCTCAAATATTGACATAATGATCCCTTCGAAGATGTCACTTGCACATCTCAATTCAATGATGAAATGATGATACTGAAATTACAAAACGAAAGGGGCATGATCTGAGAAAATAGATTGAAAGTTGTATCCATGTGAAATTATATAATATTTACACATCAAGATCTTGAATAATCCAAAATGGACAACATATGAAAACAGCCCAAATATAAGTTGAGCCCAACAATGTCTCACTGAATCAAATAGAAAGAAGTTCACCGAGGAAGGTAATACCAACAGAGAAGGAAGTGAAGCCACAACGTGAGAACAAACAAAATATATTATGTGCAAAAGGACTGAACCTTGAATTAAAAGAGGTCAATATATTAAAATACATATGTGAAAAGGGGAAATATGCAAATCAGCAACAAAACAGGCAAGTCCACCACCAGCCAACGATGACTGAAATCTTAGAAAAATCATGAATATGACCAATTCGTGCCACCTTAAGGCTATATAAAGATACATATCAATCAGTACTTGCACCCAAAGAGAAGGAAGAAGAGAGGATTAGTGGGTTGCATAATCACCATTATTAACATTATATCAAAGCAAAGGAGAGATGATTGCTTCTCTGGAAAAGAATAGCATGAAAATGGCCATGGCGATCGCAGTGCTGGTGGTAGCCTCACTGGCCATAACAGGGTCATCAGCACAGCAAGTAGCAACATGTGCATCAAAGCTCATCCCCTGCAGGCAGTACTTGAACTCAACGAGCCCACCGGAAACCTGCTGCGGGCCACTGAAGGATGCACTGACGAATGACCTGGCGTGCCTCTGCTCAATCTTTAACAGCCCAAATATCCTCAAGGCCTTCAATATTGACCTCAACTCGGCGCTCCAGCTGCCCAAGAACTGCGGCATGCCCTCTTTCTCAACAAACGTCGCCTGTGCCAATACTACTGGTAATCTTCCCCATCCTGAGTTCCACTATTTTCAGCAGAATCAGAGTATACATGGTGCTTTTTCATCTTTTAATTGTTGATTGCTGTCTCTTTTCTGTTACTGCTTTGACTTTGTTTTATTCCTTACAGCTGGAGCTCCTGGTGCTTCAATGACTCCTCCAGGTACAAATATATACACTCTTGTAGTTCATTATTTCCCATGTTCTTGGCTCATAGGCTCTCTTTAATCTTCTTAAGAGCAGTAATTTCCTGCAGAGAAACTAGGAGTGAGTGAATAGGACCATATGACTGACTATTGATATAATTATGCATATTCTACTCATATATAAAAATATGAAACATCATAAGCAGTTTCGATTTGGAGGACCATATGACTGAATATTGATATACATGTGCATATTCGACATGTATAAATATGAAACATATCATAAGAAAATTTGAATTGGACTCAAATATCCTAAATAGATGCAGAAATCCATCATCACAAGATTAAGTATATGTGCTAGTATTATTATTATTATATATATGCTGTTATGTACACAGTTGCTTGAGGGTAAGGCTATGTCACCAGTCAGTAGCGTATCTATTTTAGTTCCAACATCTATGAAAATGCAAAGGGGCTGAAAAAGTTTCTACCCAACATAAATCACTCTGGAGAGCATTCAGGCCCTCTGCTGAAGCCAAATAATTTTCCCTTCTTTTTCTATAAATTAGATGAATCATACTCATTTTAAATGAATGTAATTACTGATATTTCCAATTCTAACACCTGTAACAAATTTACAAAATTGTATTACAAAAATTGATTTAGGTATCAACTTTAAATAGAAAATATTTCAAATCGTGGAAAAGAGCGGTCATGGAATTTAGTAACAAATAGGAGGTTCCTCAAACCTTATCCTTAAATTGCATTCAACACAAATATGAACATATCATTAAAGAAAGAGAAGAGAGAAGAAAGAATGGGATTTGCATGTATTTTATGTTATGTATTAATGGATATGTATGTATGTTATGTATAAATGGGTTTTAATTTAGGAAACCAAACTATGATTTTGGTATGTGTTGTAAATAGTGGCCTAAGTGAGGCCTACACGGCGCGGCCTTCAAGCCACTTTGGTTACGCACAGGAGTTCGGCCAGCTCTAGGTGTTAGGTGCCTCCCTCAGCACCAAAACCTGCCTGGTGTTTTTAAAACACTGATTTTGGCAACAAGACAAATATCCTTTAGAATAAAGCAATTTATGCACACCCGTATGTTGCATCTTAGCTTATAGAAAAAAAAAATTCCCTTGAGATCATAAATATCAGTTCACTAGTGGCATCAGTTCCAATGTCTTTCTGGCTACAAGAAACTTCAGGGGATAATATAATTTTTATTACAAACACGAGTATCGGAGACTCATGTACTTGAAAAACAACCAAATGGTTAGAGCAATTCATCACAAATGGTTCACAATCTAAATGACAGTTCACTTTTGTAAAACTAACTGAAAATTTTACTGAAACTCTTAATAAACCAAGAAAAACATCAGTAATTTTAAAAGCTTCACCTCATCTTTCCCAATCCTACCTCGTAGAAAAAGATTCAAGGCCCTCAAAAGCATAGGCCCGAGAGAAATACTTTAAGACCTCTCAACGAAAATTGAAAATTTAAGGATTGGAAAGGCAACTGCCATTCTAAATCATGTAGGGTCCTTGTTACCAACTCAAGATTTCTTTGACTAGTCCGCACCTAGGGATAAAATTCTGACTCATTTTGAGAAGAGCTGTCATGCAAAACTCTATTTGTGCAGTGGAAAAAGTTATTTAAGTTAATGGTCTTTTATCTGAGAAAATAATAAAATTTATGTGAGTTATATCAACTTTATTCTTCTTGTTAACAAAGATAGATTCTCATTTACATAATCATATAGGTTAATTAGTAGAGATTGCAAGCTATATATTTCTGTCAAGTCTTTTGAGGTTGTGAAATCTTACAACTTTTTTGTGATATTACAGCAACTCCTGGGGGCAGCAACAATGCTGCACACAGCACAACATGGTTTGGCCTGACCGGTTTAATAAGCATGTTCTTGTTCTGGTGGTCTGTCATGGCATAGGAGCACTAGTAGTAGCAAAGCATGGAAATGAATGTTCCAACACTGTCATTGTTCAGTTGTTATGCCATTGTTCTTAATTGTTTGATTTATTTGTAGTTCACTGAAAAGAGATTGTTCTTCTCCTTGTGGGCCTGGATGTACCTTATAATTTCACCTGTCCAATAATTTGGCTATGTACGCAAGATAATAATAGTAATAAAAATAATCTAGTTTGTTTGATTGTTACTTTTCTCTACCAATGAACAAGAGAGAAAATAGCTAGCTGTTTCCAAATTACTATCAGTTGTTTTTGTGTTGTCAGCATCTTAAACAGCCCTGTTATCAGTTGAATGAGGACCTGGTCCTTGGCATGAACACGTGTAGTTTCAAGTCGTCATAGGCTATCATTATTTTCAAGCCATCGTATGATTTTATTAGGGTCAAATGAGATTTAAACTGAGGGCCATCAGTTTCAGGCCATCTCGCTGCTGTCTTAAAGAAACTATACGATGGACTGAAAGTTGATAAGCAATGTTTAAAAAGTGAAAGCGCAATGCGTAGCGTTTGCTCCCTATGCGCAACATGGCGTAAGCATCGTAGCGAAAAAGCGTAAGCCACGGGTTGAACAATTTAATTAAAAAAATTTAGTCGAACTGCCGTGAAAAATACTGACTCTATAGACTTTTCATGGTGGTTCTAAATAGAACCACCGTTAAAAAAGTCTGACTTTACTTACTTTTCACGGCGGTTCTTAAAATAACCACCGTGAAAAGTCTGAATTTATAGACTTTTCAAAGCGGTTATTTTTAGAACTGCCGTGAAAAGTCTGTAAAGTCAAACTTTTAACGGTAGTTCTAACAGAAGTCTGAACTTATTTCTGTTGTAGTACATGTGGGTTTGTGAGCACTTTTGTCTAATTTTTTGCTTATCGTATTCCCGTATCTTAATTTTTGGATTTTGCTGCGTCCCGTGTCCGTGTTCATGCATCATAGTTATACGAGAGCCAGTTGACTCACTTTTTGACCATATTTTCCTTTTTTAAAAAAATTTATATACTCATAACGCACACTCTCGTCGCTACGAGAACGCGCCTCGCAACGTATGCTATGCGTACGCTGTGAGGTATATGCGGTTTCTAGAGCCGCTACGATGCAGAACCCAGGCACTTCGCTGCGAAACGCGCTAAAACGCGCCACGAAGCGTGTTTTCAAAATATGGTTGATAGCCTGTGAGTATAGATAAACATGTAGGGTCGAGATGAACCAAGGGCCATGTCCTCATTAATCTGACAGCGGATCTTTATGATGTTGATGAGGCATAAACAACTGATAGGGCGGAGCTTCTGATGTTGATGCTTCAGTATATTTCTAAAAAGGTAGATGATCTATTATGTTGTTGGATGTAAATTTCCTGAAAACTCTATAGCCTGTATGTATGCAAAATATATTTGTGCGACTTGACGGCTTTAGTATTCTTTCAAATACAACAAATTTAGTTGGTTTTTCTTGAATAATAGACAATCTTAGGGTTTCTTAATTCTGGAAACTATTCTTTTAAATGGGTTTCTTTTCAGGCTATTTCAAAAACTATTGATATGCTATGTAGCAGTTTACCATTTATAATGAGAATATTGATCTATTTTCTTGAATAAAACACAATCTTAGTTTTTGAACCATTATGGGTTTCTTTTCTGCACTTCTCCAAGTTAGTCCACCTGCATGGCTGCATCCATTATAATGCTGTAAAAGAAGGCCATATGTAACTTAGACTCAGCTTGTCGAAAACCATTACGCTCCAATATATGAATCTACTATTACTCTATGCTAAGGTTTGAAATTTCAGCATAGGCGTGGGGATCAGCCGTGGGTTTTTGGTATCATAATTGGTAATATCGGCTATTATTGACTTCTCGTCTCGGTTGTATTGGCAATATCGGCATCATGTCGGTCACACAAGATCATGTTGGTAATATTAATATTGGGTGAAAATATTTGTATCAGGGTGATATTTCAAATTTTGACCAACTGAATCCCATCAACTACCTTCAACAAATGCCCATTGGCCATCAAGAAGCCACTGCTCTTCACATGCATCTTATGTCTTGGCCTGCAAAAGTACGCTTGCAACTAAATTTTTTGAACAAAAAGCCCTTCAAATGCAACATAGCCGTGAAGCCATTTGTTAGTATAGCAGCTGACTTAAGAAGCAGTCTCATGACGTAAACCCATTTGGTCTTAGGCCTCAAATACACGTTAAATAATTACACTTCTATTGTCTCTTAGATATGCAACTAAATTCAAGTATCAACTCTTTAATGGTAATCCTCCATAATTGGGTGTTGGACAGGATAAAAAGACATAAACCATCATATATGTAATCTAGAGACAACTATAAACATATTTTTAAAACAAGGGAGTCCCCCATATATAAATATAATCCCAACCCATCTTCAAATATCCATTTTTATCATGAAATCTGACAAACAACTATCGCAATTTTAGATTAAGTATATAACAAAAGAAATGGCCCTTAATGGAGTTGAATGAAGAAAAAGGATTCATTTACTGATCCAAATATTTGGGAATAAAAAGCTTTGTTGTTGTTGTTGGTGGTGGTGGTGTTTTGTTTTTGTGTATGCATACAAGCAGTCCATTTTTTTAGCAATGACAGTGCATAAGATGTAATACCAGTATAATCTGCATCCATATCTACCAAAATTGATGTATCATATTATGGTGGATCACTGGATCAGCACTTCAAGCTTTTTTAGCCAATTCATGTTAAATCAAATGAATATATGTTGTTCCATATCCAATTATAGGATATATTGTTTTGCACCCAATTGATATCCATATCCATGTTTGTCCACTAACTAAGAATGGATAATACTATACAGTCTAAATCATGTACATTTCTAGTCCTATTCTGGGTTGTAGCCACCAAAACTAGATTCCCTAAGCTTTTTATTTTAATGATAAAAGGATGTAGATGCATATCCAAATGAAAGTAGGCAGAGACCATAGTTCTGAAGAATTCCCATTCCTTAAATAAACTAGAGGATCATAATTCATATTCATGGGGGAGGTATACATACAAACTGTACAAGAAAGTTGAGTTCCGAATGATTTGGGAAAATCAAAATGATTTATTTCTATAATAATAACGGGATGTATCTCTGGTTCTAACAATCAAAGCTTGTTTCTAGCTTGAATGACAATGAAAACTTCAGAAAGGAGAATCTTAAGTAAAGGAAATTGGTCAGGTGTATAGCAATTTGTGGTGTGTGGCCACAGAAAAAGATGTGTAAAATGGTCTGACAATTAATATCATGAATAATTACTTTTATATGAAAAGAATAACAATGGAGAACTACAATGCAATTTTTTCAATATCAAGGGATACACCATAAAAAATATCTTCTCCAACATGGCCTATGGGCCTGTTTGGTTAAGGGTAGAAGTGAGAAAGTAAGGAAGTGAGGAAGTGGTAATAGTTCCCTTTGGAACTTGGGAATTAGTTAGTAAGTTTTTCGGTGTTTGGATGTTGTTGGGAAGTGTGGTTTGGAAAATGTTATATCTTTTCCGGTGTTTGGATGGTAATGTGGAAGTGGAAGTGGAAAAGTTGACACAAAATAATATTAAAGTAAAAATTAATTAAGAAAAATAAAAAATGGACCGTAATTAGAATGCAAGTGAAATTTACATGATCAAAAAATTAACTGCTTTGCGCTACAACTTATTACAAATGAGATTTATATGACCAGAAAATTAACTGTAGCACTCTGAAAGTGAGGAAATGGTTGTGTAAAAGAGAAAAGAGAAAAGGAAAAGGGGTTTTCTTATTTTCCTTTTCCGGTGTTTAGATAGATAGAGAAGTGAGCAATTATACTTCCCCATTTTCTTACTTCCGCCCACTTCTTTCAAACCAAACACGCCCTATGTAAATCCAGTGAGAGGCTTTCTACTTGCTCTTTTGATTTATATATATGGTATCTTTGAGTTTCAAGGCAATTCCGCATAAGAAATCAAATTTTCTCATCTTTCCATTCTTTAGTCCTTTTCTTTGTAGTCTCACAAAATCTTGAATGAGATTAAGTTCCAAGGCGACCAACGGGTTGGCCCATTGCTAATACCCCTCCCTCTCAAGGGGGAGGTTCCAAGTTCAATCCCTGCAGTTGTCGAACTGGGGATTTAATTTGGGTAATTAGTGATGTGTGCGTAGGTTGGAGGGTGACCTCCATCCTGTTTCTCAAAATATATATGTAAGTTGCAAGGCAAAACAATAGGTTTTGCCTTCTAGGACTTATGGCAAGCCCAGCTAGGAAATTTATATCGAGTTTAAGCGCCATAGTCAACTCAACTTTGATGTGAAAAGATTAAAACAATGGCAATGGAGAGATCTACTTCTTTGCAAGAAAATAAGTGAACCATTAGGTCAAAGAAAGCGACTCGTGTTGAATCAAAGCGATTGAGCATCAAACCCAAGTGTAAACTCAAGAATATCAATTCCAATATGCGTATAAATTTTTCTACATGCATGAAAACATGCGATCTTGATTCTAATAATGAACGAACCTCTAGCCAAGGAACTTTTGCTATCAGAAAATTCATGGGACTGAAATTACGGTTGAAATAATAAAAAGAACGTGAGAGAGAAAGAGATGAAGATCATACTTGTCAATCGAATGACTCTTAATCCGTTGAATGGAGCGCATAGACTCACTTGGCTTTCTTGCGCTTCGCGCGTCCTTCTGAAAACGAGGCTTTTGAACCAAGCTAAAAGAAGAAAGGGGAAAAGAGAAGGGGCAAGTTAAGCTTGGGAGAGATTACATGGTGACGGGATCAGACATTTCCACCCCGAAAAATGATGAAGGCACCCCACAAGTTATTATAAATATGCCATTATTGTTTTGACAATTTCACCCTTGGTGAAAAGTCCAAAATACCTCTTTCTTCTTCTTCCTTCCTCCCTTCTTCCTCTTTCCTCCAATCTCCCTCCTTCTCCGACGACCCCCACTCCCTGGAGCTCCCCTCCTCCTCCCCGCTCCCCGACCTCCCCCCGCCCCTCCCCCGATCTCCCCTCCTCGGCCTTTCCCTCCTCCCCCTCCCCCTCCTCCCCCTCCCCCTTGTCTGTTCGGCCGGATTCGGCCGAACAGATAGGGAGGGAAGGAGGGAGAGGAGATCCCAAAGGGAAGGGGAGGGGGAGCGGGGGAGGACAGGAAGGGGGAGATCATGGGTAGAAGGGGAGCGGAGGAGGCCGGGAGGGGGAGATCGGAGAGGAGGGGGAGCGAGGGAGGCCGGAGAGGGAGGGGGTCGCCGAGGAGGGAGGCCGGAGAGGGAGGGTGATCGCCGGAGGGGTGATCACTGACATGGGAGGGAGAGGGGGAGGAGAAGAAGAAGAAGAGGGTATTTTGGCTTTTTTTTTGATTTTTTTGGTGCCTTTATCACATTTGTGGGTGACTCAATCCTCGAGTGCCTTCATCAATTTTTAAGTGGAAATATCCGCTCCCCAGGGTGACGGGCCTAGCACCCCATTGGGCCCTTAGAGCTGGCCCGTTCAGGATCTATAACTTGCTCTTTATGGGCCAGGCTTCTCCCTTGAGCTGGCCTGGCCCATCATCAGTCCAAGTGCAAGACAAAATTCGCTTTCCCATACAAGGCTAACTAGAATAAGCAAACAAGGACACATTTTAACACCATCCATTAGCAAAATCTACTAGCTAACTAAACCCTTGGATTGTACATGAATTGTGTCAGGATCTATTTAATTCTCAATCCCAAGATTCATCTGAAAAACATTTCTAGCAACCCAAGTGCTAGTCAACCTAGTCATAATCTGACGCACACCTGTACTGAATAAAAATGCACATCAAGGTATGCTTGATTCAGATTAGGAACTCAGTCCAATAATGAATCCCATAGTGTACGATCATAGTCAGGAATTATCAAGTTTGTCAATCCGGAAGGACGACCTGGAAAATAAACTCTCTCACAGCACGTCAGAAGTCACTCTGAAGGACCCTATCATTTTATGCCACCAACTTGTAAAACCCATTATGATACTGCAAGGTGTCTTGTTTGTAACAATTATGATTAAGGGTAGGTGTTATATTTCTTGGACCCAAATCTGAATAGGCCTCATAAAAACTCAATTTTCAGGCCACAATGTAAAGTCTCTTTATTTTCTCCTCCAAGAGCAGTCTTACTAGGTGTAATCTCAAGACTTCCACCAGATTCCAAAATGCTCGAGCCCACGACCTAATAGAACCCACGTCAAATTCTAATGCAATAAGCATAAAGACAGAGGAAATTCTCCTTCCACATTATTTCCAATTAGACATTGAACTATTATTTTCTTTCTTCTGAATAGAATCTCCTTTCTTCAAGTTTACTTTTCTATCAAGGTTTCCCCCCCTTTTTTCAATATATTAAAAATAGAAGGATCATTTTAATTTGCTAGTTGCTTCCAACGATGCATGAGTTTGTGATCCCATCATGTAAGTGGTATTGGAGCAAGTCCACTAGTCTTTTGATTTAATATCTAGATGTTTTAGAAAAGTGAACTCTATCACGTAGACACGTTTATCCATAAAAACCCTTAAGTTAATACTCAAACTATGCAGAGAAGTAGACATTTGACCTATATGCCAGGTGAAGATTAATAGTAAATCTTGATTCATTGTCAAGCTTCTCACTTTTAAGTTTTAGCTCAATTAATAATTGTCAATGTTGGAATAAAACTTTATAGCGTGGTTTTGAAATATTGGCGTCGGTATCGATACCAGTATCGGCCATATGATTTTGGCATATGATTTGGGTATTCAGAACCAGCAATATTAGTTGTTTGTCGACTGTTTCATCTTGTTGTATCATTTTTATTATATCGGGTCATATAAGCACTATCGGTATCAAATCAAAATATTGATCTCAGGCCATATTTCAAACCATGCCTTATAGTAATACTATTATTGTGACTGACTACGCATTTGGGCAACATTTTTTTTGGGTTAGTATCTTACAAGCTTTATGGTTCTTGATCAACGCTTTCTTTTTTTGGTGTCTAAGACATACCTGTCTAAATCCTAAAAAGATTTGGATGTTCCTTCCTCAATGTTGAAAACACCTATTTTCTCATCTTCTTCACCAATAATACATCCTGAAATAACTTAAACAAACCCAAAATGTATCATTCCCAATCTTCAATCCATGACACTGCCTTTTCAGAGAGTAATCTTTCATTACCCTAACAATCTCGATTTGAATTTCAGAACAACAAGTATAGTGTCTAAAAACCAAATTCCAAACTATTGGAAAATCCTAAAATCCATCTCTTTGTATGTTATAACCAGGCTCCATCACGTATCATTTGATTTTCTCCCACATTATAAAAAGTCATAAATAATTGGTACCTAATCATCCCCAGGTTCATCTGGCTCAGTATAATATTACTCACACCATTCATGAAAGAAACAAAGACTATGATGCAACTAGAGCTAAATAGTGACCAGCAGATTTTGATGAAATTAACAAAAATGCTAACAAGGAACACAAAATCAAATGCTGAATCTATACCTTTCAGATTCCCTTTCAGAACCCTAGATGCATTTGTTACATAATTTTTCCCACCTACTTGTCCCAATACTCATTTGAAGAAGCTCGATTAGCTTGTGCTTTGTAATGTAGGCTTTATCTAAATGAGTTGAGAAGTAAACAAGACACCTTTATTAAGATTATTTGATATTTCATCACAATTTCACCATAACATTCTTGTAACTTGCCCTGGAGGGGAGGCAATTCAAGAAACTGGTCCAACATGATTATAGACCTCTAGTCAAACAACACTTAGTAAACTTCAAAAGAAACAGATTCATTTGGTTGTTGTAGGGGCCGGAAAAGTTTGGTGGTCGGAGAAAGTGGTTTTAGCTGTAAAAGATTTCCTTGATTCAAGCGAAACGATTACAACCAAAAGAACTACTCTTCCCTCTTTTCCAGTTACAAGGGAGGGAGGATGTCTGAATCTTCCCTTTGTTTAAAGCTGGGTTCTTCGTGTGGCGATGGAGAGTGAATCTTGTTCTCCGTTGACCAGATGACCGTCCTGGACCGTCGGGGGTCTTCTCTTCGGTCGTAGAAAGAGTAACTCAGCTCCGTCTACCAAAACTCTCAAAGAGGAGGTAGGCGAAGAGCGGCTAGTACTCAGTAAGCTCGCTGAAGAGTCGTGCTTCTCTCTTGATGATCCTTCTGCCTGGATTCGATCGATTTTGATGATGCCCTATCTCAAAGCTCTCTCTCTTCAAAACTCTGATCTTCTGCCAAGCTTCGATCCTCTCAAGCCTCTATCCCTGTGTGTCTCTCCAAAAACTCCGATCCTCTCTTCATAGCAAACAAGGCTATTTATAGGGATCTCAGGGGGTGAAGGTGCCTCCTGAAAACGCTCCCGAATGAGGGGCCACTACCCGCTACATGCGCGGTGACTGGCCCCGCAATCAGGGCAGTTGCAACTGAGACGCGGGCGTCGAGCAAAACGCGCCTTGAAGTTTGAGACGCGGGCGTCGAGCCAAACGCGCCTTGATGCTGAGACGCGGGCTTCGGGCTGACGCGCCTTGATGCTGAGACGCGGGCTTCGGGCCGACGCGTCTGAACGTTGTGACGCGGGTGTAGAGCCAACGCGTCTTAATGCTGAGACGCGAGCATCGATTTCTCGCGTCTAGATCTTGAGACTCTGCTTCCTTAATGGCTGGTCTGTTAGTCATTTTTAGACAGCCTACAGAACCCCCTCCAAAGTTTCTGATATTCCGCAGTTGAATGGGACGGATTTCGGAATACTTTGGATCTTTAGCCGTGTTCGCGTTTTATGACTGGACTGTTGATGCTTCGGGTTTGATCTTATCTGGAATTGGTCTTCGTGAGTGTACTGTTGAACTCTTTGAAGCCGTCAGAGTTGATCGTGTTTGAGTGTCTAGATACACAGTCTAGACTTCCCCGATTGCTTTTAGTCTGTCATGGGTGCGCTTTTGACCGGGAGTGGTTGGTTGTCTGTTTGCGTCAGTGTACTGTTGAACTGACTTGTAGAAGCAGGAGACTGGACGCAGGTTCTTTTTGAAAAAGCAGAAACTGCTTTAAAGACGCGACTTCTTAGCGAGACGCGATCTTTTGGCGCGACCGATCTTCATAAGGCAGACGCGATTTTCTGGGTGCATTTATGATGATGCTGATGGGGCATGTCCACCGAAGAGCCGCGTACTTTGGGGCGTGCGCCTGTGCCATGTCATGATTACGCCGCCAGCTGGCCTGGGGAAAAGGCGAGATTTCGCCTTTTGGCGCGCGGATCTCCTGGTTCATTAAGTGAACTGCTCCACGTGTCAACTTCTGACTTGTGGCGGGGTCGCGACGCATGATCTTCCCTGTTCAAACAATGATTTGGCTCCACGCGTCAGGCAGCGATTCGCTGCAGCGTTTATTGGGCCAAACGCTGCGTATCTTCGCGAATCTCTGTGCCTATAAAAGGCAACAGTTGGAGAGATGTATCTTCTTCTCCGAACGAACGCATTCTCTGAGAAAAAGAACTTCCTTCTCTTGTTCAACTATTCATCTCCTCGCTCGGATTTCTTGATTTTCAATGGCTCCCAAGACGAAACCGACTGCATCGACCTCAAGGGCGACCGTCGCCGAGGCTGAGAGAGATGCTTCCTCTGCGCAGGAGGGTGTTTTCCGAGGTAAAAATGCACCTTCGGTGTGGGTTCCGCCATTAAAACATGTTCATAGAACCCTAAGAACCTTTAACACAAGATCGTGTTTGATTCTCGGACGCTGTCCTTGAGATGATAACCGGGGCGCGGGCCTGATGATTCGACGCTGGTGAACTCTGCACTCTGGGTCCTTCACTTAGAATATTTCTAATTGTGAAGGTCTCTGAACGCGATTTGTAGAACGCGGATTTGATCCATGCGTTCTGTGCCGCGTTTTGTGCCATCAGGCGCTGGTCGTCCGAGTCCAAGCACTTTGAAATTTCACAAGTCTTGGTTTGCAGAACGCGGATTTGATCCTTGTGTTCTGTGTCTTCAACCGCCGATTTTGTAGAATCTGGCGTTTGAGTCCAAGTACTTCGAATTTTCATAAGTCTTGGTTTGTAGAACGCAGCTTTGCAGGTCTGGACGCGGATTCGAAAAATTCCTGCGTCCAGTATCTTTTCTGCGTTTTGGTGCAAGTTCGCAGGTCTGGACGCGGATGATAACCCCTGCGTCCAATGTCTCGGCTGCGTTTTGAATTATGAACACTTAGGTCTTCCCTTATTTTTGGCAAGGTATCTGACCAAGTGTCTTTTTCTTTTGCAGTGCCGCATGTTTCAGGTTCACTTGCCAAGATGCACCATTTTGGCCGCGTGGGTGGTGCCGACCAGGGCTTGACCTTTGTGCAAAGAATGAGTGTCCCCGTGACTGCTGACCAGTTGCTGGATCGCAGGCTCTCTAATGTTAACAGGAGAACCTTCCGGGCACTTATGACCGATGCCGCGCTCAAAACGGATGACGGTGTCAGGTTGGAGAAGCCTGCCTTCTTCTTTGGGGATCATATCTATGACGATGGCCGTCGTGTGTCTGAGGGGACTTATAAATGGCTCCGTGAGATAAAGGGCGGAAGATTCTTTCTTCCAGACATGGAGAGGATGTTCCTGATGTCCTACTTTCAACACATGTCTGTTCCCCGAAAGATGGAATGGGACATTTCCCAGTATATCCCTGAGATCGCCCTTGGTGACTTTGGCCTCCAAAAGGTAGACCGCCATGATAGTCATGACGGGTCAGTTGTCGGACTGTTCCCTGCGTCGTCCAAGCCTGAAATCCCAATTGGAGAGATCCCGGAGCTTGCTACCACCTTCCTCAATTCCTTCATAGAAGCAGGGGGTGACTATCCTGTCGACTTCCGTACGTATGGATGGGTCCATTCTCCAGAGAATTACTGGTGGGGTAGGATGGTGGGTTTTGTCCTTACCAATCTTGAGGGGCCACTGAAGCGTGTGGGGCTGTACCCAGCAGTCAGGGCCGTGCAGTGGGGCGTCCCGATGAGTTCCCATAACTTCTTTGGGATTCTGGAGCGCTACAATCCTCGGACGGGGACATTCTTTACTCCGGTTGGAGAGATGGGCCTTGCCCTACATGAATTGTATGAGGTATCCGGGTTGTCGTCAGGGGATATTCCTTACGAGGAATTTGTCCCAACCACCAGGGAGCTGCGCCTTTTGGAAAAAGAATCTCCTCAAGTGTACGAGACCTACTGGGAGGTGATGTGCCATTTCTACATCTGTGGTCAGACAACTGCCTGGAGGTCAGGAGGCGTCAAGCAACTATCCTGGGCTGATTATTTGTTTAATAATGTCAGCAATAAAGATCTCCCAGTAATCCGACTAGCTCCTAGTTCTGGTGGGGAAGTTGAAGACAGGATCGACGCAGCTTCTGACAAGTTCTACACCACGGAGTCGAACGAGGACGGCTTCGACCCTGACTTGGTCTTTGAGAGTTTTCACCATCAAGCCCGGACCCCTATTTCTGATCAGGCGCTGTTGGCGGGCTTCCTGATGTTGTGGCTGAAGAGGTGTGTGGTGCCCACGCTACCACATGAAGTTATTGTGGCAGATGTGGTGTACCCGGCGGTACTCTTGGCTCATGGCCACCCCATAGCCCTTCTTCCCGCCGTGGTGGCTGGTATTCAAAGCGGGCTGCGGGTGTTGACCAAGAGCTTCTGCGGACCCCCAAAGACTGCTAATTCTCGTGGGGAGCCGTATACCGACTCAGAGGGGAACCCGACGGTGAAGCATCCCAACCCGCGAATTGAGTTGCCTTACACGTACCTCATGGCTTGGTACGTGATGCATTGCCCGTCTCTAATGACGGCAGCGCGTGGGAGCGTGGATCATATCCCATTTGTGCAGCGGCTGGAACGTTCAGAGTGGCATGACACCTACTTGTATTACATTAGGAAGCGTCTTTCCTGTGCCGCCAACTACCAGCTCAACCGCTGCTTTCCAGAGGTTCAAGATGCAGCCCCGGGGAGCTGTTCACGGATGTCGCTGGGCGGGATGACTTCTCGCAATTGCCTGCTGGAGCCTTCTGGTGGTTGATCAATATACGACCAGGATATGTGCTGTTTCGCCAAGGAACTTCCTGCACTATCGAGCCGTATATGCCAAGTCGTTTTGCCCGACAATTTGGCTATGATCAGCTTTACGTCGGGAATCCCAATGCTCAACTTGCCTTTGACGGGAACCTGTTCGAAGGCGCTCGGGCTTGGTATTACAGTGTGGCTGGAGGGACGGGAGCAACGTTCCATCTACCCGACGAGGCGCCTAAGTGCCGTATGAGTTTCAGCTTCTGTACTTGGTACTCCCAAGCCGGCCAGACGCCAGATCTTATTCCGGAGTCTTCATGTCTTGAGAGTATCAATGCCAGTCTCGAGGAGAGGTCTGAATCCAGTAAACGTACTAAACTCCTCGACCAGTACCTGAAAGCTCAGAGGGAGGTCGAGAAACGATCGAGGAGGGAGCCCCCAGTAGTGAGGGCGGCACCGCGACCGGCAAGGGCAAAGCCGCAAGCGACGAGGGCGGAGCCACCAGCAATGAGAGTGGAGCCGCGACCGGCAAGGAGGTCGAAGCAATTGGCGAGGAAGCGTGGTCGACGCTCTGCTTCTGTAGTTGAGCCTGCCCCAAAAAAGGCTCGGAGGGACTTAACGGCTGAAGTCTCTCAATCCAGAGCTGAAGTCTCTCAATCCAGAGTTATCTCTGCTGGAGTTGAGGTTCCTCCTGAAGGTGTCCCTGTTAGAGTTGAGGAACCGCTGGAAGATGAAGATTTTCCAAGCTTGGTCCGTGCTCCTAGGTCACGCAGCGAGACCGTGGAGGAAGGGGAGCTTGTTGAGCGACCCCTTGTTGCTGGTGATACCGAGTCACCGGAGGTTGACATAATGGGCGAGTCTCCTTCTGCTCATGAAGGGAGAGACGAGGTACAGCAACCGGGGTCTCCTAGTGTCTTTATTTCCAATCCTCGGGCAGTCGACCCTAGTCCTACCACTGGAGTGATTGGGGGTAAGGCTCCTGTTGCGGAGCTTCCTCGCATGGCGCTATCGTCTTCTTCGGCATCGGGAGAAAGTGACTTTGAAGATAAAGTCGACTATGGCGATGAACCCGCTCTTCCTGATCAGGGTGGATTCTTTGACGTCTCGGAGGAGGAACAACATGAGGGTGAATCATCGACTGCGTTACCGCTGGCGATAATCCCTGCTGAAGGTACAACTTCGCATGTCGAGGCGATGGAAACAGAGTTGACCCAGCCCAAGGGGATTGAGGCTTCGGCCGCTGAGATAACCTCGGAGGGGCAGCTGTTGAAGTTGGGGAGCCTTCCCCTTTGCCAGGAGGGGAAACAACCATTGAGGCTGAGGAGGCTTTCACTCCGCTGGTGAAGAAGGCTACTGCTGAAGCTGGGGAGACCCCCATTCTACAGGACTCGACGCCTCCGGACCTCGAACCTAGTAAGGCAGCTCTGACTGAGGGGGCTCAGGTGGGGAGTCTGACGATCAGCACCCTTCCAGAAGGCCACACAGCTCAATCCTCGGTGGGAGTTTCTGAAGAGGTTGTGCTTACAACTCCTTCCTTGGTCGTGGAAGCTCCTGCAGAGGCAGCGCTCCAGGAAGTGCCAGTGGGTAGTCTTGCTCTTGTCACATCGACGGCTGGCACGGCTCTTGTGCGAGAAGACCCGCCCTATATCCCTTGTCCCGTGATAGAAAAAGGGTCGGGAAGCTTCTTAGGTGGTGAAGACATGGGGGATCTGGCACGTCAGATGGTGCAACAATTCTTCACCTCGATGGGATCATGTATTGATCTCATCTTCCGTGGACACAGCACCTTCCAGTTCGCCCAGAGGCTTCTTGAAAATATGGCCGTGAGCGTCGAATTGGCGGGAGGTCCTTCACTTGCCAGGGCATGCCTGCGGGTGGTAGAGCAACTTGGAGATAACCTGCGGGAGCTGGAATCTTTGGAAGATGCAGGTTCTTCCGGCGAGGCCCAGGCCATCCTGACTAGGCTCCTAGCTGCTCAGGAACGGGAGCGACAGGAGGCGGAGGCACAGATTGCTGCCGAGGTCCGTGACCTTGAATATTCCAAGGCTGAATTTCAAAAATTAGCCGGGGATTCGAGGGAATCTGAGCTCAGTGTGCAGAGCACGGAGCAGGTCATCCTCAGAACTCGGGACATTATTGCCAAGGCGGAAGCTGTTCTTGCACTAAATGAGGAGAAACTTGTCTCCCTCAAAAAGGAGCTTGAGGAGCAACGGGCTGCTACGGCGCGGGCTGAAGAGAGTCTGTCTCTGCAATCTTCCAGGGTGGACTCTCTGCGGATGCAGCTGTCTGCCAGAAGTTTCTTATCTGAGGCGGAGCTGCGGGACCGGGCTATCATGGAGGCTGAGAGGACGCGCCAGCATGAGATTCACCGCCTTAGGGAACAAATCCGTTCCTTGGTGAACCAGGACATTTAGCCTTCTTTTTTTTTTTTGTAAAGAAAAGGGACACTCTATCAAGAGTGCTTGTATCCACTTCTATCATTTTTTGGTATAATAGAAGTTTTCTTTAAAGCTTTTGTCCCAATTTCTTTGTCTTGTTGTGGATGAGTCCAACTCTTGATCACTAGTCGTGATTACGGAACTTAGGTAGGACTAAGTTCTTTTCATGGGACGCGGTCTTGGCGAGACGCGGCATTAATCCCACAGGGTGAAACGCGGTCATCAGTCTACCGGAACTTAGATTTTACCAAGTCCTTTTACTGAGACGCAGCGTCAATCATAAAGTGAGACGCGGTCATCATTTCATAAGAACTTAGATTCTACTAAGTCCTTTTGATGAGACGCGGCGTCAATCACAAATCGGAACGCGGTCTTCAGCATAGAGTGAAAACGCGGCCTCCGAACGCATCGTCAATCACAGGGTGAGACGCGGTTCTTAGTTCATGAGAACTTAGGCAGGACTAAGTCCTTTTGACAAGACGCAGCATCAATCCATAGGGAGACGCGGCCATCATTGATTCATGAGACGCGGCATTCGTTCAGGGAGACGCGGCTCTGAATAACGCGGATCTGCTTCTGCGAAGAAGGAAGCGGATCAGGCAGACGCGGGAGACGCAGCCTTGTGCCTTTCCCTTAATTCTGAGGGGACGCGACTTTGACTCGCGCAGGCATCTTTCTGGGACGCGGATGGGTGGATAGTTCTTCAATCCGTGTCTGGGTGTAAACTCCCAGGCGTTACATACAGCCTGTATAGGGATTTGGTGTGATCTTTAAACGTCAGATGCGGATTTTCCGCTTTGTTTCCGAAGCAGTTGTCCACGCGTCGGCTGCCGATTGGGCTTGAGTATTGATCCTCTTAAATGAGAAACCAGTGCGGGCGGTTGGAGATCAGCGCCAGCGGCGGTTCTCGAAGCAGCGTTACACGCGTCCGGCCTTTATTGGATCTTGGCAGTTGTGCAGTTATTAATGCCGGCGGTTCAGATTACGGGGCCATTAACCGCTGTTATCAGGAGCTGCCTATAAATAGGGCGCCCCTTTCTCCCTTCAATCCTGCCTTTGGACTATTTTGTTTTTTGAGAGAGCGCTTTGAGAACTTTCATCTTCCTCAGACAGTTGTCTCCATGGATGAGGATGGTTCTGAAGATGACCCAGGGCTTTTAAGCCCCTGTTTGGTCTCTTTAGGAGAAAACACCTCTTTGCCCTGTGACCGCGTTTGCGTCCTGGTGCAGAGATTACAACTCTTGACGGAGGTCTCCACGGGTATGCCGTTCGTTTCACCATGACATTTTAGATTCACCATGGCCTGTACCTTGGCTTCATGTCATCTGGACCCCCTCATGAAGTCTGCATTGGTGCATTCCTTCTGGAATTTGTACCATGGACCTGAACTCTGCATTGGTGCATTCCTTCTGGAATTTGTACCATGGACCTGAACTTCTCCGGACGCGCGTTCAGGAATCTTTGGCCCTTGGTGTTGGCGCGTTTTATGGCTTGTGCCTTAGCGCGCTTCATGACCAATGCCTTGGACGAAAAAGGTTTCAGACCCGCACCTTACAACTCCTGTTCATGGAGATGGCAATTTTCGGCGTCTGTGCCTTTTCGGCGTTTGTGCTCTTTGACCTAGGCACAGAATGGGACCGCGTTTTGATTCGCGTTTGTCTCGGCTGACGCAACAGTTTGGCTTGCTGCGCGTGTCATTCCTGCGTCTTGGTAGACTGCATGGATCATTCCCGCATTTGGCTGACTGCGTGGATCATTCCCGCGTTTGCCTCTGCTGACTTAGTTTTTCTCTGTTTACACTAAGCTGCAGATTGTTCTAATTCTCTCTTTTTGTTCCTTGCAGGCTTGCTGGGCCCTTGGAAGAATACTTCGGTCGGCGAACTCGTTCAACCTTCACCTATGAGAGAATATATTATGGTCCTCGTCACCTATAAGAGAGTATATTACATCTCTGACGAGGACCCAACCCTCGCCAAGGTCTCTTCAGATCTGGTGCAAGAGACGGATAGGCTGAGTACCGGCGAGGGTGGTCCGGCGGTTGCGGCGGCGGATGAGATCCTCTTCCTCTCCCACTCCAGAAGTCACATCAAGGACACTCCGTTGGATGGCCTGCTGGGGAAAGGGATGGTGATGAAACCCCAGAAGTGACATCGAGGACAGTTAAAGTCCGTTGAGTCTTCTGCTGGGGGAAGGATCAATTCTTGAAGGAAGAGTTGCCGGACTTTTTGCTGCCGCTGGACCGAGTGGAGGGTGGCATCCTTTGTGATGACTCCTAAACTTCTGCTCTCACCCCAAGAGTGACTCCATGTTTGTTGGATAGTCTACTAGGGAAAGAGACGCGCCTGAACGAAGGGTTGCAGGACCTTCCATTGCCACTGGACCTCAAGAACACCATTGCTCTTGGCTTGGTCAGCTAGGGCGCTTTCGAAGTTGGCGTCACGCATCAAAGTTCAACCGGCTCCAATTGTGCACCTGGGATCAGATGCGATTTCAAGGAGTGAGTACGGCCTCAGAGAGAGAGAGGGACTTCTTTATACTCCTTAATTGTAACACTCAATCTTATTGTATAAGAGAGCGTTTTGTATCACTTTCATGTGTTTGGATATGAATAAAAGTGACACTTTTCTTTTTGCTTCTTTCTGTTGTCTTGAACGTTTTGTTTTAGAAGCCAAAGAATAATTTTGGTGGACCCGCCACTTTATAAAAGAAAGTGACGAGTGGAGCGCGTACCCCAGAGAAGGTGAACTTTTATCAAGGATTTGGGATTAACTTGATTTAAGATCAGCTGGGGATTTTGATGGAAGCATTGTTTATTGGTGTAATGTTAACCAACACTGCCTCCAGAATGAATTTGATACTCGGTTGGGGAGAATATCAAATGAAACTAGACTCGTGGGGAATCTAGTAAGATTTTTACCGTTAGAGGTGTGATATTAACTTAACGGTTTAGAAGTAGTCTTGTCAGAAGTGTAATATTAACTTGACAAGGATGTGAGTTAGAGGTGTGATATTAACCTAACTCATCAGCATCTCAGTTTTATTTGGAAAAACTGAGGGTGTCACTGTCATAGGTGTGATGTTTAACTTAACAGTGATAGAAATGCTAGAGGTGTAATGTTGAACTTGGCATTAGTCGTCTCGGCTTAAAGAAGTCGAGGAAAGGTCATAGCCATAGGTGTATTGTTGAACTTAACAATGACTCGGATGCTGGAAGTGTAGTGTTAACTTGGCATCGTTCATCTCGGCTTGGACAAGGAAGTCGAGGAAAGGTGACTATCAGCGGTGTGATATTAACTTGACAGGCACTCGATGTACTGCTTAGAGGTGTAATGTTAACTTAAACAGTAGTTTGTCAGAGGTGTGATATTAACTTGACAAGAATTTGCTTGCGATAGGAGCAATTTGAGGACCTGTCATTCTATTGATGAGAATTGACAAGTGGAATTTGAGGTGCCAGAGGTATAGTGTTAACTTGGCAAATTTGAGAGTTTGTTACTCTATGCAGAGTTAACAAGCCAGGTTTATACTCGACAAAGAGTATTCATTACCAGAGGTATAGTGTTAACATGGTAATGATTGCATTTTGTGGTCCTACCATTCTATGGATGAGAATTGGTAAGGGATTTTTGGAGGGAAGAGTGGAATCAAATCCACTTAGGTGGATTTTTAGCAAACCCTCAGCTGTCAACGGATTTGAGGTGCCTTTACCAACTACCGTTTGAGTTGGGCTAGCCATGCTATTCCCTTCAGCATGATGAGTTGTCGAAGACTTATGTTGGGCTTAAAGGCCAACATTTTCCTCTATCCTTAGCCGTCGGAGGCGTCGGATCAAATGGGAACGTGTCCCTTAGGATTTTTAGCAAATCCTCAGCTGTCAACGGGTTTGTCATGCCTTTACCAACTACCGTTTGAGTTGGGCTAGCCATGCTATTCCCCTCAGCATGATGAGTTGTCGAAGACTTATGTTGGACTTAAAAGCCAACATTTTCCTCTATCCTTAGCCATCAAGGGCGTCGGATGTTTGATCAGAGGTGTATTTTTAACTTGATCGGTGGAAGAATGCCATCTAGGGATAGTATTTCTTCAGGAATTTGCCATTGATTGGCATCATGAGTGTATCACCATTTGAGGTTATGAGGCGATACGATCCATTTGAGTAGACTGACTCTACTACAAACGGTCCTTCCCATTTGGGTTGGAATTTTCCTTTCGTCTTGTGCGTCATGACCATGGGTCTTCGGACGGTTAAGACGAGGTCGTCTTTCTTGAAAGTTCGGGATTTGACTTTCTTGTTGAAGGCTCTGGTGATACGAGCTTGATAAAGCTCGATTTGTTGTTGGGCCTGCAGACGCTTGTCGTCCAAGGCTTCCAATTCTTGGAGTCGCTGTCGATGCTTCTCCTCTGTTGTCATTTCCGCTGTCAAGGCGACGCGAAGAGATGGAATTTGGATTTCCAGTGGAAGGACGGCTTCGCATCCGTACACCAAGGAAAATGGCGTGGCTTTAGTTGGGGTTCGCACAGTCGTGCGATAGGCCCATAAGCATTCGCCCAACTTATCGTCCCAGTCTCGTTGACTTTTCGAGACGAATTTCTTGAGAAGCTTGCCAATAGTCTTATTGAAAGCTTCTGCGAGGCCGTTCGCGGGCGGATAGTATGCCGTTGATGACACACTCTGGATTCTGAACTTGGCGCAGAATCTCTGAAAAGCCTGGCTGATGAACTGGGGTCCATTGTCATGGACAATCCGCCGAGGCACACCGAACCGGTAAATAACGTGATGTTTCACGAACTTGATCACGTTAGAAGATTTCACCTCTTGCAAAGGGATAGCTTCGGCCCACTTTGAGAAGTAATCGGTTATCGCTAGGATGAACCGATGTCCCTTTGATGATGGTGGGCTGATAGGACCAACCACGTCCATCCCCCACATTTCGAACGGCCAGGTAGAGGTCGTAGAGTGGAGGTATCCTGGTGCTTGATGGATGAAATCGCCATGTATTTGACAGGCGTGACATCTTTTGGCATAGGCAACAGCATCGGCAACCATCTTGGGCCAGTAGTAACCCAATCTTTGGAGTCGGTTTGCCAGCTTCGGGCCAGGTTGATGAGCTCCACAAGTACCATCGTGGGCTTCTTTCAATACTCCTTGGGCTTCTTTTGATGAGAGGCATCGGAGCAGGATCCCGTCATGCGATCGACGATACAATGTTCGCGAAATCGCATTGTAGTAGAATTTGGAGGCTTTCCTTCGGATGGCAGCCGCCTCCCTGGTGTCTTCGGGCAAGATGCCGTACAAGACAAAATCAATGTAGGGGAATCGCCAGTCTTTAAGTTCTGGATCGGTCGACACTTCAAGTGTTTCCTTACCGCGACGATCTCCCGTTGACCTCTGGTAGTCTCCGAGGGGACTTTTTGGGCAGTATAGGTCGTGGCTATAGACGAATACCTTCTCCATTGCTCCGGCTGGAAGAGCTAAGGAGGCAGCAAGGGATGCAAGTGCATCTGCATGCGCATTTTGCTTGCGCGGTACATGGTCGATGTAGAAGTTTGAAAACCTCTCGGCCATGTGGATTGTCGCGTTGTAGTAGGGTACTAGATCTTCATGCCTGACCTCATACTCTCCGCGAACTTGGCTGACGATGAGTTTAGAATCACCGTATGCCTCGAGATTTTTACGCCAATCTCATCGGCGAATTGCATCCCAATCAAAAGAGCGTTGTATTCCGCCACATTGTTGGAACAGGGCTTGGTTAACGAGATAGCTCGGGGAATCACGTAATTTTGTGGGGAGACGAGTACTACTCCTACCCCCGCAACTGTATGTCCCTTAGAGCTTGTTCTTGATGCGCCATCGAAGAAAAGTTGCCATACTTGTCCTTCGAACAATGTCTGGGTCAGGCAGGCTTCGGCGACCTCGTCTGGGAGATCCTCGTAGAGTTTGGCTGCCCTGGGATTTGGGTGTTCAGCTAAGAAGTCCGCCACCGCTTGTCCCTTAATAGCCTTTTGTGGCAGAAAATGCATCTCATATTGTGATAGCAATATGGCCCATTTTGCCAGCCGGCCATTTAGTGAAGAAGGCTTTGTCATAAGTAACCTCAGGGGGTTGACTTTGGATATGACATTTATGGTTTGGCCCACCAGATAGTGTCGCATTTTCTGAATGGCGAACACCAGTGCCAAACATTCCTTCTCGATCGGGTTGTACCGATGTTCGGCTCCGATCATCGTTCTACTTAGGTAGTAGATTGCTTGTTCTCGCCCCTGGTCATCATTCTGAGCTAGTAGAGCTCCCAAAGAATGATCCATTGATCGGACGTACACCAGGAAAGGCTTTCCGGATACCGGAGCTGCCAGGACTGGTGGTTGGGTGAGGTAGTGCTTGATCTCCTCAAATGCTTGCTGGCAAGCGTCGTCCCAAATGAACGAAACGCCCTTCTTCATCAGCTTAGCGAAGGGTTGGCATCTCCCGGAGAGATTTGAAATGAATCTGCGGATGTATGCCAATCGTCCTTGTAATCCTCTGAGCTCCTTGAGGCTTCTGGGGGGTTGCATCTCTTGGATAGCGCGGACTTTCTCCGGATCCAAATGGATTCCTGTGGAAGTCACGACAAACCCTAGGAATTTGCCACTGGCTACCCCCAGGAAGGACTTGGTGGGGTTCATCTTCAATTGATGAGCCCGCATGATGTCGAAGACCACCCTCAGGTCTGCTATGTGATCACCTTTAGTGCGGCTTTTCACCGCAATGTCGTCGACATAACATTCCACCGTTTTGCGTATCTGCCGATGGAAAATGGCATTCATGGCCCTTTGGTAGGTTGCCCCCGCATTTTTCAGACCGAAGGGCATGACGGTGTAGCAGTATACCCCTAGAGGTGTCCTGAAGGAGGTGTGCTTTTCGTCATCGGGATACATCTTGATTTGATTATATCCTGAGAACCCGTCCATAAAGGACATTCGCTCGAATCCACAAGTATTGTCAATCATGACCTCTGTGATTGGCAATGGGAATTCGTCTTTGGGGCAGGCCTCGTTTAGATCACGGAAGTCGATGCAGATCCGGATCTTCCCGTTCTTCTTGGCGACGGGGACGATGTTGGCTACCCAGTCGGGATGCTGTTCCTCCCTGATAAAGCCGGAGTCAATAAGCTTCCTGACTTCTGATTGGATTGCCTCCATTATCTCTGGACGGAACCGTCGCTGCTGTTGTTTAACGGGCTTCATGTCCGGATTGATGTTGAGGCGATGCATAGCCACTTGAGGATCAAGTCCAGGCATGTCCTCATAATTCCAGGCGAAGACATCTATATACTCTTGTACAAGAGATATTAAATCCTTCTTCTCTGGAGGCGACAGGCCGTCACTTATGAAGATGGGTTTAGGATTGTCTTCATCTCCTAGGTTGACTTGAACAACCTTGTCTTCTGTGGGTGGCTCACGCTGTTCAAAGCGGATGTCCCAAAGAGCATTCAAATGTCTGATCCAAGGATCTGTATCAGATTGGATCATTTCTTCATCTTCATCCTCCAGATGGCTTGTCGAAACCATGTTTACTGAAAGCCCTTTGAAGATGTTGCCGACACTGACATCTGATTCCCATGACGACGTGTCTGATGAGCAGTCATGACTTGACAGTCTCTCCGAATCAGAGGCTGATGGCACTGGAGTTGATATATAGCCCAACCCCCGGCGCGTCCGATGATAGTAATCAGGGGTTTTCCCTTTCGGTACAAAGGATCGAAGCAGTGTTCTTCTTCCTTTTCCGAAGTTCAACCCAGGCCTGTTGGTTAGATCATACCCCATGCGCTTCATCATCTTGAGCGTTCTTGGTTCATAATGATCGAACTGAGGGGATTCATCCTCACCTTCTGATTCTTCGTGGGGCATAGGTTCAGATGCGATTCGCCCAAAAAGTATTGGTCTTTGGCCTTTTCGTCCGGCTGGAACCATGAATACAGACTCTTGCGCGTCACCATTATCTTGGTATGTCTCGAAGGATGATTTCACCGGTACATGCAAAGATGTCAAGGCATCTATTGCCGACCAGAGGTCATCGTCCATGTCGGTAGTGGTATCCGACGGTATTGAATCGGAAACATACACAGGGAAATACGCAAAGTCTAAATCTTCATTAATGTACCAACCACCCGCATCGTCGGTGGTATCAACATCGAGCTTATTAGTGCTCTTTACAATGGGCTCCAACTCCCATAGGCACTCTTCTTTCTCAGGCTCAACGTCAGCTTCATTACCAGAGTCTGGCTCCTCTGGTTGTGGGGTTTCATTAGTCTCCTCCGGATCCTGATATAAGAGGGAGTCCGTGAAATAATTTTCAACCCCTTTAAACGGATGCCTTTCGGCAATCAACGTTCGGACCTGTCCACTCTCATCAATGTATTTCATGACTTGGTGGAGAGTAGAGGGAACGATGGAATTACGGTGAATCCATGGTCGTCCCAGCAACAGGTTGTAGGAAGTGTCCGCGTCAATGACGTAACACGTCACTTCTGACTTGAGGCTCCCGATCTGGCATTTGAGCTTGATCTTCCCCATTGGGCGGGAGCTGTTGGCATTGAACCCGTAAATAGTCGTCTGGGTAGGGCTCAGACGATGGGTAGGAATGCCTAGAAACTGCATAACCCGGCGAGGTATGATGCTCAGCGCGGACCCTGGGTCTACCTGGATGCGGTTCACCTCGGATGACCCAATATACCCTGTGAAGTATAGGGGTCGGTCATGCTTCCCTTTAACCTGCATGTCATCTGTTGTGAAGGTGATGCAGGGAGCATTTGGGGAGGTGTGGAGGCAATCCTCTTCATCTTCCTCCCTTGGCACGCGGGTCATAAAGACCTCAGCATTTGCCAGAGCTTCTTGTAGAGCCTCTCTGGTTGACTTTGATAGCCTCAGGAGCTCATACAAGGTAATGCGTGCCGGGATGTTGGCTAGTTGAGCCAAGACGTCGAAGCGGTAAGGTGTCGAGGATTCTTCCGTTACACCTTTCGCAAGAACTCGAGAAAACCGAGTTTCTTTCTGCTTCTCCCCAGGCTGTTTAGAGGAGGGCTTGGCTGGTTCCACGGCTGGTTGCGGAGAAGCCGCTGCTGTCTCGCCGTACTGCTTCAAGTATGCCTGTCCTGAACGGGTCCCTGCCGTAGGTTGGCTGGGCTCTGCGGCCAGGACTATTGTTTCCTCTTCTGAGTCAGTCAGCGAGGGAACATCAGTGTCCGCTTCTCGAGAAGAGGCGCATATCACATGGCAAGACGAAGCCTTCCCTTTGCCTTTGGACTTCCTGTTGGTCACAGTCGTCCATTGTTGCTCGTCGACGAGGTCAGGGTGGACCCACATGATTTCCCCTCGAGGTGTAGAGACGGGTACCAAGCCTTTCTCCTGTTGCTGATGAGGGTCTGTGTTGACCACCCTCAGTTCTCCTTTCGGGACAGAGATTACCCCCACGGGTGTCGGGGGTCGTGTCCCAAACTGGAGAATCGACGTCATGTTGGCCGTCATCTTCTTCTGCTCCGGTCGGAGTTTTAATACCTCCGCGTCAATCAGAGCTTGAAGGATGTCCTTAAAGACATAGCAGCTTTTGGTAGGATGTCCGAGCATCCTGTGGTATAAGCAGTAGGCGGGATTGTCGGTCTTGCCGACCTCCTCCGGGCGCCTAATTTCAGGGAGCTTCAGTCGATTGCTCTTGTTGAGTAGCTTGAAGAGCGAATCGACGTGTTCCTCCTTGAAGGAATACTGCTTGTTGGGGCGTGGCTGGCTTGAAGAGCCACTTGCCCTGCCTGTTTGAGGTTTGGTGGGAGATTTGGTCTCCGTCGCCAAATTATCCTTCCGCTTGGTTTGGAGGGATGCGTCTGGTGCACGCCTTGTCGACCTCTCTGGCCTGGGCTTGCCTTCTTCCGCTCTGACGCGGGCGACAATCTCCTCAGCCTGTTCACCTTGCTGGACTAATTGTTTCCAGGTGCGGCTTTCAGCAACTCCTATTTGAGCAAGGAGTGAGGTTTGGAGATTATGGCGACATGTTTCCACCAGGGTGGCCTGGGTCATGCCGCTTGGACATCGGAGTGCCATGTTCCGAAATCTTTCTACGAAAGACTTGACGGACTCTCCCTTTCGCTGTTTTGTAGCTAAAAGGGTAGGCATTGTGACCTCCGAATCATCTTCGAAGAAGCGTGTTAGAAACAGCTTCTCCAAGTCGCCCCAGTTCTTGATGGAACCTTCGGGGAGCTTCATGAACCATTCAAAGGCCAACCCTTTCAGGGTGCCGATGAACAGTCGCGCCAGGATGGCATCGTTATCTACCACATTCCCGGTCTGGGATTTGAAGTAGTAGATGTGCTGGTTGGGTGACCCCTTCCCGTCGAATGCCTGGAGAGTTGGAGCCTTGAACTTAGGAGGGTACGGGACTAAGTCCCACTCGGCCGGATAGGGCCGGACCACTCCTGCTTCCTGGAGGCCTTTACGGTTGGTAAGGGCCTCGAGGCGCTGCTCCAGTTGACTCATTCTTTTAGCATGAGCCTTTCCCGGGGTCTGGTCGCTTCTTGCCTGCGACGAGGGCTTGGACACATCCGAGGTAGATCGTCGTGTCTCGTCAGAAGATTCGGAGGGTGGGCTTTCTCCTTTTCTCCCTTTCCCCTTCGGTCGTCTAGGAGGAGATCTCGCTCTTTCTTCAAGCAATTTCTCGAGCATATGCTTGAGGGAGTCAATGGATCTCTGTTGAGAGGCGATTATATCCATCTGGTGCTTCTGCGTCTGTTCTAAACGCCTGGTCGTCTCCTCAGGAGTGTCTGCCATGTAGGCGGAAGCCTCCTTCTCGACGGAAGAGTTTGAAGCTTGCGACCCCACTACAGCAGAGTGAGAATCACCCGTTCTAATGCCGCGGGCTAAGGCATTATAGTCAATTGGGGAATGGCCCCCGTCCGGGTGCGAGTGTGTTGATACACTCCTTCCGGTACAGAGTCAGACTCGGAGTCATCTGGGCTGACTGCAATTTGTTTCCCCTTACTCCTGCTAGTCATGTTTGCAGTAAGCTCCGGGTATTCAACATCTGAGAAGGTTCTCCTCCTGTGGGAGCGTCTTCTCTTGGCTGATGGGGGAATCAGGGTCAGCTGTCTAATTAGAGACGGCTGGTGCACGCCTGACTCGCAATGGCATCCAAAGAGCATCTGGATGAGCTGTTGACAGCAGCATGGAGAAGAGGTCTGATTGGCACTCCTCTTCCTTGTCAAATAATCCCTCAAATCTGTGGGAGGGGGATTAAAGAGACTGGTCTCGCAACGTCGACGACGGGAGACAGTCATGTGCTGTTCAGCCTGGACACAGGTTTCAGAAACGCGGCTGTCGCGTCGCGGCTGCGTCACGCGCGTCTGGCGTCTCTGTTGATATGAGACGCGACTTTCGCGTTGCTGTCTGCTGCGTTGGAGAAGAGAGACTTGGGAGAGAGTGGGCTGCTGGGCCCCACGCCTATGGGCGCGTGCTTCCTGCGTTTGACAAGACGCAGAAGCTTCGCTTCGGCGTTTGGCAAGTTGGTCTTTAGAGGGCTCAACTTGGGGAGTCTCGCGTTTGGGTCGCCAAACACGGACCTCTTGCACTGGACGAGGTGCGGGCAAGGCATCGGATCGTACGCTGCGTTCAACCCCAGTCAGAAAACCAACGGTTCCGACCGAGTGTTGACGCGCGCGTCTTCTCTGTCGACGCTCGGCATTCCGATTGCGTCGTGGAGGAAGAGAGAAGCCAACAACTTCCTGGTTTGTAGAACCAGGGTGTTTGCCACGCGGGTCTCCTGAGAGACGCTGACGCGGGCGTTCTGTGCGACACGGTCGATCGCACCAGTAGATGTGCCGGGGACCACGCGGGCCTTCAGAGAGGCGTTGGCGCGTGTGCTCTGCGCGACGCGGTTGATCGCAGTAGAGGTGTCTGAGGTTACGCGGGCCTTCGGAGAGGCGTTGGCGCGTGAACCAAACTTGGCACAGTGGGCAGCAGGAGCACCCGACGGAGCCTCAGATTGGGCTTCAGGGGGCTGTCCATTTGAGACCCTGCGGCAGACGCGGGTCTTTGGGCTCTTGGAGCCAGAAGAGAGGAACTCTTCATACTTCGCCTGGTCGAACTCGACGACGAGGGATTCGACCATTTTCCCCTTACGGAGAACGTCATCTTGCACCACGGTGCGCTCGTCAGTAACGAAGGTAGTCCCCAGCGGAGTCGCCATCTCTTGTAGGGGCCGGAAAAGTTTTGGTGGTCGGAGAAAGTGGTTTTAGCTGTAAAAGATTTCCTTGATTCAAGCGAACGATTACAACCAAAAGAACTACTCTTCCCTCTTTTCCAGTTACAAGGGAGGGAGGATGTCTGAATCTTCCCTTTGTTTAAAGCTGGGTTCTTCGTGTGGCGATGGAGAGTGAATCTTGTTCTCCGTTGACCAGATGACCGTCCTGGACCGTCGGGGGTCTTCTCTTCGGTCGGTAGAAAGAGTAACTCAGCTCCGTCTACCAAAACTCTCAAAGAGGAGGTAGGCGAAGAGCGGCTAGTACTCAGTAAGCTCGCTGAAGAGTCGTGCTTCTCTCTTGATGATCCTTCTGCCTGGATTCGATCGATTTTGATGATGCCCTATCTCAAAGCTCTCTCTCTTCAAAACTCTGATCTTCTGCCAAGCTTCGATCCTCTCAAGCCTCTATCCCTGTGTGTCTCTCCAAAAACTCCGATCCTCTCTTCATAGCAAACAAGGCTATTTATAGGGATCTCAGGGGGTGAAGGTGCCTCCTGAAAACGCTCCCGAATGAGGGGCCACTACCCGCTACATGCGCGGTGACTGGCCCCGCAATCAGGGCAGTTGCAACTGAGACGCGGGCGTCGAGCAAAACGCGCCTTGAAGTTTGAGACGCGGGCGTCGAGCCAAACGCGCCTTGATGCTGAGACGCGGGCTTCGGACCGACGCGCCTTGATGCTGAGACGCGGGCTTCGGGCCGACGCGTCTGAACGTTGTGACGCGGGTGTAGAGCCAACGCGTCTTAATGCTGAGACGCGAGCATCAATTTCTCGCGTCTAGATCTTGAGACTCTGCTTCCTTAATGGCTGGTCTGTTAGTCATTTTTAGACAGCCTACAGTTGTCAAATGTCATCAAAGGACAAAAAGTGTGATCTAAAGTGCTCAACTGCGTTCTCTGCTTATTTGCACAGCAACAATTTGTTTGTTGTTCTATTATTAAATATTTATATTTTAAATAGGCACTTAACAGTTTTAATCCAAGATAGTGCAAGCAACCTCATGTTATTCTTCAAATATCCATCTCGCTTCACAACTCTTATGCTGCCAAGCGATTTTGTTGGTTTCATATGCCAATTATTCCTAATAAATACTCTTAAACAAGGCTAAATGAGTACTTGTGGGGTTTTGACAAAATGAGAATATTTTTGAATGTTTTTCTTCACTTAGTGGGCATCCACTCTCATAGGTGAGAAACATAAGATTAGATAGTATGTGAGTTTCAAGAAAGCTCGTTTAATTGACATATTGTTATGGACGATAAAACTTTTATTTTGTGTTGTTGAATATGTTAAACTGCACCTGACACACACACACACTTGAGGTGGATTATTATGTTGGAAACCTAGATTGTATTGTATGAACAATACGAATTAAGTAAGAGTCCAATCAATCTTCAAAAGATGAATATTAAAATGAAAGAGAACAAAGAAAGAGATTTGAGAAGGGTTCTTCCATAAGAAATGACCAAGAATGGTCTTCATCCAAACAATTAACAAAAAGAGCAGGTAAATCCCAGGTTCTTTGAAGGATATGGATACAGATAGCAATATAAAGGTCATCACAACAAAAACAGGAGGAAAAGCAAAGCTTCCAGTTTGTTCATAAAGATTTCCCAATTATAGGACTGCAATATCAGACACCAATTACTTGAATGTGTAGAAGGAATGCAAGGAGAAATATACCAGTTGTCAGTTAGCATAGGCTCGGAGTAATCCAAACAGCCGGCTGACGAGCATGATTTAATCCCAAGTCCCCATTGCAATACCGCAAAGGCTCAATACTCCCATCACTCATGTCAAACACTCCATTATCAGCAACACTCTGAGCTACATCCCCCATAGAATTCAACGTATCATCAAGAAAGTAGATGCAATTCCCCGTAAAGCCAGGGCACTCATCACACAACAGCGCAATCGATCTATTCAATCCAAGAAACAATGTTTTATCCCCTAAGCTCTTCAACTCCACCGAACTCGACTCCCCGTCACAATCCCCTCCCATTTCCAGCCTAAAAACCTCAAACCCTTTGGTCACCGTGACGTCCCGCTGCCCCTCCACCCCAACCCTATTGAAACTCCTCACCACCAGCAGCAGATCTCTCCCGCATTCCACGAGGTAACACTTCTCTCCCCTCCCAATAAACGGCGGCACCCGAGAGATCCTAACACGAGCGACCTCCTTCAGCCCCACATTATCACCACCACCATCACCATCATCCAAGGAGAAGATCCTTCTGAAGCCGTCGACGACGTGGAAGAGGCCGTTGAAGAAGAGGGCGTCGTGGTAGTTGGAGCTACCCTGGATGAGGGTCCAAGAACCGTCGTCATCCCCGGGGCGGCGGCAGAGGGCGATGTGGGTGGACCAGCCGAGGAGGGCGATGGCGGCGGAGACCGAGGAGGTGAGAGGACGATTTTTTTAATGAAAAAGGGGACATGGGGAAGGTGCGGAGGAAGGGGAGGTGGGCCCGGGAGCGGGTGAGGGGGTTGAAGAGGGAGAGGGCGGAGGAGGAGGAGGAGCGGATGACGAGGCGGCCATCGGAGGAGCCGAGGAATTGGTGGGAGTCGAGGAGGAGGGGGAGAGAGTGGATCTTGGAGGTTGGGAGGAGGAGGAAGTTGCAGTGGGAAGGGGAAGGGAAAGCGAGGCATGGGGATTGGATGGGGAGGTGGCGGGGGGTGGCGGCGGCGGCGGAGCGCCACGAGGAGCAGACTGCTCGGAAGCGGGTGTAGTCGGCGATGGTGATGAGGGATGTGGAGACGGTGGCGATGAGCTCCGGGGGGAGCTCCGACCAGTTGCTGCTCATTAATGGTGAAAATTTGCAGAAAGTGAGAACTGAGGATTAAGGAATGATTCAATGATCCCCATTGCTCGTCGTGATCTCCATATCATATAAGAATCGTGCATTTCACGTGATTTAAACAATTTTCACGGTCCGTTAAAATCTGCCCCAATAGTACTTAGTATACCGACAAAAGCAGTGGGAACCGTCCAATTAGCCATGCCAAGCCACGACGAAGGAAAAAAAAGAGGGAAAGAGAGAGAAGAAGAGAGAGAAGAAGAAGGATGAAGAAGAGGGGAGGTGAAAAAGAAAATAGGAGGGGTCTCTCTCGCGGGTAAAGACGGACGGATAAAGTTTTTGTAAGAGTTATGAGAAAAATATTCCTTCGGTCAGTTTTGATGAGAAATTAGAAGTCTCAGATTAGATTTTAGATCTGATTAAAGTTATTATTTGAAAAAAAAAAGCAATTTTCACTGTCAATCAAGTAAACTTACTTATTTTGTATGGTCAAAATTTGACCCGCATTAAAAAGATGACACATGTCTAACTTACCAAGTGCTTTCTCGAGAAATCTACAACTCTTAAAGCCCATCTCGGAGTTTCTGTCACTCCTTCCCTCCCGGAACTACCTCTGTACCGAAGATATTCCTTATCGGGAATCACATGTCGCTGCTCTGAAGACCTTACCACTTCGGAACCTTCCACAATCTGAAGCCTCCAACTCAAAGTCAGAAGCTCCAAATAGCAGTCTGCTGAGATTTTCGCCTACCGTTATGCTGCTCCATCCTCCCCCACGTTGAAAATGTGTAACGCCCTCACATTTAAGCGGGCGGTTATACATTGTTTGTCAGAAAATTGAGCGTGTAAAATCTTTAATTACTTGCAAAGAAGATTACAACGATTCAAAAATCCGATTACAAAAGGAAATGATGGTTGCTTTTCCTTTTGTTTAGTGCTGAGTTCTTCGTGTAGCAGTGGAGAGTATTCTTGTTCTCTGTTGACGAATTAAATTTGAAGCTTGATCTTCTTGCTCTCGTTGATAACTTGCTGGTAAGGTATAAATTTTAAGCAATAACTGAAATCTCGAAGAGATTGAAAATAGAAATTTGAACTCAGTAAGTTATAAAGAGTCTTCTCTTTCTCTTCCAACACTCTATCTGTATCCTCTCGTTTGTTGTCTCTTCATCCCATGTTCTCAGTTGTGCCACAGCTATTTATAGAGATTTCTGGGGTATAACTGACCCCTTAAATCTCTGCATAATGGAGATTTATTCCCTATTATATGAAGAGAAAGTGAGTGTAATTAACCCAGTTGATTATTGTCTGTTACAACAGAAACGTGGGTTCCGCGTTAGACGCGACCTCGCTTTGGCATTGGAACGCGGAGCTTGCAGGCTCGCGTTATTGTTAAAATGCAGAGCTTCACAGGCTTGCGTTTTGAAGTTGAAACGCGACATTAATTGAAGTCCGCGTTTTGAATAAATAATGCGACCTTTGCATTTGTCAAAAGAACACAGCCTTTGTGTTTGTTGATGAAACGCGAGGTTTGCGTTTTGAGTTGAAACGCGACCCTCGTGTTTGGCATGGGCCCGCGTTTTAAGATTTTATCTTCACTAATTTTTAGACAGCTTATATGTGTTGGAGGAGAGAGTACAGTAGAGGAGGTGAATTCATGCCAGGTGCTGTTGAAGATTGCCAAGGAGTCTACGACGAAAGGCAAAGGAACAGCGGGCAGGAAAAAGCAGAAGCAGCAGAAAAAATAGAGGTCGGTCGACCGGTCCGGTCGACCGACGTGCACAGCATGCACAGGATGGTCGCGGTCGACCGGCCCGGTCGACCGCAGGGCTCTGACTGACAAGACCCAACTCTCGGGTTTTTTCGGTCGACCGGCCCGGTCGACCGGAAGCCCGTGACTGACAAACCCCAACTCTCGGGTTTTTTTCGGTCGACCGGCCCGGTCGACCGGTATTGGAGAATTGGGAGGTCGGTCGACCGTCCCGGTCGACCGACACGCGGGTTCTGGGTTTTTTCTGCTGATCCGTTGTATGAGGTATTTAAGCCTAAAGGATTTCTAGGGTTTAGATCTCTCTGCGAAAATTGTATTTGCTTGAGTTCTCTAGCATTCAAAGAGACTTAGAGCAACTTGTATTCATCTTCCTAATAGTAAAACCTCTCCACTGATTGCCCCGAGGACGTAGGCACGTTGGCCGAACCTCGTTAAACTTGGTGTTTGTGATTTGTGAGTTTTCTCTTGTGATTGCATTGTGCTGGAGATCTAGGGATTCTCTGTTGGTTTGTTGTTGTGATTGACTGCGCGCACAACAAGTGGTATCAGAGCTTCAGGCTACGCTTGGGATTCTGAGGATTCGAAGGGCTCCAGATCTGATCAGGTGGAGATCGTGTGTCGATCTCAGGTCAGAGGTATTGGTGTTCGAGGAGATCGTGTGTCGATCTCAGGAGAACGCAAGGAGGGCTTGTTGAATCAGTGTTTGGAGTAGATCCGGTGAGAAACTCGATCTAGGGTTTCGAGAGGCAGGTAAAAATCTCATTTTTTATCTGAGTAGAGATCTATCTTCAATTTGGTTATTCTTCCGCATAAATAGAGAATCAAAGGTAGATCTAAATGGCAGAAGAAACTACTTCAGTTAAAACAATGAATCACTCAAGGATCGAAGTTGTCAAGTTCAATGGAACTAATAATTTCGGGATGTGGAGGTGTGAGGTCATGGATGCATTGAATGCACAGAACCTCGAGGACACGCTCCTATTAGAGAGGAAGAAGACCACTACTACTGAGGAAGAGTGGGCGAAGATGAACAGGTCGGCATGTGGCTTGATACGTTCATGCTTGTCACAAGACATCAAATATCTTGTATAACATGAGACGTCAGCGAAGAAACTGTGGAATACTCTTGAGAAAAAGTACCTGACAAAGAGTGTGGAGTCTAGGTTGCAACTTAAGAGTAAGCTGTATCAGTTCAGGATGCAGAAGGGAAGCACAGTAAACGAGCACATCAACCGATATACGAAGCTTCTTACAGACTTGCTGAATGTGGATGTCACGGTAAGTGAGGAAGACAAGTCAGTCATTCTCCTGAACTCACTCCCACCGGAGGAGTATGAGACATTCACTATGACATTCATAAATGGAAGGCAAACCTTAGTTTATGATGAAGTGTCGTCAGCACTGATGAGTTATGAGACAAGGAAGAATGAGAGACATTCAGGTCGGTCTAGTTCATCAGCGGAGGCTTTGGAAGTAAGAGGCAGGAGTTCATCAAGGAAAGGCAAGGAGGTGAGAGGAAGATCGAAGTCTAGGTCGGGCTTCAAGGATCTTAAGAAAAAATCAGTGCATGCACTGCAGAGAAATTGGGCACTGGAAGGTTGACTGTCCAAAGTACAAGGGAAGAAGAAAGAATCAAAGTCTGAGGCAAATCTGGCAAGGGTGACAAAGGCTACAAGCGGTAAATCACAGGCAGATGGAGCAGATTCAGATTCTTCAGAGTTCTCTTTTTCAGTGACTACTCCTGTTGTAGTTACTCAGTGGATAAAGAGTGGATCCTGGACACAGGTGCTACATATCATGTATGCCCTAATCGAGATTGGTTTACCAGTCTTGAGAAGTTGGAGGGGTGTTCGGTCGTCATGGGCGACGATCATCCGTGCATCATGGAGGGTGTAGGCACTATTCCGATCAGGATGTTTGACGGGATGGTGAGGGAGCTGAAAGAAGTGAGATATGTACCTCAGCTGAAGAGGAACTTGATCTCTGTGGGTGCTTGGAATCATTGGGGCTCAGTGTGTCTATTAAAGAAGGTGTTCTTAAAATGACAAAGGGCTCAATGGTGGTGTTGAAGGCCGACTGCCGGAACAATTTGTATTACTTGAAGGGTAGTACAGTGACAGGGCAGGTGGCAGCTTCTACCAGTCAGAAGGAAGATCTAACCCGGCTATGGCACATGAGGCTGGGACATGCAGGGGAGAAATCGATGCAAGCTCTTGTGAGGAAAGGGCTGCTGAAGGGTGCAGAGACCTGCAAATTGGATCTGTGTGAACATTGCATCATCGGCAAGAAGACGAAGGTGAAGTTTGGTACAGCTTCACACTGCACCGAAGGCATTCTTGATTATGTTCACACGGATGTATGGGGACCTTCCAAGACTGCATCAATTGGAGGTAACCACTATTTTGTGTCGTTCATTGATGACTATTCTAGGCGATGTTGGGTGTACACTATGCGACACAAAAGTGAAGTCCTAGAATTGTTTGTGAAGTGGAAGGCTAATCAGGAGAGAAGCACGGGAAGGAAAGTCAAGGTCCTCCGTTCTGACAACGGAGGAGAGTACAAGTCAGATCCGTTCCTACAGCTATGTCTAGATGAGGGCATAGAGAGACACTTCACAGTAAGGGAAACTCCGCAACAGAATGGGGTGGCTGAAAGAATGAACCGGACTTTGCTAGAGAAGGTTCGGTGCATGTTGTCAAATGCAGGACTGCCGAAGAAGTTTTGGGCTGAAGCTTTGGGGCATGCATGCCATCTTGTGAACAGGTTGCCGTCATCTGCAATAGGGGGAAGACTCCTCTGGAAGCTTGGTCAGGAAAAGATGCTGTGGACTATGATTTGCTACGGGTCTTCGGATGTCCAGCCTACTACCATGTCAAAGAAGACAAGTTGGATCCGAGAGCAAAGAAAGGGGTGTTCGTTGGCTTCAAGCGAGGACTAAGGGATTCAAGATTTGGGACCAACAGGACAACAAGTTCATAATCAGCAGGGATGTCACATTTGATGAGGCCTCGATGATGAAGCCTACGGTCTCTCAGCAGGTGGAGACCAACAAGACCAAGGAGCTATTGCAGCAGGTGGAGAGTGATGCAAATCCACCATCTCTAGAGGACACAGTGTCAGTGAAGATCATTCCTGAGGTGACACAGGGAGGTGATCAAGTTGCAGAAGAAGATGCTGAAGTTGTTGAAGAGGATCAGGAGCAGGTCATGGGTACTGTTCCAGATACTACTGCAGTTGGAAGACCACGGAGGAATACTAGGAGACCAGGCTGGCTCACCACCGATATGGTTGTTTCATATGCACTTCCAGTTGTTGAAGAGGCTATTCCATCTACTTTCAGGGAAGCTGAGATTAGTTCAGAAACTGAGTTATGAAAGGGGCCATGAATGAAGAGATGCAATCTCTTTATAAGAACAACACATGGGAACTGACCAAGTTGCCCAAGGGGAAGAAGGCCATAGGGTGCAAGTGGGTATTTGCTAAGAAGCAGGGATCACTCCAAGAAGATAAAGTGCGCTACAAGGCAAGGCTGGTGGCTAAAGGCTACGCACAGAGAGAAGGAATCGACTACAACGAGGTGTTCTCCCCAGTAGTGAAGCACTCGTCTATTCGGATTCTATTGGCTTTGGTGGCGCAGAATGAGTTGGACCTTGGCCAACTTGATGTGAAGACCGCCTTTCTCTACGGCGATCTTGAGGAGGAGATTTACATGACTCAGCCCACAGGTTACAAAGCTGCAGGGAAAGAGGAGTTGGTATGTAAGCTGAAGAAATCGCTGTACGGTTTAAAGCAGTCTCCTAGACAGTGGTACAAGCGATTTGACAGCTTCATCAGAAAGAAGAAGTACACACGAAGCCACTTCGATCCATGTGTGTACTACAACAAGTTACCATCAGGGGAGTATATCTATCTACTTCTCTATGTAGATGATATGCTGATTGCTTCTAGGTCAAGATCTGCTATTGATTCTCTGAAGAAGACGTTATCGTCCGAGTTCGAGATGAAGGACCTGGGGGAAGCAAGAAAAGTATTAGGCATGGAGATCACAAGGGACAGGGATGCTGGCAAGATAAGCTTGACTCAGAAGGGCTATCTGGAGAAGGTACTGCAGAGGTTTAATATTGGGAAAGATACTAAGACTGTTAGTACACCAATGGCGCCGCATTTCAAGTTGTCAGCGAAGATGTCTCCAAGGAGTGTTCAAGAGCGTGAGTATATGTCTCATGTTCCATATGCCAATGTGGTGGGTAGCTTGATGTATGCAATGGTGTGTACGAGGCCAGATATTTCACAGGCAGTCTCCATGGTGAGTCGATACATGCATGATCCTGGACAAGGTCATTGGGAAGCCGTGAAATGGATTCTGAGGTACATCAAGGGAACTGTTGATGTAGGCCTGGTATTTGAGAAGGACAACACCGGAAAGCAGAAATGCATAGGTTATGTGGATTCAGACTATGCAGGTGATCTTGACAAACGCCGGTCGACGACGGGATATGTCTTCACATTCTCACAGGCACTGGTGAGTTGGCGCTCCACATTTCAGTCTACCGTCGCGTTGTCGACCACAGAGGCTGAATATATGGCTTTGACAGAGGCCATGAAGGAGGCAATATGGCTTCAGGGATTACTTGATGATCTGGGCGTGGAACAGGATATTTTGAAGATAACTGTGACAGCATGAGTGCCATCTACTTGGCAAGGAACCAGGTCTATCATGCAAGGACGAAGCATATTGATGTCAGGTATCATTTTGTACGGGAGATTCTAGAAGAAGGTGACATTGACTTGTTGAAAGTTCACACTTCGGAGAATCCGGCCGATATGCTTACAAAGGTGGTGACGGGAGTGAAGTTTGCACACTGCAAAGACTTGCTCCATGTCCTTCAGGTGAAATGAGCTTGCTGAAGCTCATTTGGGTGAACTACGGACGACTTGATCCCTTGGGCAAGGGGTACGTAGGCAACCGGGTTGGTGCAGCCGCTATCGAGTCGGAATTCGGCTCAGATTTGGAAATCTTCACCGAGGTGGAGAATTGTTGGAGGAGAGAGTACAGTAGAGGAGGTGAATTCATGCCAGGTGCTGTTGAAGATTGCCAAGGAGTCTACGACGAAAGGCAAAGGAACAGCGGGCAGGAAAAAGCAGAAGCAGCAGAAAAAACAGAGGTCGGTCGACCGGTCCGGTCGACCGACGTGCACAGCATGCACAGGATGGTCGCGGTCGACCGGCCCGGTCGACCGCAGGGCTCTGACTGACAAGACCCAACTCTCGGGTTTTTTCGGTCGACCGGCCCGGTCGACCGGAAGCCCGTGACTGACAAACCCCAACTCTCGGGTTTTTTTCGGTCGACCGGCCCGGTCGACCGGTATTGGAGAATTGGGAGGTCGGTCGACCGTCCCGGTCGACCGACACGCGGGTTCTGGGTTTTTTCTGCTGATCCGTTGTATGAGGTATTTAAGCCTAAAGGATTTCTAGGGTTTAGATCTCTCTGCGAAAATTGTATTTGCTTGAGTTCTCTAGCATTCAAAGAGACTTAGAGAAACTTATATTCATCTTCCTAATAGTAAAACCTCTCCACTGATTGCCCCGAGGACGTAGGCACGTTGGCCGAACCTCGTTAAACTTGGTGTTTGTGATTTGTGAGTTTTCTCTTGTGATTGCATTGTACTGGAGATCTAGGGATTCTCTGTTGGTTTGTTGTTGTGATTGACTGCGCGCACAACAATATGACCCCTTCAAAGTTTTCGAAACCCGTGCACGTGATTGACTGGGAAGGATTGTCGAAATACTTTGAACTTCATGTTGACTTGAACTTTAGTGATTGAACTGGCAATCTTTTGAGTATCCTGAGCTTGATCTTGTTTGGATTCTGATCTTCGTGACTGTACTGTTGAACCGCTTGAAGCCCTAGGGAAGATCATCATAAGCATCCAGAAATGCAGTTTAGAACTATTCTTTGATTTATATGTCAATGTGTTGTTGAACCGGTTGAGTCATCAATTTATTTTGCTAGTTATTGTTGAATTGATGCAAAAGTGAGAACACACTCCTTGTGTCTGAGAGAACATGACTCTTATATGATACATGACTGTCACATTTTGTGTCTTTGGATGTGACCCTCATCAATAAAGACGCGATCCTCATTTGATTGTCGTGTTTGAAACGCGAAGGTTGTGTTGGAGGGTTCTTGATTCATTCTTCGTCTAAAACGCGGGCTTTTCAAGCACCAACTTTAACCTCGGGTTGAGCTTTGAGATTCGCGCGGTGAAGCCATTGAAGGACCTATAAAAGATCCAATGGTCTTCAGAAGTCAAATCATTTGACTGTCTTCTTCGTTCAGACCAGCGTTTATTAAAAGCTTGTAGCTTTTTCTCAAGAACTGTAACCCCCGGTTTAGATATATGTGTCACTGTATCAGTACTTGATACGATTTCTAAATTTGATTTGATCGACTGACTCAATTTTAGCTCAAGGTATTATTTTCTAATATTTTAGAATTTTCAGAATTTTTTGAATTTTTTCTGGATTATCTTGGAAAATTTCCGAATTTGGTGTCAACTGATACAGATAATCAACTCCATGATTTTTATTTTATAAACGGAGTTGAATTTCTATAATCTGCTTTCAAATTATTTTTTAAAATTATATTTTCGATTTTTGCATATTTTTGGAGATTTTTCTGAATTAATCAAAAAAATCTGGCAATCCCGTATCGACCGGTAACACGATCGATTTTAAGATTTTTAATTTACAAAACAGACTGAATTTCTTGAATCTAATTTCAGATTAATCCTTTAAGTAATATTTCCTATTTTACAGAATATTTGGAACCGTTCTGAACTAGTCAAATTTTAACCGATTAAATAATATCAAATAAACGATTTTTCTATCTTTTCTTCTTTCTCCAATCTTCTTCTTTTCTTCGCTCAAGCCACGGACCCATCTACTGACCTATTTTTTTTCTTCCTCCGCAAGCCACCATCTCTCTAATCTCCCATTTAATCTCTCTATTACTCACTTATCTCTCTTCCTCTCACTTTAATTCATCTCTCTCTAATCCCTCTTGTCCTTTCTCTTCCGAAAACCCCAAACCAGCCATCACTCTTACCCACTCCCTCCAGAGCATTAGCCCGGCGACCTGGGCCAGTCGACCACAACCAGGTGGCCATCCTCTACTCTTTGTCTCCACCACAGTCTACCTCCTTCAACTCCAACTCCACCGCCACCTTCTTCATCTACCATTCCCACCATCATCTCTTCCAATTCCAGCACCATAACTATCTCCCATAACTCCTCCTTCCTCCCTCTCCTTTAATTTCATCATCAATCTCAAATCCCTATCGTTCCCATCAAATTCTCCATCCCAAATCCCCATCATTTCCATCAATTCCTCCATCCAAAATCACACCACCCATCACCAATACCATCCTCTTCTCCTCTCCCTTGGCCACTGACTCCCCACGGCTGGCGTCGGCGCACCCTGGTCTCCAGCGCTACCCGGCCGGCCAGTCCTTGCTCTTTACTCCTTCATTGCTCTCTTTTCCCTCTATTTATTTATCTCTTCTCTGTTCTCATCTCTCTCTCTCTCAAATTAGGTAAAACCCAATAACCCAAATCCGAACTCATTAACTCATCACTTATATTAACGGGTTTGGATTATGGATCTGAACCTAACCCATTAAGCAGCCTAAACCCGCATCTAAACTAATAAAGGTAAATTTTGTACAAAACCCCTGACAATTTATAATATTTACATATTTAATTTTTTTATTACATGTTTATGAAAGTACACCTAGAGGGAGGGTGAATAGGTGTAAGACTAATCTAAAAACAAATAATAAGGAATTAAAAATTAATTGCAACACATTTAGTGTAACCAAAGAGTGTAGCCGAATTTCCGGTGAAGGGCTCTGGACTAACTCCTCTAAATTCCTCTAAATAAGAGTTGAGGTGCTATGTAAAGCTCTCTTGGTTTAACACAAGTATGACACACAATCAAACCCAAGCATATATATGATATAAATAATATGATGCAATGTACAATATAAGAGAGAGTTAGAGATAGCGGATCAAACGCAAATACAAAGATATGTTTTAAGGTTCGAGCACCAGCTCTACGTTCCCACCTTCACACAGAAGGATTTCCACTATAGCGTCCACACAGGACTTCCCACACAGGGAACCTCCACTGAGAATTTGGATAAATACAACAAGGAGTACACAACTCCTCGCTTAAACAAATACAACCTCTACATTTAGAGGCAAGGCACTAAGCCAACACAAGATCAATCTCACAATTGAGGGATAAGGCTCAAAGACAACTCTCTAACAATCACCTCTACACTTAGAGGGATACCAACCAATCCAAACACAATCACCTCTACACCTAGAGGGATACTAACACAATCTCCATAATCACCTCTCGCTAGAGGGATATCAATAAATATAAGGAAGGTTACAACTCTTGGTGATCTCTCTAAACCACAAACTAATTTTCTCACAAAATAGATCCTAATTAATAGGATAGATATGATAGCTCAAGTGTGAGAAAATAAAGTGTTTGAAACAAAGAAATGCACTTGGGAAAATCTTGAAAATAGATATTAAAATCGAGATCAAAAACCACTTCCCAAAAGACTCTATTTTTTTGAAATTTCTAACACTTTAAAAACAAATAAAAAGTAAATCTTTTTTACCCAAAAACTATTGCTGAAAAATACTTGAAAGATGTAAAATTTTCTCTTTTCAATTCTTAGTGAAATCAGCCAAAGAAGGGATATTTATAACCCACCAAAAAATCTGCCCGTTGGCAGCTGGAAAGGGCAGAATTGCCCTTCCGGTTGACCGTCCGGTCGATCAGCAAACGGTTACTTTTCTGATCATTGAGCCAGCGGTTGACCGTCCGGTCGACCAAGCCAAAGCCTACGGCCGACCGCCCGGTCGACCGGCCCCCACCCGAGAGTGGGGTGCTCTCAGTCGGTCGACTACGCGGTCGACCGGCCGATATGGCTGGCTATGTGCACGTCTTCGTGCACATCAGTCGACCATGCCGGTCGACCGGCTTTTGGTCCGGTCGACCGTCCGGTCAACCACCAGAGCAAACAGGTTAGGGATTAAGGATTGAAAAACTTGTCTTTTTATTACCAATTAAATCCCATAAAATCACACAAATTTCACAAAATAAGTTCTTGTAATATATTTAAAATATAAATATGTGTGACAAAATTTCAACACATATTACAAACTATTTGAACCATTTTTGTGATATTAAAATTTGGTTTAAATACAAAAATTGTAAAAACCAAACTTTGAAATAGAAATCCAATTTTTTCAAAACACATGTAAATACAAAAACATGATATTGAAACAACTTTGAAGCATATTGTATATGGATAGAATCCAATATACATGTAAAGATTTTATATCTATGTTTTTTGACATGAAATCCAATATAGGTTAAATTGAAAAACTAAAACCAAATAAACTTAAAACATGTGTGTGTATTGTGAACTTGAGCATATCAACACTATTTAATCTTTACAAAAGATCTAAACAAACTAAACAAAACACAATACCGAAGTCTTCTTGTCTCCAAGCCGACTCGATCCAAACGCGATCCAACGAGCTTGACTCCAACCGAGTACTAGATGCAATCTTGACGCTCGAGCTCTTGAATCAACATGTGAAAGTTTCAAAACACCTTTGTTAAAGCTAATCACCTACTAATATCTTGATCAAATATCTGAAACTAAATATCACAAGATTATTAGTAAACTATAACTATATGAGTTAATCATTATCAAAACTAGAGTGAATAGCCTCTGGGCCAACAATCTCCTCCTTTTTGATGATGACAAAACTCATGGAGTTATATATGACATGGATTAAAGTTAAGCTTCATAGAAGCTCCTCCTTAACTCATGCATAACAATAACATAAAGATATGTAATGAATGTTCAACATAAACATGCATAAGTGAAGAAAGTTTCTCCCCTTTTGCATAAACAAAAACATATATGCATATACCAATTGTAAAAGTAAACATGCATATAAACTCAAAATCATTCTCCGAATGTCTAAACATGCATATAAACTTAAAAATATTCTCCAAATGTCTAAACATGCATATAAACTCAAAAACATTATCTGAAATTCTCTTCCCTTTTTGTCAATCATTAACAAAAGGTGAAAACAAATCAAACAATAAAGATATATATGCGATATATATTCATAAAGAGGAGAGACGTGAAGTTAACTCCCTCTACATGCATGTATTTATATGATAAGAGATGACTAAATCCTAACCAAATAAAGCATAATATGCAATGTATAAAAGGAGATTTGATGCTCCTACTACATACGTGTACTACATACCGAAGAAAGGTCAATCACTTCAATATGATATACACTCAACATGAATCTATATATATAGAGAAGATGTTAAACTTTCCTTACATATAAGCAATACAAATCAAAACATCATGATATCAATTGAAAAATATATTAATTTAGGAAGAAGGTATACATGAAAACATCATGATATCAATTTATGATACCAATAGAAAATAAACAAAATATTTTGAAGATACCAATTGAAGGTAAACAAAATTTTGAGGTACTAAAAGATACCAATGTGAAAATATCTTGATACCAATTTAAAAAAATCTTGTAAATTTTGATACCAACAGAAAATGACATATTGTATGTTTTTGATATCAATTGAAAGATATATATTGAAAATCTTGATATCAATGAAAGTAACAATCAATTTCAAAGTGACTTGATACCAAAAAAATTGTCTTGTAAGTTTTTGATACCAATTGAAAGTAAAAACCAAATTGATTTAGGTAACCATAACTCATATCGATATAGATACCAATATAAAATGAAACATGATACCAATATTGAAAATGTTAGCATATACCAAAATAAAGTATTATTCATCATAAAGAATAGGAGTAAGATATCAATGAAAAATGAAATCTATTGAAAGATACAAATTTGAAAGATAAAACATGAATTTTCTCTCCCTTTAGGAAATACCAATAAATATCATGCATAAGCTTGTATGAGATACCAATTAGAAAATAATTTTCATTAAGGACTAAATCAAGCTTAGCATAAAAATAATTTGTGCTTTAAGATGTAAAGATAAAGTAAGCACAATCAAATCACATATATATGTATGAAAATGTAAATACCAATCGAAATTGATACTATTTGAAGTTTGAAGCATACATATATAAAAAAATATGAGTATACATACAAATATCAATTATGATACAATTGAAAACACAATGAGGATCAAGTGTATAACTCATAATACCTTCCCTTTCATGCACATATTAAAAGATTTTCAATTATGCTCACAAGGCATGGTCGCCCATCCGTCCGCCCATTCGATGGGAGAGGTTTTCAAAAATCAGTTTAAAATAATTTTAGCATAATTGAAAAATACTTTTAAAACGAAGAAATATGCAACTAGTTTTATGATAATCTTGAAAAACTAGTACGAAATCCTTCAAGAAAGGAATAAAATAAGAATATATTTCATAAAAAACATATAAGTCACACGATCATCAACACTTAAAGTCTATAAAGTATATATCATACTCATGAAAACAAAGTCATGAGAAAATAAGAGTAATGTGAGGGTAAGAATCATGTAATCACAAAATCATGGGAATAGGCAATAAATCTCAATATGACATTCCTTTGAAAACATGAAACATGAAATTTAATTTTCATCAAAATAATTACTAACTTCAAGGCATATGTATGTTATGCCTAAACTAGAAGTATACATACATATCCAAACACAATTAAGTCCATAAAGAAATTTTGCATGAAACGCAAATGACTCAAGGGTATACATGTATATCTTAAAGTTTTGACAAAATTGACATATACATGAAGTTAAACATATGAAAACATGTATAAAATGGGGAATATAAGTTGAAATACACTAATCATCAAAACTAGGTTATACTAGTACATCTAATAGGTACAAATGAGCAGTTAAGCACAAACATATAATAATCAATTTGTGGCTCACTAGATGTACAAGTATATACATAAGTTTTAATGAAAAATTACATCTTAACATGTAATCAAAACATGAAGCACAAAATGAAAACATAAACCAACATGATCATTATATATAAATGCACATGTCTTAGAACAAGGATATACACAATAGTTAAACTAAAGTGAGAACACAAAAGTAATAGTCCATATAAAAATGGGTGTATCTCAAATACTAATCATGTATATCTCTAGTCTAATTAACATTGCATATAACATAATAAGCATTAAAACATGACCTGCAAAAAAATCAATAAATAAAAGCATGTTAACAAAATAAAGAGTTTAGAGATCGTTACCAAAACCAAGAGGGCACATCTCTAAATCTCCAAACCATGGTGGTCCTCCCACCAAACTCTCCTTGAAAGTGATACATCCAAAATTGTCACCGTTTAGCTCGGAACGCATTCACCTCAAGGCACCAATAACTCTCACGTCATGTGAGAGCCCACATCTACATCAAATAAAATAGGAGTGACTTTTGATACCTATACTCTTTTGGGTCCATGGAGGTTAGCTCCTTTCCTAACCCAAACAAATCTATTTGCAAAATTTGAATCATTAATTCTATCGAAGTAAAGTTTTGCAAGGTGGCCCTTACGTCCACAATGTGTACAAATGTACACATGAGCATACATAGTGCTATGTGTATGAATGTGAGGAGCATGTGTATGCCGTGTATAGTGTGCATGCATAGAAGGAGCATGTTTCTTGCGAAATATGGATTCCAACCGTGTGTCGTTCATGACACATTGGCTCAAAGTGGAGCCCAAACAATCAACACTCTTCTTTAACATGGATATATCATAGTCAATAATGAAAGAAGAGGTGGAGCATGCAATAGGTATACTAGAAGATGTGGCTACACTAGCATGGCAAATATGTAAAGAAAAACATGTGAAGACAAATCATTTTTCAAAGAAATTTTTTTTGTGGAAACCAAATCCAATTCCTTTGAAATAGAAATAATTTTATTTTTCAAAAATTCATTTTATTTTAACACAAAATCAAGTTTTGAAGATAGAACCTCATTTTTCTTCAAAATATTTTCACAATCATTTTTATTTTTCAAAATTTTATTTTCATTTAGGGCAAGTTCAAGTTGGGATTTCAATGAGTCCCTTTCATTAGAAATCTCAACCTTCTCTTGTAAAGACAAATCAAGCTTTGAAATTAAATCCTCATTTTCTTTATTTAATACAAAACTTTTCTTTTTCAAAAGTTTATATTTTTCTAATAGTTTTTCACAAACAATAGATAGTTCTTCATTTAAAGCATCGACATCAACATAATCATAGCCAAAAGAACTAGTACAATCATCTAGTTGAGATTCTGAATTTACCTCAAGGGAGTCATTCCCTTAGACCATGTAGCATTGTTGTTCGGATTCATCCTTACTAGATTCTTTCTCCACAATGTTTGGCGTTTGAAACTTTGAAGAGGTCATGGTGTTTCACACTGTAAAGGCGGAATCACAATGAGAAATCATAAAAATATAATCTCTACTTAGAGTGCTCCTAAGTGCCTCAAGGGCTTGTGAATTGCCCTCTATATGCTTACTATTACTAAGATAAGATTTCTTAGTAGCGACAAGAAAAACATGCAATCCTAGGGTTTTTAGGTACATACTCATCCTATGCTTCCATATATTGATGTTAGAAACATCAAACATAGGAGGCGCAAGATAATTCACGAGTATGTGAGTAAACAAATAAGTGTACAAATGCAAATACTAGATTAGCAGCCAAGATCACACTTCTAGGTGGTTAACCTAATATCAGAAACGTAGGCTCTGACACCAATTGAAAGTACACCTAGAGGGGGCTGAACAGGTGTAAGGCTAATCTAAAAACAAATAATGTGAAATTAAAAAACTAATTGCAACACACTTAGTGTAACCAAAGAGTGTAGCCGAATTCTCGGTGAAGGGCTGTTGGCCCAAAGGCCCATCACTCTAGTTTGATGATGATTAACTCATATAGTTATAATACTAATGATCTTATGTTTAATTAGTCTCAGATTTGTGATCAAGATCTTAGTAGGTGTTTAGCTTCAACAAAGGATTTAAAGACAAGTTTTGAAGCTAACACGGTTTGATTCAAGAGCCTATGCATCAAGACCACATCTAGTACTCAAGAGGAGTTTAGCTCTTTGGATTAAGTTTGGACCAAGTCAAGAAGGAGAAGAAAACTTCAAGTGAAGCCCTTCAAGAGAAGACTTGTGTCTAGGTTTGTTTTTATAAGTTTTATTTTTAGATAATATGTAAATGAAAGAATAGTTGGTGGATTGCTCAAGTATACCATATACACTCACACACAAGATTTAGATGTGTTTTCATAAAAGAATTTTTATTTTGAAAAAATACAAAAGAGTTTCAATTTGGAAAAATACCGTTTTGATTTTTGGAGTTTAATATATATACATGTCTTTAACTAAAACTATTTTTAGTGTTTATTGTCAAAAATATAGATATTTCATCATGTATGTGTAGTAGATCATATCCATACACTCTATGCTTTAAAAGTGTTTAAAATATCTTGTTTTTGTATTTGAAAAAGTTTTAGAAAAACCAATTTGGAAAAATACGGTTTTTGTTTTATGCCAAAATTTCTAAGTTACAAAAATAGTTCAAAATGTCTATAACATGTTTTGATTTTACTTAAACATGTTTGTTTATCAAAATATAATACTGAAACTATTTTTGTAGATTTTTAGAGATTTTATGGGATTTTATCTAAGTCAAAAAGCCAAGTTTTAAATCCCTAAAAAGTTCTGTTCTGGCTTCTGCCGGTCGACTGGGCCGGTCGACCGAGGTAGGAGTCGGTCGACCAATGTGCATAAACGTGCATGCCAGGTCTGGCTGGAGGGCCGATCGACCGACCCGGTCGACCGTCCAGAGAGCTCTGCTCTTTGGAAAGCCCCGGTAGACCGGGTCGGTCGATCGGCAGAGAGTTCTGCTCTCTGTTCCAGGCCACGGTTGACCGGGCCGGTCGACCGAGGTCCAACGGTCGGATTTCTGACAGTTGGCGGTCGACCGGGCCGGTCGACTAACAGTCATCCAGGCTATTGTTTTGCCCCAACCAGCTAGTTTTTTCTAGGCCTATAAAATGGGGGTTTCTTGGACTATTTTGCATAAGATTTTTGGAGATTTTTAAACCTAATTTTTTCCATCTATTTCAGAGGTTTTCTCCACTAGTTTAAGAACAAATATTTCCAATTCAAAGGGAAGTTCATCAAAAGTGTTTTCAAAAGAGTTTCTTGAGTTTTTCACCACAACTTCTATCCAAGTTTTCTCACAAATACTTGAGCTATCCATTGTTATACCTATCCTATAGAGATCTTTATTGTGAGAGGATTTGAGGTGATCAAAGTGTTTAGATCACCAAAATTTACATCTTTACTTTGGCAGACTTGTGTGTTCGCGGTGTTTCGAGTTCGAGTGAGAGCTCTTTGTAGAGATGCGGCCTCGGCAAGCTTGCGTGCTTGCGGTGTGTAGTTCTTGCGAAAATGAGTGAAGGGACTAGAGAGTCCAAGCGTTCTAGTGGGAACTCCTTATAGGTGTTGCGGCACCGAGTGATCCGGTGGGATCGGTTTATAGTGGAAATCCTTCAAGTGTTGAAGGCGGGGACGTAGAGCAAGTGTGCTCGAATCTTGAAACAATTCTCCCGTGTTTGCGATTGCTCTCTCTTACTTGTTTATATCTTACATGCTCTTATTGTCTTTATCTTTATATGCTTGATATATATTTATCCTTAAATTGTTATATGCTTGGGGATTGTTTGTTAACACTTGTATTCAACCAAGAGAGCCAAAGTGGCACCTCAATTCTTATCTAGAGAGGAGTTAGTCCAGAGCCCTTCACGGGGACTCCGGCTACACTCTTGTGTTATACTTGGCGTTTAGCTTAAGAAGCTTTAGTTTGCATAAATAGTTTTAATTCTGTATTAATTGACCATTGGATTAGCTAGTCACCTGTTCACCCCCCTCTAGGTGATTACAATTGGTATCAGAGCCAAGTGCTCTTGATTTGGGTCTTACAACCTAGAGTTAAAGATCCTCACTTTGTAGCTCATCACAATATTTGTACACACACATGGATTTCATGTCACCTCCCACCTTTGACATTCTTAACATCCAAACTTAGAAGGTTAAGATGTCTATGTTCCTCAAAAGCCTAGGTATACAAGTTTATCTTGCTACTATTAAAGATTCATATGTTAATAATAGCAAGTATATTGAGGCTAACTCAAAAGCCATTAATGCTTTGAAGAGTACCCTAAATAATGATTATTTATGAAGGGTTGCTAATCTTGATTCGGCTTTTGTAGTATGGAACACCATTATCTCCCTTGGCGAACAAGAACAATATTATGCGGGGAGCGACTCGGATGTTGGAAGTGACGCTTTCAATGTATGCTACATGGTCCAAGGGCATAACCCCCTTGAGGTATCTACCGAATCTGAGCTAGAGAGGTTGTTGATATGTCCTACAATGAACTTGCTTCATTTTGTCAACAACTTCTAGAAAATATGACATGCTTAAAAAGGATAATAAGAAAATGAAAATTAAATTTGATTGCTTGTTAAAATAAAATGATTCCTTTAAAAATGAAATTGCATGCATTTCTAAAGAAATGAAAGTTTGAAAAATGAAAAACATTTCTTGCTTTCTAAATTGAATGATCTTTGTGAAGGAAATACCACTTTGAAAATAAAGTTATTTTGGTAGAAAAACAAAAAAGATTGCTTTGCATGAAAACACTTCTTTAAAAAGAAAAATTGTTGAAAAAGAAAAAATTAATGTTTCTAAAAAGAAAAAGATTGTTGATCATGCTTTACATGATAGTATTGATAAAAATGAAGTTAAATTTTTAAAAAATAAAATAAATTGTTTGAGCTCAACTTTGAGCAAATGTGCATTTAACCATAAGAGATTGGAATTCTTGTTTTCAATAAAACAAGCTCCACATGTTCATGCACATCACCCTCAACATGCATATGGACACTTTGCACGTCATGATCATTCTCATGTGCATAGTAGAGTGTATAAGTGTACACATTGCGATCGCAAAGGCCATTTAGCAAGATTTTGTTATGATAGAATAAGTTCTTTAAATTTTGCTAATAAGAATGTTTGGGTTCTTTACAATGCTAACCCTCGAGGACCCAAAAGAAAATGGGTACCAAAAATCTCCATCTTTTGTATTTGATGTAGGTGCGGTTCTCACAAAACGTGAGATAGTTGATGCCTTGATGGTGGATGCACATGGGCTTGATGGACATACATTTGATGCACCGCTATCAAGGAGGTTTGGTGGGACAACCACCATGTTTTGGAGATTTGGAGTATGGTTCTTATGTTTTGGTAACTATCTCCAAACTCCTATTTTATTTACATGCTTTTATAATTGTTGATTTGTTAGCATGTTTAAGTTTTGTGATCATGCCTTGTATTTCTTATGGTAAATACTTGTTTAGATGTAGTTGTTATTAAAACTTGTGTATATACGTGTACAACTAGTGAGTAATAATTTGATTCATATACGTTGGCACTTCATTGTTCATTTGTACTCACTACATGCACATGTATAGCCTAATTTTGATGATTTCCTCATTTACACTTGTTTTGCCTATTTTTGTGCATTGTTTGCTTCATGTATATGCAATTTTTATTCAAATCTAATAAATATACATGTATACCCTTTGAGTCATTTGTCTTCATGTAAATTATATTATGCACTCTTTTTAAGTTTGGGATATGTATGCACATTACTAGTTTTGAATAAAAAAATACATATACCTAGAAGTTTGTTTTTAGATAAAAATGAATTTTTATGATTTTCATCTTTATATAAAAATGAATTTTCATGTTTTTCACTTGTTTGATTAAATGATATTTCTTTTAAGCTTCATTGATTAACTTCATAGAAAATACTAATTACATAATTCTTGTACACTCACACTTTATTTGTTTATTCATGACTTTGTTTCATGATTATTTTTGAGCCTTATAGATTTTGAGTGTCAACCTTTATGTATTTAGTATGTTTCATGATAGACATACGATTTGGTTTCATGTTTTGAAGGATCTTTAACTAGTTTTTTAAAAATTAGTTTAACTAGTTATTTATTCTTCAAATGGTAGTGTTTTCACAATAAAAATATTTTCAACTTCCTATATTTGAAAACCCTACCAACCCCTTTAAGGGCGGCCGGATGGCCGAGTATGCCTTGTATATCTTATTGAAAATCTTTTATCTTGTGCATATAAAGGGTGGTTTATTATGAGTTGTATACTTGATTTACATCATATTTTCAATTGGTATCTCAATTGATATTTTTTGTATATACTCATATTTTGTTTTCTATATTGTATGCTTCATTTCATATAATATCAATTTCTATTGGTATTTTTTCATTTTCATACATATATATGATTTGTTTGTGTTCAAGTTATAAGATATTTACATGTTTAAAGCACAAAGTATGTTTATGCTAAGCTTAATTCAAATCTTAATTTTCAAATAGTATTTTAATAAGCTTATGCATTATTTTCAATAGGTATTTTTTTTGATATCATAATTTACAATAAGCTTCAATTGGTATCTATTTAATTTAATTGGTATCCATATATTTCAATTGGTATCAATAATTTTCAATTTTCAATTGGGTTTAAATTTCATTTGGTATTAATATGTTTTACCTACTTGGTATCAAAATTTATCATGTATTTCTATTGGTATTAAAATTTAATGTAAATTTAAATTGGTATCAAAATATTTTCTTTCATTAGTATCAAAATGTAAAAATGTTTTGATTTTAATTTTTCAAATTTTCATTGGTATCACAAATTCCCTATTTTATATGGTATCTATATCTTATGATATCTTGATTTGACTTAAGAAGAATTCAAATTTATTTTAAGTAATCATCAAAAATTTGATTTAAAAATGTTTTGATATATATATTGCCTATATGCAAGGGGAGCTTAACATCTCCTCTACATATAGATTCATGTTGAGTGTATCTTATATTGAGGAGCTTGACAACTCTTCTTTATGCGATACGCGGGGGAGCTTCACATCTCCACTTATGCATTGCATAATATGCGTTATGTGAATTAGGGCTTGTCATCCCTTCTTCATGTAATGCATGTATGTAGGGAAGTTAACTTAGCGTGTTCCTCTTCATGAATGTATATCGCATATATCTCTTTATTGATTTGTTTGATTTCACCCCTTTGTTGATTTTTATTTCGGACAAAAAGGGGGAGAACATTGTTTTGTGTTTACTTTAACCCCTTTGTTGATGATTGACAAAAAGAGGAGAAGGATTTTGAGTTTATATATGCATATTTGAGTTTTTCCATATATTGAGATTATGCATGTTTATGCATTGTGTTTATGCATCTTTTGTTTTATAAAATTAGGAGAATGATTTTGAAAGTTTAAACAAAAAGGGAAAAAGTTTTTGAAAAAAGGATTTTGGATTTTATGTTTTGTCTCTCACCTTATTGATGCATATATGTTTGCTTAGTTTTATGTACTTCATTGCTATATCTTATTGCTTATTTGTTATGCATGAGTTAAGGGGAGCTTCTTTGAAGCTTTACTTTAATCCATACATATATAACTCCATGAGTTTTGTCATCATCAAAAAGGGGGAGATTCTTAGCCCAAAGGCCCATCACTCTAGTTTTGAGATGATTAACTCATTTAGTTATAGTACTAATGATCTTGTTTTTAATTAGTCTCAGATTTGTGATCAAGATTTTAGTAGGTGTTTAGCTTCAACAAAGGATTTAAAGACAAGTTTTGAAGTTAACACGGTTTGATTCAAGAGCTAATGCATCAAGACCACATCTAGTACTCAAGAGGAGTCTAGCTCTTGGGATCAAGTTTGGACCAAGTCAAGAAGGAGAAGAAGACTTCAAGTGAAGCGTTTCAAGAGAAGACTTGTGTCTAGGGTTGTTTTTATAAGATTTTTTATTTTAGATAATATGTAAAGGATAGAATAGTTGGTGGATTGCTCAGGTATACCATATACACTCACATATAAGATTTAGATGTGTTTTCATAAATGAGTTTTTATTTTGAAAAAAATACAAAACAGTTTTCATTTTGAAAAAATACCGTTTTGATTTTTGGAGTTTAATATATATACATATCTTTAACCAAAACTATTTTTAGTGTTTATTGTCAAAAATATAGATATTTCATTATGTATGTGTAGTAGATCATATCCATACACTCTATGCTTTAAAAGTGTTTAAAATATCTTGTTTTTATATTTGAGAAGTTTTGAAAAAACCAATTTGGAAAATACGGTTTTTATTTTATGCCAAAATTTTTTAAGTTACAAAAATAGTTCAAAATGTTTGTAACATGTTTTGATTTACTCAAACATGTTTGTTTATCAAAGTAAAATACTGAAACTAGTTTGTAGATTTTTAGAGATTTTAGGAGATTTTGTCTAAGTCAAAAGCTAAGTTTTAAATCCCTAAAAAGTTCTGTTCTTGCTTTGCCGGTCGACCGGGCCGGTCGACCGAGCTAGGAGTCGGTCGACCGACTCGGTCGACCGACGTACACAAACGTGCACGCCAGGTCTGGCTAGAGGGCCGGTCGACGACCCGGTCGACCGTCCAGAGGCTCTGCTCTTTGGAAAGCCCCGGTCGACTGGGTCGGTCGATCGGCGGAGAGTTCTGCTCTCTGTTCCAGGCCACGGTCGACCAGGCCGGTTGACCGAGGCTCCAACGGTCGGATTTCTAACCATTGGCGATCGACCGGGCCGGTCGATCGACAGCCATTCAGGCTGTTGTTTTGCCCCAACGGCTAGTTTTTTCTAGGCCTATAAAATGGGGTTTCTTGGACGTTTTGCATAAGATTTTTGGAGAGTTTTAAACCTAATTTTTCCCATCTATTTCAGAGGTTTTCTCCACTAGTTTGAGAGCAAATATTTCCAATTCAAAAGGAAGTTTATCAAGAGTGTTTTCAAAAGAGTTTCTTGAGTTTTTCACCACAACTTCTATCCAAGTTTTCTCACAAACACTTGAGCTATCCATTGTTATACCTATCCTATAGGGATCTTTGTTGTGAGAGGATTTGAGGTGATCAAAGTATTTAGATCACCAAATTTACATCTTTACTTTGAGGAGGCGGACTTGTGTGTTCGCGGTGTTTCGAGTTCTAGTGAGAGCTCTTTGTAGAGGTGCGGCCTCGGCAAGCTTGCGTGCTTACGGTGTGTAGTTCTTGCAGGAACGAGTGAAGGGACTAGAGAGTCCAAGCGTTCTAGTGGGAACTCCTTATAGGTGTTGCGGCACCGAGTGATCCGGTGGGATTGGTTTATAGTGAAAATCCTTCAAGTGTTGAAGGTGGGGACGTAGAGCAAGTGTGCTCGAACCTCGAAATAATTCTCCCGTGTTTGCGATTACTCTCTCTGTCTCTTACTTGTTTATATCTTGCATGCCCTTATTGTCTTTATCTTTATATGCTTGATATATATTTGTGCTTAAATTGTTATATGCTTAGGGATTGTTTGCTAACACTTGTATTCAACCAAGAGAGCCAAAGCGGCACCTCAACTCTTATCTAGAGGAATCTTGAGGAGTTAGTTCAGAGCCCTTCACAGGGAATCCGGCTACACTCTTGTGTTGTACTTGGTTTTTAACTTAAGAAGTTTTAGTTTGCATAAATAGTTTTAATTCCGCACCATTAGATTAGCTAGTCATCTATTCACCCCCTCCAGGTGATTACAAGGGCTCTGGACTAACTCCTCTAAATTTCTCTAAATAAGTGTTAAGGTGCTATATAAAGCTCTCTTTGTTTAACACAAGTATGACACACAATCAAACCTAAGGATATATATGATATGAACAATATGATGCAATGCACAATATAAGAGAGAGTTAGAGATAGTGCATCAAACATAAACACAAAGATATGTTTCGAGATTCGAGCGCCCAGCTCTACGTCTCCGCCTTCACACAAAAGAATTTTCACTATAGCGTCCACACATGACTTCCCACACAGGGAACCTACACTAAGGATTTGGGCAAATACAAGTAGGAGTACACAACTCCTCTCTCAAACAAATACAACCTCTAAACTTAGAGGTAAGGCACTAAGCCAACACAAGATCAACCTCACAATTGAGGGATAAGGCTCAAGCCAACTCTCCAATAATCACCTTTACATTTAGAGGGATACCAATCAATCTAAACACAATCACCTGTACACCTAGAGGGATACCATGATAACCTCCACAATCACCTCTCACTAGAGGGATATCAACAAATACAAGGAAGGTTACAACTCTTGGTGATCTCCCTAAACCAAAAACCAATTTTCTCACAAAATAGATCCTAATGAATAAGATAGATATGATAGCTCAAGTGTAAGAAAATAAAGTGTTTGGAGCAAAGAAAAACACTTGAGAAAATATCCAAATAGATCAAGATAAAAAATTACTTCCCAAAAGACTCTATTTTCTTTAAAATTTTCAACACTTTAAAAACAAATAAAAGTAAATCTTTTTAACTCAAAAACTATTGCTGAAAAACACTTGAAAAATGTAAATTTTTCTCTTTTCAATTCTTAGTGAAATCAGCCAAAGAATGGGGTATTTATAACTTACCAAAAAATCTGCCTATTGGCAGCTAGAAAGGGCAGAATTGTCCTTTCGGTCGACCGCCCGGTCGACCGGCCAACGGTCACTTTTCTGACCGTTGAACTAGCGGTCGGCCGCCCGTCGACCGGGCTAAAGCCTACGGTCGACCGCCCGGTCGACCGGTCCCCACCCGAGAGTGGGATGCTCTCAGTCGGTCGACCGCGCGGTCGACCGGCCGATATGGCTGGCCATGTGCACATCTTCGTGCATATCGATCAACCGTGCCGATCGACCGGTTCTTGGTCCGGTCGACCGTCCATTCGACCGCCAGAGCAAACAGATTAGTGATTAAGGATTGAAAAACTTGTCTTTTTATTACTAATTAAATCCCATAAAATCACATAAATTGCACAAAAATAAGTTCTTGTAATATATTTGAAATACAAATATGTGTGATAAAATTTCAATACATATTATAAACTATTTGAACCATTTTTGTGATATTGAAATTTGACTTAAATACAAAAATCGTTTTTTCCAAAAACCAAACTTTGAAATGGAAATCCGATTTTTTCAAAACACATGTAAATACAAAAATATGATATTGAAATAACTTTGAAGCATATTGTATATGGATAGAATCCAATATACATGTAAAAATTTTATATTTATGTTTTTGACATGAAATCCAATATATGTTAAACCGAAAAATCAAAACCAAATAAACTTAAAACATGAGTGTGTATTGTGAACTTGAGCATATCAATACTATCTAATCTTTACAAAAGATCTAAACAAACTAAACTAAACACAATACCGAAGTCTTCTTGTCTCCAAGCGAACTCGATCGAAACGCGATCCAACGAGTTTGACTCCAACCGAGTACTAGATGCGATCTTGACGTTTGAGCTCTTGAATCAACATGTGAAAGCTCCAAAACGCCTTTGTGAAAACTAATCACCTACTAATATCTGGATCAAATATCTGAAACTAAATATCATAAGATTATTAGTAAACTATAATTACATGAGTTAATTATCATTAAAACTAGAGTGAAGGGCCTCTGGGCCAACAATTTAACCATTTTTACGAATTCTAGTATTCGGCGATATCTTGAGCATCTAGAGTCTGATTTGAACTATTCTCAAACCATTGTGATCGTAGAAAGACGAGTTACATTCCTGTAATAACTAAATGAGTGTTTTTCTTTATAAATTATAATTTTATCATTGTTGAAATTGATTTCTTTATTAAATAAAACATAATTATTGATAAACCATTGTAAATATTATTTATTAAATTGTAATTATTGGTAATTCGCATTAATTATAATATGTATGATTGCTTTTTTAAACATAATTGATAAAATAATAATTCTTGATTTAATATATATAATATGGGTAAATTATCTAAATATCGAGTAGATATCAAACGGTTGATTAAAGACAATCCAGATTAATAAGTTAATAACGCCCCGCCTCACTGGGTATGGAGAAGCTACTATAACGTACATATGCAAGGCAGAAATACCTTCATATACGTATGCTAAGCATATCAGTACAATCAGGAATCAGAGTATGAAGCACAGTGGTAATATACATTTCAACATTACAGTTCAAGTACATTGTTATCACAAAATGTGATTCAATAGTTACATAAATATTACATCACCTGGGGTACAACTATTTACAAGATATTTACATGGGCCAAAAATGGGAAATTTTCTCGAGCAAGAAGGAGGAATCTCAAGAGCCAACTAAAAAAATGATAGGTCAGGTTCATCTATTAAGAAGTCTCCACGCTTCTACTGAGCCACTCTGATCAGCAACAGGAACTTCACCAAGGTTTAAGCTCCAGAATTTAGATTTGCAGGTCCAAGGTTGACAGAAAAATAACCCAATGAATACGTAAAATGAGTGCCAAATGGCGTGCTCAGGAAAACACACATTTTTTACACATATATTTGTGCATGTGCATGTATATTTCATATTTTGGGCATTTCTAGATTTTTCAGTAATTTTTAAAAATTAACTGTGCATTTTTAGATTTTTACGTATTTTAAAAATTATTAGTATATTTTAAGAATTTTTCTATATGTGAGAATTTAACTGTACATTTTTACAAATTTTCTGAGTATTTAAAAATTATCTGTGTATTTTTAGAAATTTTTTGAGCATTTACAAATTTTTATGTATTTCTAGAAATTTTCTATATTTTTCAGAATTTATGTGTATTTTTAGGAATTATTTGGATTATTGTATTTTGGTAAATAAATTAATACAGAAATGGATAATTTCTGACATAGTTGTGAAGAGTTTAATAATAAATATTAGTAAATAATAACTATGTGATATCGATCATATTAATAATATTAAAATCGTTATAACAAATGTAGGTATGTTGACACATGGTCATGTTAGTGATGCCACTCTAACATTTTCACTGATATCTCACTCATGACAATAAATATTGTGACACAGGGTACAGATATTTTATGTTTGTATTTTACCGTTAAATGCACATTACTATGTGTTATGTTTGCGGGCACTGTTCTTTCATATTCTTGTATCACTGTGACATAGATAAACTATTACACTGGATACTGTCATTTCATGTACATTTATCACTATTACACAGATATTGTTACACTGAACACTATTATTTCATATTCATGTACCACTGATACATATTTATGTTATTCCACTAGATACCATTATTTCATATATTTGTATCACCGCTACACAAATACTCTGTACACAATTATTTATGTTCTTATAATACTGTTATATAGATTCACTTATATACATGCGTCGATTATTTCTGTATTCCTGTTGAATGGGTCAATGTTCCTGTTACATGGATATTCCTGTAATCCTGTTACATGACTATATCTTGTTACTGATATCGATATGATAATCGTATTACTAGACGCGAGTGTTATTGATATGCGATGTGTGAAACTAAGTTCCATGTGGATCGAAGCCATGGAGGCTACTTTTAGAATCCCACATCTCTTATTTTTCATTTCCCGGTATCTTGTTTCATGATATTAACAAAACTCATATCCTATTATCGTATTACTGTACCATATACTGTTCTTGTTCCTGATACAATGTATAGTCTAAATATAATAAATATAACATGAGGATGTGAGAGACTTGATAGTTGACTAGATCTTATTGGATGGATGTGCTGGATCCATGTTTATCCCACTGCAGGGGATGATAGTATTGACTATCGATTGTATATAACTCCATGAGCTCCCATTTCCTGTTTCCTTCTTAGCGTAGGGCCCTAGTCTCAGCAGCGTCCGTTTAAGGCCGTGATCCAAATATGCACGAGATATACCCATCGATTAGAGAGCCATCACCATTGGGTTTTCCATTAACATAATAAAATAATAAAAATAATAGTGACATCGAGAGCGCTTGTTATTTGATCACTCTCTCGTCTGAATAATGGACCTGTATGTCATGTTCAGATGGGTTTGACTGGAGTACGTGCTCCGGTATGAACTGCCAGTGATATGAGATACTAGAAGAGATTGATTAAAATATCAGGCGATACTAATTGTTATTATTATATAAATAACATGACTTGCTCGATACATGTATAATATTATTCATTTATACTTGTTACACTTCATGATATCTTATCCACCATCATGTCACACATATATTGTGCACTTCATGCGAAGATACACTATTCATGTACACATACATTATGTATTCTATGTGTACTCTGTTTCATGTATTCATGTATAAATATTTTCATCATGATACCATCATTCCTTTGTTACTATTAGTTTTACAATAAATATACTATAATTAAGACTTAATACATGTTCATTAAACAAATTGATTTTGTTAATATATAACTAAATATTGTATCTTATTACTTAGATTGATCATACCATATAAATAGCATAACTCCTACTGATTATAAGAACATAATAATATAAGGTTGGTGATAAACTCATCTCGATAATACTAATTGATATTAATGTTGATAATATTGCAGAACTAATAGTGTTACAATATGCTAGGTATTGATGATATTATAGTAATGATAACATACTTTTAATATTGATATGCCGATTGCTATAAAATTTATATTGTATCATTATTATCTCGACATGTATTACATATTATCATGATTGTACTATTATAGTATATGTTACTGCTTCTTTTATTTTACCACTCACTAGGTCGCTTTCTGAGGATCCTAGATTTGCATGCTCAGATTGGAGATTCAAGTCTTCATAGCACCTGATATTTTACGGGATAAAAATAGAAGACTCGTCATCTATAATATTATATGTATCTTTATTATTCTATCATTATTTTCTGATTATTCATGTTTCCTTATCTATAATAATCACTGACCTCTTTTATAGGTATTTTTGTACTTATTTATCTTGGATTTTGTGTATATTATATATTTCTCTGTACTGAAGTTTAGTGCACGTATGACTGAAATCACCAAGAGGGGGGTGAATAGGTGATAATGCTAATCAATGCACAATTAAAAATGTTATGATGCAATGATCACCCAAAACAAGACTAGAAGCCAAATACCTCGTGAAGGGCTCTGAACTTCTTCCTCGTGATTCCTCTAGATAAGAGTTTGATGTGCGTATTGCAATCTTGTTGTATGAGTATTTGATCGACAATATGAATATGAAATCTCAAGTACAAGTATTCTCTTGATGATCAAAAGACCACAAACTCTCTTTTGAAAAATCTTTTTTTCCTTACAAACACCCTATAGAACAATGATAGGATTAAAGCTCTAGTATTATAAGTGGAAAAAGAAAATGAATTTTGAGAGAGCTTTTAAAAAAACTTCAGAAATGAGAGAGAGAGATTTTTCAGCACAAAACCAAGAACAAAACTCTTTTGAAAGCCTTTAAATTTGAATAATTTTTGCAAATGATTGTTGTTAATCCCACAACCCTAATCACCCCTATTTATAGGATAGAGTTAGGGATTAAAGGGTAAACTAATACAATAGGTAATTAGGAAGTATTTGACCCAAAAACTAGCCCCTAAACTCATTTAGAGACAAAAAGGACGATTTAAAACGTGTTTTAAAAGTAGCCGTTAAGGCTGAAACACAGCCTCAGTCGACCAGCCGGTCGACCGGGTTTTCAAAAAATAGAGTCGTTGCAGGCCCACGGTCGACTGCCCGGTCGACCGCAACAAACAGAGAGTCACTGACTTTCAGTCAGTCGAAGGTCGGTCGACCGAAAATGGGTTTCGGTCGACCGCCCGGTCGACCGGGAAATGTGCACACATGCACGCACCCAACGGTCAGAATCCCGATCGACCGAGTCGGTCGATCGATCTGACCTGACATAGAGTCGGTCGACCGGCCGGTCGACCGCCTCAGGTCAAAAACTGAAATTTGAAAAGGATTTTGAGGAGATTTTGATGGTTTACAAAATAGTTTCGATCAGAACTATGTATAATACACAAAATTGAGTTTATAAGTAATAGACTATATTTAAAAATATTTTATATATATATATAGGAGAAATTTTAGAAAAGACATGTGCGCAAAAACTTGTGTGTAGGAGTTATGAGCTTCAAACCTATTCACTATTCTTTAACAAAACTATAAAACTAAAAATAAATCTAATGAAATCTCTGAGCCATAATGAAGTCTTGAGCCATGCAATGTCATGCTAGAGCCTTCTCTTCTATGGACATTTCCTCTTGTGCCATTTGTCTTATTTGCTCCATGAACCTAGAAAACCTTGAAATAGCTAAGCAATAGCCTTCATAAAAGGTACTAACCTGAAACTCATTTTAAACAAACTTATTAGTACCATATAGCTTCTATGCGTTTTGTTATCATCAAAACTTTAAACAAATGGAGAGTGTAACCTTTTGGCCCAACAATCTCCCCCTTTTGATGATGACAAAACATATAGGCTATATCAAAAGATATAACGAGAGAGGTAAAACTCCCCCTCAAATTATGCTATATTAAACAAGTAAAAGCAATTCAAAAACATGAAACATGAGACTAAAAACTCTTGCTAAAAACTCTTGCAAAACTCATATCTACCTCATATACAAGAAACTCATCATACCCATATTTCTCCCCCTTTTTGTCACACATCAAAAAGGAAAAAAAATTTGTTCAATAACACAAACATTAAGTTCACCACATATAAAGGAAAATCTATTAAAATCAAGTAGTTTAGTGAAAATATCGGCAAGTTGCAAATCCAAAGAAACATAATCAATCTCTATATCACCTTTCTCAAAATGATCTCTAAGAAAGTGATATATAATCTCAATGTACTTGGTCTTACTATGTTGATTTACATTCTTAGTCATATGAATAGTACTAGTATTATCACAAAATATTTTTATATGGTCATAATGCAAATCATAATCAAGGAGAGTATGTTTCATCCAAAGGACTTGTGCACAACAAGCCCCGCCGCAACATACTCTGCCTCGGCGATTGAGAGGGCTACCGAAATTTATTTCTTAGAGGACCATGAAACAAGACAATTACCAAGAAATTGACATGTCCCACTAGTACTCTTTCTATCCACTCTACAACCCGCATAATCGGCATCCGAAAAACTCGTCGTAGAAAAATCTCCGATTTTCGGATACCAAAGACCCATTCCAATAGTGCTCTTAATATAACGAATGATGCGTTTTATCGCAAAAAGATGAGACTCTTTAAGACACGATTGGAATATAGCACAAAGACACACACTAAACATGATATCCAGCCTACTTGCCGTTGAATACAACAAACTACCAATCATGCTTCTATATAACTTAATATCAACACATTTACCTTGGTCATCCTTATCAAGCTTGGTGGTAGTTGCCATGGGAGTATTGCAGATTTTCGAACCTTCAAGTCCAAATTTCTTTATTAGTTCCTTTGAGTACTTGGCTTGACATATGAATATCCCATCCCACATTTGCTTGATTTAGAGTCCAAGAAAGAAGTTTAATTCACCCATTGAAGACATCTCGAATTCACGTTGCATACACTTTTCAAACTCCTTGCACAAAAGCTCATTAGTAGAATCAAAATTATATCATCAACATAAATTTGTACTATAAGAATGTCATTATCAACATGCTTAGTAAATAATGTTGTGTCTACTTTCCCTTTAACAAAATCATTTGAAAGAAGAAAACTAGAAAGCCTTTCATACCAAGCTCTAGGAGCTTGCTTTAATCCATACAAAGCTTTATCAAGTTTAAACAAAATTAGGATGAACATGATCAACAAAACCGGGAGGTTGTTCAACATAAACTTCTTCATTTATAAAACCATTTAAAAATGTACTTTTTACATCCATTTGAAAAAGTTTAAAATTTTTAAAAGATGCAAAAGCTAGTGTCATCCGTATGGCTTCAAGCCGTGCTACGGGTGCAAAGGTCTCCTCAAAGTCAATTCCTTCAACTTGAGTGTAACCTTGGGCCACTAACCTAGTTTTATTCCTAATAACATTTCCTGACTCATCCATCTTATTCCTAAAATCTACTTAGTACCAATTATTGGTCTATCGTGGGGTCTAGGAACAAGGTGCCAAACTTAGTTGCGCTCAAATTGATTGAGTTCTTCTTGCATAGCTAGCAACCAATATGAGTCACCCTCGGCTTCGATGATGTTTTTGGGTTCAAAATGAGAAATGAATGCAAAGTTACCATACAAGTCATGGAGTTTAGAGCGAGTTGTTACCCCTTTAGATACATCACCTATGATGAGATCCTTGGATGATTTGTAACGAATCTCCAATCTTTAGGAAGTGGTTGAGATTGTTCCACTTCTTCCTTTTGAACTTCACCAATAGGTTCTTGCTTCTCTTCTTGAATGGGTGAGTCCTTCAAGGAAATTTTCTCCATGTCCTCACCTAATGAGTCAATCTCTACAACATTCTTAACAACAACATTAGATTCTTCAAATTTAACATGCATGCATTCTTCAATAATGAGAGAAGATTTATTGAATACTCTATAAGCTTTACTAGTAGTAGAATATCCAACAAATATTGCTTCATAGGCTTAGTATCAAATTTACCCAAGTTATCTTTAGTATTCAAAACAAAACACTTGCATCTAAAAACTTTGAAATATGAAACATTTGGTTTTCTTAAATGATAAATTTCAAAAGATGTCTTGAAAGTATTTTTACACAAATAAATATGGTTTGATATGTAGCATGCAGTGTTGTAGCACCCTGTTCCCGGGATACGTACCCGGATACGTGCCCCGACTTTTTCGATCATGTTATTACAATTTTCTTCTAATATTAGTTTTTAAGTTGTGATCTCTCATATTATTGTGTATCAGATCTGGATTCTCAGATCTAGAGCCAGCCTGACCCGGACCAGGAACCCGATACCAGCCAGTAGCCCGATTTAACTTTTTGGTAGCCCGATTTGACCTATTTCAGTTTCAGAGACTATTTTCTAATATTTTAATTTTTTCATGATTTTCTGAAATTTTCTGAAATATTTCTGCAAAATCTCCAAAACCGGTGTCGGTTGGCATCGCTGACTGATTCCCAGATTTTTAGTTTTCAAATGGGATTGAATTTTCAAAAATGGCTTTCACATTACATCTTAAAATATCATTGTCTAGCTAAAAACATTTTTTGAGATTTTTCAAAATTTATCAAAATTTGACCGATTCTGGTGTCGGCCGGTATCGCCGGAAGATTTCAGGATTTTTATTTTAAAAAATACACTATATTTTCCAAATTCGATTTCACCGAGTATCTTAAAATAATATTTGATATTTTTGAGAATTTTTCGGAAGGATTCTGAAACAGTCAAAATTTCGCCTTATTAAAATAATAATATAATTTGTCGTTCTTTCTTTTTCTTACTTTTCCCTCTCAACTCCTCTACTTATTACTCTCAAAATATTCTACTAATTTTATTATTTAATAAAATATTTATTTACAATTTTTTTACTATTTCTTTTCATTTCTTTTTAATTTTTCTATTTTCTTTTCATTTCCTTTCTTTTTCTTCCTTTCTTTTCTTCTCCTCCACTCCACCCCTTGTCCCACGCAAGCGACCTGCAGGCTGCAGCTGCAGCTGCAACTCCAGCAGCAGCACACCCCCATCTCCCCCCTGTCTTATTTCCATCATCACTTCCTTCTCCCTTCTCCACTTAAACCCTCCTTCTTTCCATCTTTCTATTTCATTTTTCCTCCAACCCCTCAACAAAACACACCCACCAACTCCACCATTACCCAACCGCCGCCTCCACCATCTCCACCACCGCCGCCCAAGCCGCCGCCGCCTCAGCCCCCACACCCCCCTCCTTCTCCACCCCCATCAACTCCAACCATCACCCCACCACCTTCAATTTCACCATAACCCATCTCACCTCCACCTTCATCTCCTCCAAAATTCAACATCACCACCACAAATTCCTCCACTCCAATCAACCCAACACCACCTCCTCCTCCTTCTCCAACTCCCCAACACCACCAAACATCACCACCACCACCACAACCACCACCACCACCAACCACCAACCACCAACACCACCTCCACCAAACTACAACAACATCAACAAAATAACTCACCCCACCTCTCACTCCTCCCTTGAGCCGCGCGCGGCCTGGCCCTCCCGCCGGCGGCGCCGCCGCCGCCAGGCCGCCGGCGCCGGTGGCCGGCCGACGGCCACCTCCCCCTCCCCCCTTTTTTCTTTTCTTCTTTCTTTCTTTCTTCTTCATTTCTTTCTTTCTTTTTCCTTTATTTTCCCTAATATAACACTCATAACTCCCTCATTCCAAAATACCCCTCCCCTCATCCCCTTATTACTTCCCTTTAATTATAACTTTACCCCCTTTCAATTTAAATTCTATTTTCCATTTAAAACACCTTATTTTCTCTCTTTTTCCTACAACTTTCTCTCTTCTCTCTCTCTCCTCTCTCATTCCCTTTCTAATATTCATATAAATATTTATAAATATATATTTTAATATATATAGCTTTGGGCTAGTAACTTGCTCGTACGGTTCGCCGATTTCTGAACATTTAACCGGTATTTTACCCCGGTTTCAGGCGAGTGCAGTTATTTTTAGCATGCATCTATTTTATCATTATACGAGTACTTTTAATATACCTAAAAATAAACATTCTTGTATTTTAATCATGGAATTGATATATGGATATGTTAGCATGCTTAGCACTTGTTACCGTAAATTTAATTCATGATATTATGCTATGCGAGTTAATATATGATGTTGCACTCGGCGTTTACCCGACCCTTGGCATGTTACACTTGATATATGATTTATGACACCGGCACTCGATATTTACACCGGTACTCAGTATTTACACCGTACTTGGCATGTACACTTGATATATGATATATGACACGACACTCGTATTTACACCGGCACTCGGTATTTACACTAACCCTTGCCATGCTATATTTGACATCGGTACTTCCCATGCTATATTTGACACATGATACCGGATATCGGTACCTGCCATACTATACTTGACACTTGGAATCTGACCCCGATACTTGCCATGCTATACCTGACCCTGATACTTGACACCAGTACTTGCCATGCTATATTTGACACATGATACCTGACATCAGTACTTGCCATGCTATATTTGACACATGATAACCAACATCGGTACTTGCCATGCTATATTTGACACTTAATATATGACACCGGTTTTTGACATGTTATATTTGCCACCTGATATATATATATATATATAAAACACCTGATACCTGACACCTGGCACCTGTATTACTTGGCATATTCATGATTAATATGTGACCATACATCTGGCACACCTGTATCTCCTGTACTCCTGTATCTCCTGAACTCCTGTACTACTGAACTCCTATACTCCTGAACCCCTGAAAAAGGGTAACTCCTGATATTATGCTCCTGATATTATACTCCTGTTAATTCCCGTAGTTGAATAATCATGGTTATACTGTATACACTTGTGGACATTATCCTTGGGCAATATATATAATAAAAATACTCAACTTACACTGAGTGGGGGAAACTGATGGAAACCGGTATGATGTCATATTTATAATGGTGATATCTCTAAAGTGTCGTGTGGGGGCGCGTAATGATAAGTCCCCGGAAGCAATAGCCTGAATCTGAAGTGTCGTGTGGGGCGCGTAATGATAAGTCCCCGGAAGCAGTAGCCTGTACTCCTGAGCCAGTCCCGGGCAGAGACGGGACCCACTATAAATATGAGCCATCAGATTTATCAGTTTCCAAATAATAACTCGTCTTGTTCATAAGTGGATGTATGTGTACCGGTAGCACATATAAAAGCATATGAATCGGATGAATAACACAAAACAACCAAACAGTAATAATGTTTGGAACGTGTGATATTTGGTCTCTCCTTTGTTCGGGTCCTGATACTCACATATCAGACCCAAAAGTTCTACAGAGTGCGAACTCTAGTATGGACTATCAGTGATGTGAGGCGCTGGTAGGGAGACGATTGAAATATCAAACGGTACTGACTATTATTATTGAATAAATTAAAATGCAACACATTTATATTCTCCAGTTACAACATATTTCTCTGAGTTGACACCCTATTTTATAACACATGACCTCTGTGATACCATGGTTACTCCAGATACACTCTAGTTCTGATGCCCTGAGGGCAACTCAAGTTGTATGACCTCAGATGATGGTGACACCGGATATGTGGTATATAGATGAGGGTTTCCTTGTTTGGATTATCCCCTGACGTATCACTCCATGAATCCATAATCCGAGCTTATACAACTATAATTGTCCATACTTATATTTATGGCGTGTTTAGTGTATTTATCACATGTTTAATGTTTTATTTGTCGCATGCTTATGTGTACATATGCTCTCTATATCGTTTCCATGCATGTTTTCCGATTCAGATTTACTGATATACATGTACTTACTTTATCTCGGACTTACTGTCATTTTTCTTATATTACTTTTTATTTCTTGTACCTGCATGCTTGGACCACAACACTTGATCATGTACACGTGTGCCTGTCATGCACGCCATTTGGCATTATAATATGTACTCGCTGGGGTTGCTAACAATCCTGAATTCTCATGTCCAGATTCTAGAGCCTGGATCATGGTGGCTTGGCTGTAGTAGATCAAAGCGCGCAGCGGATCCTCCCGTGGTGATTAGAGTGCAGCAGAAGCTTGGACATAGCAGTAGTTCTTCCTCCAGTACCCCTCTCCTATGTGGCTCCCAAGGCCCTCTTGCTACTCGTGAGCATCTCCCTGTTTTTTTTGTATATCTCTTCATGTGTTATGTACTTTTGTATTTTCTAATAATGCAACATTCATGTAATGTTGTATCATTCTCTGTGATAACTATGTATTTGTGATTGGTAGTGAAAAGTGCATTTTTATCATCGTATTTACCATCACATTTTCATATTTATTCATTTAATTCTGCACATTTATTAATATTTTGTAATTTATTGTGTGCAGGCCTCGAAATAATAAAAAAGAAAGAATTAAAGCCTAAAAAGAGCCCAAAAGCCCACATATAAAGCCCAAGTGCAAAAGTGCAAATATCAATTGTCAAAAATGCAAATACTAAGGGCAAAAGTTGCAAATATCAAAGAAGAGGGAAGGATAGACTTCTATTCAACCCTAAACACTTGCAGGATGAGGATAAAAGCCAAAGAAGAGAAGGAAATTCGTGGATAAAAGATTTGGGATCTAGGTAACTTGCTTCCCAAGTTATATCTAAATCCCAAGATAAAGAGTCGAGATTCAACTTCCAGAAGGAAAATCCCAGATGGACGGACCAGAGGATGCCACGCGCCAAAGCACGTGGCATTTGGCTACAAAAGTGCCGCGTTTCCGCGGCAATCCTGAGGCGGTTGGCGATGCGTTTTCGCTGAGGAGTTGTACTGGGACTCTACTTCCTATATCTCCTATAAATACCCCTGCAGAGCAACAGAGAAGGGGCGTCCAGCGAAGAGCCAAGGGCCAAAAAGCTAGGTTTTAGTCTTCTTCTAGGTTGTAGTTAGGTTTTTCTTTTTATTTTCAAGAGAGAGAGAGAGGCTTATGTTGAGCGTGACACCGATGTATCTTCTCTTCTCTGCCATTGATTAAAGCAATAAAGGTAATTATTTTTCTTTTGTTCATTGTTCTTATATTTTATTTTTCTTTTTGTTTTCCTTTCTTTTTCTCTGTGATCTCTTGTGGTTGTTGATGAACATGCAAGTGGATTCCAAAAGCAAGTATAACTAAGCTATGTGAGAACTAGCGATAGTTCATGAAGACGTTCTCCTCCAAGCTATGCATCACTTCGTTCTTGATATGCTTGACGATATAATGTGCACAGGGATTGAGCTCGAGTTTATGATCTATTCGTGGAACGCCTCCTAAGCAAGGTAGAACATGTAAGGTTTTCACGTTTTTCTTCAACCAAACTCAAGTAAGTATTCTTTTCTTTTCTTTTCTTTTCTTTTTGTAGATTAAATCATAACTCATCTCCATATTCTTTTTCCGACCATTGTAAATACCGCTATCTTTCTAACTTAACTAATAAAAATAAAAACTTTAGAGAAACTTGCTTAACGCTTCCATCGCAGTCCCTCCCTGAGGATCACGACCCGCATAGCCTTGCTACCGCGGATTAGTATTGAGCACCTCGCACACCTTTAATTCTCAGATCTAATATTCATATTTTGTGTGCAGGTAAAACTCGATCAAACAAATTGGCGCCGTTGCCGGGGAGGGACGGTAAGTTTATCTCTAATAAAAAAAAAATTTTATTATTAACTATTCTTTTATTCTTTTCTGTTTGCAGGTTTGGAGAACAGGAATCAGAAAAACAGCAGCAGCAGTGGACATACAGCTACTCTGTGCCTCTGCCCTCGAAGGCAGAGCACCAGAGTCTACTGTAGTGCCGCGGATCCGCGGCCATAGCCGCGGAAACGCGGCCTCAGTAGTGAATTACTGACTGCAGTTTTTTTTTGCAGGTTGCTTCAAATTAAAAATACTGCTTTCTGCTCTGTTCTGATTTGTTCTGTGATATACCTGTATACTGCTAATTAATTCAACAGTAAATTATTTGTTGTTAAAAAATAAAAATTGATTAGACGTTTGCATATTAGGCACGTATCTTTTCAATTACTTTATTTTTACTGTTGAAGAGTGCTGGAGCAAGGTACGTACGCATTGCATGTAGAATAGGACTCATCTCTTGGTTGATTTTTTGCTTTGAGTGAATCTTATCTATTTATCTTGTACACTTGCACTAATTCATCTTAAGGGCATAACCCATTAACAAGATAAGGTGGGGATTTCATCACCCTTCCTTAGCCCAAAAATCATATCCCAAGCACTCACTAACCCAAGCCTAACTTAAAAATTAGTAGACGTTGGCCCTAGGGACATCTCGGACTCAATAGGAGATTATCCTAAGGGGAACAGTGCTGGAAGTTGACTCTTGCCAAATCAGTGTCTAGGAAAGGGATTGAGGGCCGAAAGCCCGAAGATTGGTGGTTATTTAATTAAGGAACGTCTTTGACGGAAAACCTCCCACCACTCTTGCCCTGACCTGGCTGATTAACTCGTGGTCAAAGTCTGCACCCGACCTCCCGTGGACAGTCTAACCAGTTAGGAGTCGTCTAGGTCATAGGTCTACCCTAATTTAGGATAGAATTTTTTTCTTTTTGTTTGTTTATTTGTTTGTTGTTTGTTTGTGTTGGTGTGATATGGCATATAATAATAATTCCAATTTTAATTCATATTACACACCAAACTCTTTTTCGGATATTACCAACCCGGCATATCATAACTTTGACCAATCTAGTGTGCCGGAATGGTCTTATCCGAATGAATATAACCCACACCCCCATCTTATGACTATAATTTCCATAATAATTTCAACTCGTCACAGAGTTCATGGGGTTTCGAGTCCCCCGAGTCTAATTCTCAACCAAATTGTCCTCCATATCCATCTAGTCCACATTCTTCCCAAGATTCATACTCAGATCCACCCATTCAGAATAGAAAACCATCTATCGGGGAAATGATGAGTATGCACGAGTCCAAGCAACAACCACCATCAATCTTACACATGATGATGCGTGAGTCCACCGATTCACAACTTCATCACGATCTCACTTCCTCTTTCCAAATCCAATTCCAAAAGAGGCTTGAAGCCATGACTCAGGCTAGATTAGCTCGCGAGCATGATTTAGATATGATGGTTCAATCTTTGCGTTCTTACAGTTCGGCAAATTCTGATATCGCTGACCACTCTCTTAGAGCCGACGAACCAAGTTGCTTTGGACAACAAGATTCTATTTCAATGCCATCATCTGAACTTGCCGAAACTCCAATTCTTGATAATTTGGCAAGTTTTTCCTTTCCTGAAATAGAACTTGAGTATGAATATGATCATGATCTCCCACTTGATGATTCAATTTTATTTCCTGATCCAATAATGACTCCAGTGTCTCCACCTGATTTCACTTCTCCCGAGTCAACATTGGATCCTATTCCAATTCATTATGAAATTGAATCACCCATTTTAGATGATCATATTGAACTTGACCTAGATTCTCACAATCTCTTTACTTCTGAAACTGATTGTACAATTCTGACGGAAGATGTTGACCTTAGTTTTGAAGAATTGTATGGCGATGAGCTAGAATTCCTTAATATTGGAAGTAAAGAGATATCACCCATAATAGGTCACATTCCATTGTGGAAAAAAGATTGTGGACTTGAGTTTCAATTTCTGGACTTGGACCCAATTCTTGAACCTAGCCCGACTCCTGAGCCCTTACTTGATTTGAGCATTTTCCCTGAGTCGGTATTCGTTCCCGCACCTATATTGTCCAAGTCAATAATTCCATCTTTTCATACTCCATTTTGGGACAAGGAGGTTGAGACAATTAACTCTGAAATTTATTATGAAATTTGGAAATTTGATGGGGTGGAAATACTAAAAAATGATTATATATATATTTTAGTGGGTTATGTAAGGAAAATTTCTGGTGGGTTTCACCAAATTATTTGTTATCTTGATTGGGCCGCATTTCGTGGACCAATTAGACCACCTCCGGAACCACCACCCTAAGGTAACTTCCGCCTTCCCTTGTTCTGTTTCATGCATATATGCATTCATTCATACATTGAGGACAATGCATGAGATAAGTGTGGGGGTGGGCTTTACTAACATACTAACATAAGTAGACACTAACAAAATTTGCTAAAAAAAAACAAAAAAAAATTAAAAAAATGTTATAAAAAGGACAGTATTTTGACTTATTTTTTTTGAAAGAAATCTAAGTTAGTTTTAAGGATTAGGAAAATCATGATTAGGATTTCTAAAAACTTGGTCAAAACAAATAAATTGTTTAAATTTTAGGTATAGGAGGAGAAATTGAATAAATAATTAGTCTTGATTTTTACCTTAATGAAATGTGCATACCAAATGCATATCTAGAATTCTAAGACAAAGACCTTGTGCCTCATAAAAAAAAAGAAAGAAAAAAAAAGAAAAAAAATCACCAATTAAGCTGATACATGTGCCTCAAGAAGCATAAGTATTCATGCCTAAAGGTGAGTAAATAAAATAAAGTCCTTAGTTTTGTGGCCTAGTTCACTCGAATTTGAGTCCGTGGGGTGTTTTCTCACCTGGTGCCCTAAGCCAACCAGTTTGGGAGTCATCGACTTTAAGTTCGTTATATGGGTGGATTAGAAAGCCTAAGAAGACTAAGAAATATAATATATGTATTAACACATCTAATAATCAATTAGTTAGGTATGAGGGCCTCAAGAAGCCTTGATGCTTACACGAAAGAAAATTAGATGCGTTATACATATTAAAAAAAATAAAAAAAAGAAAAAAAAATATATATATAAAGAGCCATGAGAGTCCAAGTTAAGGAATTCCTAGTAAAAACATAAGGATGCATATGATTTTTGGTAACGAAAAAGACTATATTAGAAATTCAATTTTAATTCTTACCTAAAATGGAAAACAATTAACTTTATTAAGACTAAGTTTAAAGAATGAATAAAAATGAGGATCCTAAAACTTATAGACTACTTAGTCTCTTCAATAATAATTCAAATATTTTCTTTTTTATGGATTTTGTGGGTGCAATCCGCTGAAAACCCTCACGAGACAACACTCGTCCTCTAGGGTAACCTAGAGGTTTAACGGCTTGTTGCACGTGCTAAGTGCAATCGTGATTCCTACGAAAGTGAGTTAGGTTAGATTAACTTTTCATTTCTTTTTCTTTTTCTTTGTTTTTACTCAAGGACGAGCAAAAAGATAAGTGTGGGGGTGTGATTGGTAGTGAAAAGTGCATTTTTATCATCGTATTTACCATCACATTTTCATATTTATTCATTTAATTCTGCACATTTATTAATATTTTGTAATTTATTGTGTGCAGGCCTCGAAATAATAAAAAGAAAGAATTAAAGCCTAAAAAGAGCCCAAAAGCCCACATATAAAGCCCAAGTGCAAAAGTGCAAATATCAATTGTCAAAAATGCAAATACTAAGGGCAAAAGTTGCAAATATCAAAGAAGAGGGAAGGATAGACTTCTATTCAACCCTAAACACTTGCAGGATGAGGATAAAAGCCAAAGAAGAGAAGGAAATTCGTGGATAAAAGATTTGGGATCTAGGTAACTTGCTTCCCAAGTTATATCTAAATCCCAAGATAAAGAGTCGAGATTCAACTTCCAGAAGGAAAATCCCAGATGGACGGATCAGAGGATGCCACGCGCCAAAGCACGTGGCATTTGGCTACAAAAGTGCCGCGTTTCCGCGGCAAAATTCCCGTTTCCGCGGCAATCCTGAGGCGGTTGGCGATGCGTTTTCGCTGAGGAGTTGTACTGGGACTCTACTTCCTATATCTCCTATAAATACCCCTGCAGAGCAACAGAGAAGGGGCGTCCAGCGAAGAGCCAAGGGCCAAAAAGCTAGGTTTTAGTCTTCTTCTAGGTTGTAGTTAGGTTTTTCTTTTTATTTTCAAGAGAGAGAGAGGCTTATGTTGAGCGTGACACCGATGTATCTTCTCTTCTCTGCCATTGATTAAAGCAATAAAGGTAATTATTTTTCTTTTGTTCATTGTTCTTATATTTTATTTTTCTTTTTGTTTTCCTTTCTTTTTTCTGTGATCTCTTGTGGTTGTTGATGAACATGCAAGTGGATTCCAAAAGCAAGTATAACTAAGCTATGTGAGAACTAGCGATAGTTCATGAAGACGTTCTCCTCCAAGCTATGCATCACTTCGTTCTTGATATGCTTGACGATATAATGTGCACAGGGATTGAGCTCGAGTTTATGATCTATTCGTGGAACGCCTCTTAAGCAAGGTAGAACATGTAAGGTTTTCACGTTTTTCTTCAACCAAACTCAAGTAAGTATTCTTTTCTTTTCTTTTCTTTTCTTTTCTTTTCTTTTTGTAGATTAAATCATAACTCATCTCCATATTCTTTTTCCGACCATTGTAAATACCGCTATCTTTCTAACTTAACTAATAAAATAAAAACTTTAGAGAAACTTGCTTAACGCTTCCATCGCAGTCCCTCCCTGAGGATCACGACCCACATAGCCTTGCTACCGCGGATTAGTATTGAGCACCTCGCACACCTTTAATTCTCAGATCTAATATTCATATTTTGTGTGCAGGTAAAACTCGATCAAACAATTTGCGTTATTTCTGTTGGAATGTATGTTACCACTGTGCTTCCGCCTCTGATTCTTGCCTGTACTGAAGCTTAGCGTATATATGTGGGGGTAATTCCGACCTGCGTATATACGTCGCTGTAACGTCTCCGTACCCTCCGGGTCGGGGCGTTACAGGTTGGTATCAGAGCCTAAGTTCTAACATCCTCAGTACAACCAGTTGACAGATTAATGATGTATTAACCTGCAGCTGGAAAGCATGAGTCTTGAATGTACGTTCCAATCGCAAGTACGGTGTTATCTATTCCTTCCTTGCAATCTTTTCCTTGGATCCTAAGACCCTTCTATCTTTCCCTTCAGCTTCTTCTCATCATCCCTTCAACCAACTCAGAGATGGAGAGACGGAGAACCTGTAACGGTCTTGGCACTTCTCGTGACAATTCCAATGGAGAGAGTGACAACATGATGAGGGTACTTCATGGCATGGTGGAGAGTCAGCATCAGCAGATAGAGCTCTTGCGACAGGTATTGTTGACAGCACCTAGAGAGCAGAGACCTGGCAATGTATCCGATTTCAGAAGACTGCAGCCAACTACATTTTCACGTACTGAGAAGCCGCTGGACACAGAGCAATGGCTGATTGATACTACAGATCTTCTGAAGGCAGCCCGGATTCCTGATGAGAACCAAGTGGAAGTGGCTAAGATACAACTGAAGGACGTGGCCAGGACTTGGTGGTTGGCAGAAGAAGCGAGGCTGGAGAAACCCATCACTTGGGACCAGTTCTCTAAGAGTTTCTACGAGAGATTCTTTTCTAAGACGGAACAAAAGGAGATGGAAGATTAATTTATCAGATTGCAGCAGAGGGATCAAACTGTAGATGAGTATGCTGCAGAGTTCCTAAGACTGAGCCTGTTCACGCCATACATGGTGGGCAATGAGGAGATCCGAGCAAGGAGATTCCAGCAAGGCCTGAGGATGCAGATCCAGATGTTTCTTATACCCCAGCAACTCAAGACGTATTCTCAGGTCCTTATCATCGCTCGTGAGGTAGAACGGGGATTGGGAAAGAAGCATCAGGATGAGATGCAGAGGAAGTCAGTAAAGAGATCCTTTCAGTTGAAGGGAGGTGAAGACTCAGTCGGACCCCTGGATAGCCCACTAGCAGAGCAATTCCTCCACCTCTCCCTCAGCAAATGAGATGTGGGTACTGTCTGAAGCTCGGGCACTACAAGCGTGATTGCAGAATGGCAAATAAGGTATGCTTAGCATGTGGGTCTGATGGTCATATGATAAAGGATTGTTCATTCAGATGGATGGGGAGTACCACCCCGATTCAACCAACAGTAAGAAGGGACCCAGGACCAATCAGCAAGAGAGCTCCATTTCCTTCCCTGCAGTATGTCTTCAATCAAGCACAGAGAAGGCCAAGAGGAAGATAAGATGGGAGAAAGCGGAAAGCATGTCATTTGACCACCAAGGAAACTGAAGTATCAGATGAAGTGGAACAGAGGGTGGTACCCTATATTTGGAACGAGGACATCTAAAGGTGATACCTGTGACCACTGTCCCTATTTTTATCATGTTTGAGTTGGTAAATTTTTCACTATCATATCCATTCTATCATGATATTCCCATCAACCCTATTTTCTTCTATATTCATCCACCTATAGAAATTTGAGGACAAAATTTTTGTTAGGTGGGTGGATTGTAGCACCCTGTTCCCAGGATACGTACCCGGATACGTGCCCTGACTTTTTCGATCATGTTATTATAATTTTCTTCTAATATTAGTTTTTAAGTTGTGATCTCTCATATTATTGTGTATCGGATCTGGATTCTCAGATCTAGAGCCAGCCTGACCCGGATCGGGAACCAGATACCAGCCGGTAGCCCGATTGACCGATTTTAGTTTCAGAGACTATTTTCTAATATTTTAGATTTTTCATGATTTTCTGAAATTTTTTAAAATTTTTCTGCAAAATCTCCAAAACCGGTGTCTGTTGGCATCGCTGACTGATTCCCAGATTTTTAGCTTTCAAATGGGATTGAATTTTCAAAAACAGCTTTCACAGTACATTTTAAAATATCATTATCTATTTAAAAATATTTTTTGAGATTTTTCAAAATTTATCAAAATTTGACCGATTTTGGTATCGGCCAGTATCGCCGGAAGATTCTAGGATTTTTATTTTAAAAACTACATTGTATTTTCTGAATTCAATTTCACGAGTATCTTAGAATAATATTTGATATTTTTGAGAATTTTTCGGAAGGATTCTGAAACAGTCAAAATTTCGCCTTATTAAAATAATAATATAATTTGTCGTTCTTTCTTTTTCTTACTTTTCCCTCTCAACTCCTCTACTTATTACTCTCAAAATATTCTACTAATTTTATTATTTAATAAATATTTATTTACAATTTTTTTACTATTTCTTTTCATTTCTTTTTATTTTTCTATTTTCTTTTCATTTCCCTTCTTTTTCTTCCTTTCTTTTCTTCTCTCCACTCCACCCCTTGTCCCACGCAAGCGACCTGCAGGTTGCAGCTGCAGCTACAACTCCAGCAGCAGCACACCCCCATCTTCCCCTGTCTTATTTCCATCATCACTTCCTTCTCCCTTCTCCACTTAAATCCTCCTTCTTTCCATCTTTCTATTTCATTTTTTCCTCCAACCCCTCAACAAACACACCCACCAACTCCACCATTACCCAACCGCCCCCTCCACCATCTCCACCACCGCCGCCTCAGCCCCCACACCCCCCCCCACTTCCTTCTCCACCTCCATCAACTCCAACCATCACCCCACCACCTTCAATTTCACCATAACCCATCTCACCTCCTGTAACGCCCCGATCCCGCGGGTACGGAGACGTTACTGCAACGTATATACGCAGGTCCGAAATACCCTCACGTATATACGCTAAGCATCAGTACATGCAAGAATCAGAGTACGGAAGCAAATGGTGCATTATACATTCCAACACATGAGTACAATTACAAAGTTATCACCAGAGGTGATAAATATTACAATAATATTACATCACCGATAGGCGCAAATGAGAGAATACAAAGAGATGTACAAGTATGAACAGTACAAAAGGCACTCACGAGTTTACAAAAGGAAAACTCGAGAGGCACACAGGGGGCCTGGAAGGATAGAGCTTCAGATGGTTTGCTGGAGATCCATGCTACCGCTGCGCCACTCTGATCAACAACTGGGAGAATCCGCACGCTCCAAGCTCCAAGACCTGGACATGAGGATCCAGGGGAGTCAGATGAAACTCCCCAGGCAAGTGGTGATGTAAATGCCAGATGGCGTGCTGAGATAAGTACAAGTGCATCGATAAAACCGAATCATAATCATGCATTGAAAACCGTGTCGTGAGCATAAGTATGTATAATCAGGTAGATATATAACAAGTGATATCAAGCAGGAACTACTCATGGAATGATAAGATAGGAGTAGTAGACTGATGGAATGGAATATGGGTAATAAAACAGGATATGAGTAGCTAATACGATAATAATCATAAACCGGAAATCCGAAGTAAAATCCAGTACAAACAAATATGGCGAGGCATGTCACAGATTCATAGCCGTCTAAGTTGCAGGCTTCAGTATGCATCCCATTCCACATACTTCTACTTACAACTTAAAGAGCAGGTTATCATCTTGACACTTTATTATTACTCGTCTTACCCTGATATCTAGATATGTGAACTAGCGTCCCAGCACACACATATATCCATATCTGAGTAAAGCAAGACTGTTATTGGAAACCAACGGGGGTATCAACGAACTATGTTTACAGTGGGTCCCGTACATACCCGGGACCACGGCCCAGGATTGTTCCGTTGCTTGGTAACGGAACCAGCCGCAAGGCGATCAGGAGGGTCTTATGGATGCCCTTATCATGATGGTACCAGGAAGGAGGGAGCCAGCACTCCCCTCGGTCGCCTGGAGGCCCTCAGGTCAGACCGGAAGTTTTAGTTGCACAACATGCCTAATACCACTGTAAACATGAACATGTATTGATAGCCGCGAGTTTCCCCCGACCCGATGCAAGTTGTTCCTTTTTATGATTTATTATGTATTTATCAGATTCCGGGAATGAGCAGGAATAAGTCAGGAATACATGTATCTCAGGAGTACAGTATGTACTATAAAGAAATCAAGATGTCAGGTCATCATTCCCGTTGTCGTGATAATCATAAGAGTCAAGTGTATCATGCCGGGTGTCAAGTGATAGCATGACAAGAGGGTGATATTCGTCAAGTGACAAGTCATGTAATAACAAGGGGCAATTATCTGGTAGTAGTATGTCGGGTGGTAACATGTCGGTTGACAAGTGATACAATCAAGTGGAGCTGAGTATGCTGGAG